>VUYV01000097.1:65330-98288 GCA_008711295.1 Anarhynchus alexandrinus
ATCATCCTCGTGGCTCTCCTCTGGACACGCTCCAGCAGGTCCATGTCCTTCTTCTGTTGGGGACTCCAGAGCTGGATGCAGTACTCCAGGTGGGGTCTCACGAGAGTGGAGTAGAGGGGCAGAATCCCCTCCCTCGCCCTGCTGGCCACACTTCTGATGCAGCCCAGGGTGCAGTTGGCTTTCTGGGCTGCGATGGCACATTGCTGACTCATGTTGAGCTTCTCGTCGATCAGCACCCCCAGGTCCTTCTCCTCAGGGCTGCTCTCCAGCCAACTTTGTCAGCCAGCTGAAAACACACCCTCATTTTCAAGCCACCTCTATTCCAAACTGGTGTTTTCTGCTGAATCTTTCTAGCCCAACCTTCAAACTATTATCTCGCAATTCTCAATCATGTATTCTATCCGTAGCCAGAAGAACCCTTTTTTAATTTGTTACAAGTTTTGCAGGATCAAGACTTTTCTTCAGCAACCACTGCATAAACCCGAAAAGGCTTACTGCTCGCCTTCCTAAGAAGCTAGTTTTTGGGATTTGCTGGTTTGCAAGATACTTGAAAAAGTTACTATGAAAACAGCATTTAATGCAACCTAGACTAATGCCACTGTGGTTTCTGCAGCGTTCCCTGTACTTATAAGGGAAATAATTCAAAAACCACAATACATATCCACACCATAGGTAATGCTGTCTTTAAAAATGCTTTTTTTACTAATTTCTGCTAATGACTCTTTTTCAAGGCATGTTATTTTATGTGATTAAACTAAACAAAAAACAATGTTGAAGAAAATACACTTAAAGTGGAAATAAACCATGAAGATATACATTTCAGCATGGTTTACCACTGGATACCCTGAGTGGAGAGTCAAAAGAAGAAAGGCAAGGGATTTTTACCATCGTCTTCACCATAATCACCTCATGCACACTGTTCCTTTTTAGCTCTGAAGAAGCTCCAGAAAATACAGCAATGAACAAGAAAAAAAGCGAATGATGCCTTTTCTGTCCCAAAGATCTTGGTCACATCTACCCAACTACTTTTTATTATTATTACTACACTATCATCGTGAGCATCCCTTTTTCTCCATCTTAAAACAGTGTGCTCCTTTCCCAAAATAGTGAGAAAAATAATAATTAAGAAGAAATCAGTCATCTGTACACCCCCCCACACACACCTTCTTGAATTAGAAGGATCCAAGGGGCAAATAACATATAGCAAAATGTCTCAGGCTGACTAACACACCCCAAAGAGGCCATAGTCAAAGTTTGGTGTTCTTTTGAAAAATCTTATGGGTAAATGGAGCAAAGCGATCAAATGCACGCCCTTGAAAGAAACCGTTTTCTTGTTCAAAATACTTTAAGTCCCAAAAGAAGACAAAAATGTCATAGCTTTGGAAAGCAGAAGTGTTTCCACAACAAAACAATACCTTCAGGGGGTAAATGGCTTAAAAAAAAAAAAAGAGTCCCGAAAAAGCCAGTACCTCTTCAAGGCTGTACCAGTGTATAAAATTCTTTACATGCCACATCGCCCCTTAAGAGTTTTATAAATCTATGCTGCACTTTCACATGCAGAGAAAGGGAGAAATATCACTCTCCACAACACCACCGACATCTGAGATTCTGTTAAGAACGCACGTTTAGGCAGGACCAGGATTAGCATACTACATCAGTGATTAAGATCAGGAAACTGGCTGCATTTTATAATAACATTTTTTGTTTGCATGAATTTCTGAATAAAATCCCAAAGCACATGGCATATGCTGCAAATTTGTTTAGAATGCAGGATTTTTTTCAGAGCAAGGGGGCGTATTCCAATCCCTCTACAGTTAAACATGGATGTGAAGAGGGGCTTAAACCAAAAGGAGAAAAAAATTACGTAGTTGAGTATCACAGATTTCTTTTCTCACTTAAGTCCTTGGTCACAGAGAGCACAGCCAGGAAAAGAAGTAGCATCATCTAGTACAGCATTCCCACCACCTGAGTCACTGACGGCTTCTAATAGGAGCAGCACAAGTCAGGAGGGATGGATAGCATCCATGGGTTTCACTTTCCCAAGGTTGAAAGAGGAAAGGGGGCTAACCGCTGAGGATGAGGGATCGACAAAGGGGAAAACTTACTGGAGAACCAGGCACAGAACTGCCTCTGTACAGACTGACTACACATTTTTCTGAACGCCACAAAAAATGGAGGCAAACACAGGTGATTGTTTCTACACAGTGCTATTCCCAAAAGAAAAATCTCACACACACACACCCCTCCATGCAGCATCACACACTCCCTTCTCTTTCTTCCTGCACGTAGAGGGATGGACTCAACCCACACCCACCACCCTTCAAGAGAGCCACAATATGTCCTTCAGTTCCTTCAGTGAAACCATCTCATTTCTTTATCTGCCACCCAAGCCTCCCTTTCCTCCCACATTCCTCTTGGCCTTCATTTCAGCGTCCAGGCCAGACGTTTCTTTGGGAGGCAGATACCCACTCCAGCCCCCAGGGGCTGTTCCACACATCCCTGCTCCGGCAGAGCTCTCGGCTCCCGCTTTCCCTGGTTACCATTTCCTCCTCCTCTTCCTTCGCCCACTCTCACGTCCGCAGCCAACCTCTCCCTTCCCCTCTCCTTTTCCCGTGGTTCAGTCCACCTCTTTGACTTGTGTAGAAACCGCCTCTCGCACACTCAAAGGCGCAGACAGACATTGAGGAACAGCTCTAAACAGAGCCAAGCAAAAGGTTTTGGTCCGGTCCTGACGTATGTGAAATCCGCAGTGCTGCAATTGTGTTAAATCCCATTCCTAGCAAAGCCTTTCAGTACTGAATAACCTGACTGGAGCTTTAAGATTTATTTATTTTTTTTAATTCCCAATAGCTAGCATGTATCTACAACAGCATGCGTGTGTCTGATTGCTTAATAGTTAATACTATTAAGCTCCTAGGTACCCACCGGGCTATTAAGTCATTAGCCGTACCCTTACAGCCCGAGATGCGATTGAACGTGGTGGGGAGGGAGAGAGAGGAGTCTTTCAGATCAGGCTGAAAATCGTTTCCAAAAGAATCATCCGCACAGTATGGTCCAAAAGGTGCTCTTGACTAAAGTAATCTGTAATAAACAACGCAGAAAAATGATGTACTGTGCGACTTATCGGAAACCGCTGCGCGCTTCGGGGTGGGCAGACATCTGTTACAGCTGTGTCGGTGAAAAGCCCCGAGGAGTATTTCTGCAGTTTGGCACTACAGTTGAATGTTATAAAGTCAAATATGAAGAGCAGAACACAGCAGGGTGTCCGGGGACAGGGAAAGGCAATCCAAAGGACTGCCCTAGTTTCTGTTAAAAATAGGTCAAAGAGGCGGTATAATCAAAGTCTGGCGGCGCATACTAATTACTGACAGCATGTCTTACACTTGCATTGACTGCAAGCAACCCATACACAATCTTATTAGCTAAATACACAAGAAGCCTTTTTAGATGTTTAATATTTGAAACAAAAACATATATTTCCAATCACTGCAAGAAAATGGTTTTACTCCGGATGACCTGTCAGATTAATTTCCAGTTAAATCAATAACTAATGGAGACATACTTTCCACCTAATGATATAAAATTCATTAATATATATTTGCTGAACTAATAAACAAATACATTGCACTATGCATCTCAAATAGCTTGTAGATGCTGTTAATCACAAGACGTGAGATTGCTGCACAAGTGCACACAAAACCACCCATAACAGCACTTGTAAAAGGAAATGGAATCAAAGTAGAGAGACAAATTTGCATAGTTTTAAAGGCAAAATGCATTAATTAAAAGTCAAAGACGGGCCTCCGTACCTAAAATTAATACGTCCTCAACATTGTATTTAAGGCTGATCAGCAACTGTACAATTCCTTTTAATTTGTGGACAACGTAGCATAGGAGGAAAAAACGAGCGTTACTGTATGCCTGAGACAGATCACGAGCTTAGCTTCCATCACAAGTTGTTCTACACAACCACGCCTTTGGGTTGACAAGGGTGTCAGCAAAGGGAAAAAGGCTGAGAGTTTCATTTTGCGGTTTTTATAAAAACAATCAATGAACAGACCTGTTAAAGGCTCTTTCCAGAGACTTCAAACAATCTCACAATGTCCTCCTAAATGAGCACCTGTAATGAAATAAAAATCTTGACTCTGAAAGTGATGTGATATCATAGAATCATAGAATGGTTTAGGTTGGAAAGGACCTTGAAGATCATCGAGTTCCAACCCCCCCTGCCATAGGCAGGGACACCAATATCATAATGATTTCACAGTTAGACACATACATAACTCGCACATTGCAGCATTATTGACTTGGCTGTACCACCTCTTCTCTTCGATCTGCTCTCCCTACCAGAAAAATCTGAAATAGCAATAATGTATTTATTAGGCAACAAGATTATGGGTTTCTGCACCTTCAGTAAGAATTGCAAACAAATGGTCTCAGAACATTATTTTCCTAGAGGACTACTACTTCATTTTCAAGAGGAGGAATGGGAAACCAAATAGGTGACTATAGCATTATTTTTTTTTTTCTACATCACTATTGAATTTGCACAGTTTTAGCCAAACAAATGTGTTTGGAAAGTACATTTTTAGTTGTGAACAAAAGAAAGGTTCCCTCTTCCTGCTCCAATGCAAACATTTTGGATACAGCTGATGTGCAAAACTTGTTAATAGCAATTTGCTACTGGCACTGTAGAGCAAGTTTAAAAACCAGAAAATGCAATTGTCCCTGCAAACGAACGCATTTCCCAATTACAGCAGAAGCTACACTCAGCAGTATAAAAACTTTTTGGTTTTCTCAAATAGTTTTAAAATAGGAATAAACGAAAGAATCTCATTTACTCATAGTCTTTGTAAGGTTGTTTTGGGTTGGCTTTTTTTTTTTTAAACGATTGAATAATTCTGTCCCTTAAGTTGAAACAAACTCCTGTCTCAGCAAAGGTCTCGTGGTGAAGAGCATCGTTGATTGTGTTTTGCAATCAGTAATGAAGAAAGAGCTGGCTGAGGCATCGTTTGCCCAAGAGCACATAACTGAGCATTACTTGTCAGAAATTACTGTGTTAATTTAGGACATTTAAATTGGATATACTAGAATTAATGACTGTTTTACAAAGTTTATTTTTCCTGTGGTATTAGATACTTGCAAGTTATATATGAAAATGCTAATGTGGGAAGTTATACATGCACAGGGGTTAAAGGGTCCTGTAGGTAC
The DNA here is from genome assembly GCA_008711295.1 of Anarhynchus alexandrinus. Lineage (NCBI taxonomy): Eukaryota > Metazoa > Chordata > Aves > Charadriiformes > Charadriidae > Anarhynchus > Anarhynchus alexandrinus. Next base: position 70,542 of record VUYV01000097.1, read on the forward strand.
TTGGCTCTATAAGGCCATAAGTACATAGCAAATTCAGAAACTTTGTTTTCACTGTCACTGAACATTTTTGTACTGATTTTGTCCTTTACAAAATTATACCAAAGCAGCAAAACATTCCGAGGCTTTTGACCCCAGAATTAATGCTTCCAAGCGGGGTTCTTCTGACAAACACATCAGTCCTGAAAAATCCATTCATCCCTCCGGCAGGATTTTGCTGACGAGATATTGAGACATGTGGGTAAAGAATACCCTTATTATAATAAGTAGGACTGCATGGATGGATGAGATACAGTGAGGACATTTACAGAAGTGTCTGCAGGAAAGCTATCGATTTCGCAAATAATCAATACAAAAATTCTGCAGCCATCAGACAACATGTGAACTTGGTAGAAATCTACTTAGACTTGGATTTCTCCTTTTCTTCTACCAAGACTCACACGATTAGTTTTGAATTACATCATTTCCAACCACTTTAATAAATCTAGATAACCTGAAGGAACGAGGCACAGGCAGTGAAGACACAGCAGCACGGCATGAAGGCTGCCATCAGCTGTGTTTACTGTATTAGATGGGAGGTCACAGAAGGTATTTGAGTGTCGAAAAAGTCTGGAGAAATACTGATGAAAATACTCCGCGTTTCAGAAGCAGTGAAAAAAAAAAGTCTTTGAGATGGTTAATTCTGCTATATAAATAAATAATGGCAGCCTCTCCAATGACGGCATTGATCGTGGGAGGTAAGATCAGTAGGAAATTGCCCGGTGAAGCATTACAGTTATACACCATTCTATCGTTTAATAGAGGTTATCTAATGCCTACGGTTGTTACTCTGTTGAAACCAGCCAGGGGCTACGATAAACTCTCCAACAGCACCAACGTGGACAAACTGGTCTGTAACAAGTTGCTTGTGAACGGTACTGAAGTTCCTATAACTCAAAAGACAGCAACTATCCTAATTGCTCACCTCCATGCTTTAAAGGCAAGATGTCCTTTTCCATTAGTTAATCGCACGTTGTAAGGAAGATGGAGGATAAAATCACATTGTAGTCAGATTTTGGCAGTACTCTTCAAATATAGGATTTTTTTCATGAACTGTATGTTGTGAACAGTTGGGAGTGAATTGAAGTACTATGTCTGTACACTTGCAAGCTCAGAAAACCCAGTCAACTCCCGCATTGCTGTTTCTTGACCTTAACCCACAAACTTAGGAATTCTCTGAAAGCACAGCCCAGTTCATATAATAAAGCCTCATGTTTAAGAGGGGAAAAAAACCCCAAAACATCTCAGAGCCAGTCACACACCTGACCAGTTCACCACAGCTGAATGCTGCATACAAAAGTTTGTTGTATAAACAAAACAGCTTAATTTATTCCTTTTTAAGGGACAGCTAGACCTGAAATCTGGTGAAAACCACCATCAGATATTGCTGAGTACAAATACTAATTGAGAACCCCAGAACATTCTTCACTTTTTTTTCCCCTCCATTTTTATAACCTAGAAATTGCCACAAATGTTGTGGGGTTTTTTTTTTAAAAGAAAATGGAAACAAGAGTTGTGTCCCACAAGTAAGATTATAGTAAACTGGTCTCCCCTTTGATGTTAGTTAATGCTAAATAAAGTTTCATGCATACGCGATGAGCAGACATAAGCATCCTTTATACGAAAGCTTCTGTCCAAAGCAGATTTTTCTGCCCAATTTCCCCAAAGAACTACGCCTTGGGCAATCACACCATACACGCGTGTTTGTCCAGCTATCTGTCCTCCCAGCAGCTCTTCAACACACTGACCAATCTGAGCTCCGTTTGCTCTTTGAGAGCATTACAATTCCACCAGTTTCAGAGAAATTGGCGGCTGCGCAAAAGGAGATGAGGAAAGAGACAGAGATGCATAATTTTATTTTCAGACATTTAACTCGTTCCCCTGCCAAAAACTGCTCCCCTATACAAGCCTCTGGAAAGCCTCTGCCCTGCTAGCCCGGGGACAACAAGCACACAAGCCCAGGGTCGGGGCAGCCAGCAAGCTGCTGGCCAGGTCCAGGAGCAACGTCCCTGCAGGTGTCCCTGCTCACCGCTCCCTCACCAGCCCCCACGTCACCCTTCATTTCCCTGGAGTCCCCATCAGCACTGCCGAGGCACCTAGAGGAGAACCCAGCTCCCCCAGGCCGGTCTTGGCTTACTGCTACCTGTCAGTAGATGCCCGTCTCTAAAAAGAACATCTTTTCTTTCAAGGATCTTGAAGAAAAAAAACAAAATAGGCAGGCACAAATTATTTCTCATGTGATTTTTAAAATCTTGTTCGTATATTTTAGTTGACACGCAAAAATAGAAATCCACAAACCCTTTCCCAAGTGATATAGATATTCGTAAAAATGAAGCAGCCGATATTCATAGAAACGAAGATGCTGAACCTGGTTCCATTTACAAATTTTAACTACATTTTCAGAGCTCCCAAATGTACCAAGCTTCCCTTGTTTCAATGTATTGCTTACTTTGCACCCTGCTTTATTAATTTCTGAGACCTATTTGGACAAAGTTTTTTGGTTTGGTGCCATCATTTGGACAATGTTCCCTTCGAATGTCAAATGCAGAGCAATGCTTCGGTACAGTGTACCTGTTAAAACAGCAACGAGAGTGCAGCCCTAAGACAAATATCTGAAGTGACACACAAAACGTTGTAATTCTGATAACGTAAGTTTTTAAAATAAAAATCTGATGGCTCACGATGAGCCATGAGACCTCAGCAGCTCACTACAGCAGTCTCGATGCTTCCCCTAAAAGGCAGGCTGTCCCTGGGGAGCCATCTTGCTAATATTTCTTAGTAGAACGTAGCCTGAGCACAATTGCCACTAATTTTACTTACCTCATTTGCTTGGTATCTCGGAGCTTTATAATGGCTGGCACCTGTGATGCATTTTAATATGGTTTAAAAAGGACTCAGGCTGAATAAAGAGAAGAAAATGCCATTGTCTTCTTTCCCTGCGTAGCTGACATCTAATTGCAAGCACTTTCCCATTTTTCTGGCAGAGCTACCGGTTTTTCACACAGGTCCCGTTCCTACAGGTGTCCATTGCAGTTCGATACGAGGAATTAACCGGTACCAGAGCACAGCATACAGCAGCAATTTTTCAAAAGCCCAGCCAGACCCTGGACAGCCTGTGGGTAGACGCTTGGGGACAGGAGAGATGGTAAGACCCCTCACCACTGAGGGCGAGGAAGACCCCTGGGTCTGTGATCGGATGCAAGAGGGGGCAGGCAAGAACGGGACCCAGCCTCTTGGGGGATGCTGTAACACAACCCAAAGGGAGGTCACACAGCGCAGAAGCTGTAGCTGGACAGGAGAAGCGCAGCAGAAGCGCCAGCTCAGACCACAGGACACACCACAGGGGACCACAAAAGGCACATGTGGTGGGGCAACGTGCAGGATGGACACCTCTGTTGTTTCCCCTCCCAGCAGCCATCAGCCCCTCTCTGCTTGATGTTCCCGCTCTCGCAACCACGGCTGTGACCTCAAGGTCCAACAGGGCAGATTTAGACTGAACATGAGGAAAGAATTTTTCCCAGAAGGAGTGGTCGGGCACTGGAATAGGCTGCCCAGGGAGGGGGTGGAGTCACCATCCCTGGAGGTGTTTAAGAGCCGTTTGGATGTGGTGTTGGGGGATATGGTGTAGGGGAGAACTTTGTAGAGTAGGGTAGATGGTTGGACTGGATGATCCCAAGGGTCTCTTCCAACCTAGACAATTCTATGATTGTATGATTCTCTGCAGACTGTTCATTGTGCTCACAAAACCACAGGATTCAAAATTAGCAAATGAATATTTAATCAATTAATATCAGGCAAGTGTGACAGCCTCAGATAAGCCACTCTTTTTCACAGCGGGAAATCACCAACGTTTCATTAAACAGAGCCTATTTCCATGCATACCTCATGTAAAACAGAAGTAATAAAGCAAAAGGAGAAATAAGCCAATTTCCACAAACCCCTCTAAAGGATTATTTTTTTTTAAATGTATAACAACAGTGTATCAAGCCTTTGGTAGCTATTTAAGAAAAAAAAAAAGAAGGAAAGCTACAAAATTATTTTCGTTTCGGACTCACTTTTACCCCATGCTTCCCTTTTTTCTTTTCTTTCAAAAAAAGTCCTAAATTCAGGTAATTGTCTCCACCTCATCCTTCTGGGTAACTCTTCTCCTGCTGTCACTGACAGCAGCAGTAGGCATCTTAAAACTGTACAGCTCCACGGCCCCACAGAAGACGCCCTGTACCCGTACAAAGCCGCAGCAATTCGGGCAGAATTGGCTGCCCCTTCCCAGTACACACGTTCTGTTTTCACACCCCGGGTTGGGAGTCTCTGGTCAAGACATTCGCATTATCCAAAAGAGGGCACCTCCACCAGGTCCTCTATTTTCCCACTACCCTTTCCAGCAAGTAGATTTTCCAGCAGCTCCTCCCCAGGCAACTCATCCTCCCCAGGGAGGGAGCTACCGGCGCACTGGGTACCCGGTGCTCAGCCATGGCCTTGGGAGAGGGTCCAGCTGGGTCTGTTGCAGGCTGTTATTTTTCAGTGAAAGACAAAAAAAATTAATCAGCTCTGCTTTTACACACCAAATTTTCTACAGAGCTCTCAATGAGGCTAAATTATGGGCTATAGTAACAGGTAGAGGTGGCTCGTCAAGACCGTGTTTGTAAGAGTTTTCAAGAAGGATAGACCTTTGTGCAACACTTACCGGTGTTCTTCTTTTCCCTCAAGTGCTCAGGGTTTTTGGCTTTTCAGAGATGATAATGGACTCCACTCCCCAGATTGGATTTAGGTATGCACGCACATTTCCATGGATTATTTTTTTACGCGTGACGGCAGTTGTTGTCCCTCCCTGTGTAGAGTTTCCACCTTACACAGAATTAGAAGGACCGTGCTGCTGTTAGCATGAGTGGCGAGGCACTGATTTCCCAGACCACCACCTTTTTAGCTCCAAACCCTACAACCTCAAAACTTGCCTATCATGAGATCAGACCACCAGCCACCTGTGAGTAGGATCGTCTATTTAATTTACAGCAGAGGGACACATTCTGCCTAAGGAAAACATCTGAATACCCCTTTCCCAGCACTAGTTGAAATTAATAACACTCAACAGCAGTACCAGCAACTTTGGGGATAGCGAATGGGCACTTTGTCAAGATTTTCCTGCCTTGTCATTCTCCAACCATATTCAAAGCAGAACCAAGGCTGTCAAAAAAAAGCTCTCAGTGCAACAAAGCTGTCTTATTTCAGTTCCTTAGCAGTGTCCTCTACGGGATTCCTTGGTTAAAAACATAGGGCACTGCGAGAGGTGAAGAAAAATGTGTTCACTTTGGGTTTTCATCCTCAGGAAAAAAAAAAAAAACACACACAAAACAAAAAAATCACACACCTCACACCCTTATCTTTTCTACTGGAATGCTCCTTTTCTTCTAAGAAAAGGAAAAATACATCCCTACATTTAAAATACCATAACAATCAAGCCAAGTGTCCTCTTAGGCTATACAAATACTCTAAATCCATCACAGAATAAGACCTCATTTTTGTTGCTCTACATGGGAACTTGCAACCCATGTCTGGATCCTGCCAAAACACGGAGACTTCCCCCCTTCGCTTTGCATACAACGACAAGCCATTTATTTGGGAATGAGATCCCTCTTAGTACGTATGTAATTAGGAAAATGCCTATTTTAGAGCAGGATGGCTGCCCTGCAGGTTGTGCATCAAAATTCCTCTACTGCACAGCTGGTAGTCAAGTAGGCTTCTTTTAATAAAATCTAACTTCGCCTTTAGCCGTCCTGTAAATGTGGTATTTACCTTATGTTAACAATCTTTCCGTGATAATAATAAATGCACTGCAGACAGAAAATAAATACAATTCTATGTAGTGGTGTATCTGTACGGCAAAATACTACAACTACATTCTTCTGCGCAGTAGCATCTGCCAAGTCTGATAAGCAACTGCAAGAAAACGCTCTTTTTAATGTATAAATATGATCCATGTATAACACAGAAGAAAATTTGAATTGTCTGAACAATGCAACGCTCTGGAATTAAATCCTTGGATGTTACTTGTCTGCCTTGCAGTGAGCACAGCATCACCTCCAAATGTAGTCTTTGACTCCAACAAAAAAGAAAAAAACAAAACCAACAAAAAGAATAACGAAAAAGCTCCTTAAGTTTGAGGTTGTGCATAGCCTTTTGCTCTCAGAAAATAAGTTTCCATTTGCCAACCATATATTTGCATCTAAATATTTTCCATGCAGGAAGTTGTCATGCACTGCATCTTGATATAAACATGAAAACAAATAGCCTAGAACCCACCATATTACGCTTCAAATAGTAGAATTCCTTTGAAGGTGGAAGGAAACACCTTCTTGACTGCACTCAAAATCATGATTAAATCCTCTGAACTGGACTATATAGAGTTTATAATTAAAAGAGAAGAATATGCCGCGATACCACCCTTAAAATAAGGGCAAGAGTATTTAAGACAGAAGAAACTGTATTTTGTCAGCAAAATGTATTACACCCCTGTTCCAAGCCATACCCCAGCAAGGGGAGGAGATCTCTCTGATGCAAACTTGGGTTTCTCCCACTCTAATTTTTGTTGTGAACAAGTTCAGATTCTCCAAAAGAAAGAGGTACAGAACGCACACTGACAACTCTGTCTCATGGAAACTTTAGACCTATTATGTGAATGAACCACAGCCGTCCCTCAACCTCTCTTTTTGGACCCTTCTTGCCCACCATAGCAAGAAAGAGAAGAGAAGAGAAAGTGCAGTTTCCCTCTAGCAAGTGGCCCAAGTGCCATGCCTGAGGGCCCAGACTGATCTTTTCAGCCCTGGGAGGAGTAGCTCTGCCCATTAACTGAAAAATAATTAGCAACAGGCACAAAAGAAACCTCAGAATTTTGTAAGCGTACAACTTCTCGGGAGGAACGTTAACATTTGCAGTTTTGGGGGTTGGTAACACTAATCCTACTGCTTAAACCTCTGAGTACTTCTAAACGGTTATTAGCATAAGCGTCCAACAGGTATATACACTCACAGCAAATACTAAACAAGCATAAAATCATCCAAAAGGGCTCTGTTCATTTACATAATTTGCCAGTGCCTCTGAAGTGTGTTCTTGCAAGTTGCAGAAATGTCAGAATATACTTGCAGTAGATGACAGTGAATATTTGATCCTAGCTCTTTAAATCCAGAATACATTTAGTTTAGAAATACAGTAAATAAGGCAAATACCCCTTTCAGCTAAACATGTTTAAAATATATGGGCAATTTATGATTTAAAAAAAGTGTATTTATGGGAATACATCATTAAGATCTTAACTATTATCCCAAGCTCCTGTGGCTGCACTTTTATTGAAAACATGAAGTTGCCATACATTTATGTGAAAGATACACTGATCCCTCAAGATAGCGGTTGCAAAATCAGCTGTTCTGCAGAAAATTCAAAACTGGAAAGACTAAAGAGTTCAAACTAAAACAGTCAAGGAAATGATCAGTGATGACCATTTCATTCCCTCTGGTATTGCTTTTGAAAGGCCAACAAGTGCTTCCCAGTCAGTCATCTCTCTTGTAGCTCATGTTCAAGCCTACCAGAAGTTCCTACTTTAATATTTATGAGCCAGTCACAGGAGACTGGTGCTCAACCGGCCGTTTCTGTTCAAGTTCCTTCCCTACCACTGCCAAAACACCGCTAGCGCTACGGCACCGTTGCCTTATCTACCTCGCCATTAGGTGGCAACGCAGCAAGGTGCATCACTCACCTCCATGTCATGGTGGTGGACAGCCCACTTCTTGCATCGCTGGCAAAATTGACAAGAACACAGTATTTTGAAAATACCCAACTGAAAAAAAAAGTTTCTCTCTTGCACACCATCTGAGTTTCTAAAACATTTGATCTACAATTCCATGTTCCAAATTTTTAACAGACATATTCCTACTTTAGTGTGATAAAAATACCATCTGAAACTTCATCTTGCTCAAAAGAATAGCTATCTAGCAAGGACACTCTGATAGCGTGTCTGAAGGGCAGACAACAGTTTAGAAGGTCAAATAGGTACCTGACAACTGGTGGGACCCACTTCTCCTGCAAACCACAGAAAGATGACGATGCACATCACTACCAAACCGCCAGGCAGTGGTCTCAATTATATCTTAAATCTCTTCGTGCTCCATCACATCACTTATAGAAGGCTTCTTGCAAAGCAAGGAGCAGAGGCAATTGCCCGTAACAAGTTTCATGACAGGCTAAGGGTTCCCTCGCTGCTCCAGTATGTCACCGGCAACGTACAGGACTATCACAAATGAGGCTGTTTAGAGCATCAAGTGTTGACTTAGTCCAACATCTGTTTAAACAAAAAAAAGAAGCTTAAAGTGTTTCTTTCACTTCAAATCTGCTCCTGTTTTGCCTTGATCTCTATTTTTACAGCTTAAAAGTTCAGGAAGGGATGTTTAGGACAGACGTGATGAACTTTAAATAAAGCTAGGAGACTCCTCTTTTGCTTAGAAACCCAGCAATTTCACAGAACAAAAGGAGAGACACTGGTCCATCCCGGGAGCAGAAGGATCACACAGAGGGTGAGGGCGCGTACCTCTGTCCTGCCAAACTACTGAACACAGCCCAGATAAAAATCAATCCCTAAGACTTTTTATAAAGACCTCATTTCCACAAGACCCAAATGCTGCTTTCCTGAACACCACCAACTTTTAAGCCTTAAAAACCAACGGATGCGCTTTGGGAGATAAATTCTGTAGTTATCAAGAAAAATTACCAGAGATTTCAGGGGAGGTTTAGTTTGACCAGGAGAACGTGTTCCACCCTTCAATTTGCTAGGCTGAATTGGGAAATAAACTTGTCTCCTACAGGGGAAGAAAACTCTCAATGAAAAATATATCTTAAAAGTTTATAAATTTCACATTTGATTAAGAAAATACTTTTTTTTTTTTTCCCAACTGAAAGTGTAACACAGTCACATTTGAATGTCTTGGATTTCTCTTTTTCTTTGTCTTGCTTTGTTACTTTCATAGCGCCAGAAAAGTAGCTTTTAACTAAGCACCAGCTGGAGTCAAACTCTCTGGGAATTATTGTGTTTTCATCTACGCTTGGTCCCACTCCTAACCAGACCACTTCCTCTAGAGGGAATCAAAGTCTCTCATGTCACAGGGTCACAAGCTACGACACATGCAAGCGCTCTGCAGGAATACAGCACAATCATTTGCAAGTCGAAAGGAGGGGGGAAAAAATCGTTTCCATTTAGTGTTATTCATTGACTCTTTAAAATTCCTGCAAATAAATTCCACAGTCTACTTCTTATTTTGTTTGTGGACCATAACGTCGGCCTTTGCGTTCAGCTTGTGTTAGGAAATTCAGCTGTACCCAGAGCGGATGGGCCAAATCTGAAGAGCCAACGAAAGAGAAGACCCAGGTACAAACTCCTCTCCTCTCCCCTCCTTCGCTGTCTTCCTGCGGCAGCTGGATACCACTAATTCGGATGGGAGAAAATGAAGATGCAAGCTCTTTGTATAATTCCATTTTAGAGAATAAGGACACAAAAAAAAGGAGAGAGACGGAAAGTCCAACTTCTACACAATGAAGTTTTAAAAGATCTAGCCTACAACGGAAAACTCAAACAATCTGGCCTCGCAAGGAAACCTGGGCTACTGAAATACAGACAGCTAAACCAGTAGTGTCTGCATCCAAAGACGACAGCACTTAATTTCATCTTTAAAAAAAAAAATAAATCTCAACCCTCCATCTGGCATAGAAGCATTCCTTTAAACTCATTTCATGAGACAAAAGACAAGAGAAGCGTTTTAAGGGGTTTTACTGAATCTGCCCTTGCCTGCTGTGTGCCTCCAGGCAGGCTCCTACTTCCAGGTCTGGTTTCACTTAACTCAGTGGCTGAGCCGCAGCAAAACATGTGTGCAATGTCTCCTAAAGCCTGCCGGACCGGTCCATACTCCTCACTACTGTCTTCAAGGCTTCTGGCTCCAGGTATGTCTTTCCCCTCCTTCCCCTGCCTGCTAGCTTCTGGAAAATCCCACTTGCCCAATCACAGAATCACGGAATAGTCAGGGTTGGAAGGGACCTCTGGAGCTCATCTAGTCCAACCCCCCCGCCAGAGCAGGGGCACCTACAACAGGTTGAATGTGTAATAATCCATAAATAGCTTCACCTCCTTCTGAAGAGTCTGCTTTCATTACATTTCCCCCAAAATAAAAATTTCAGAAGAAATCCTTCAAGGGAGACAGGTTGTAGCTGGGTGCCTACAAATATTCCCCAAGTTTTTGCCAAAGGAGCTGTAGGAGCCACACGTGCGCTGCTGTTACTGTTTAGTGACTGAGAGAAATTAGGAAGGATAAGCAAAGCTGTGGTTTGAATTTACATTTCAGGTTAAAACATTCAGATCAAATGGGGCAACTCTTCCAGTGGCAACCATTTGATTCTGCTGTTTGTTCTCTGCGGTGACACTGTCTCTCAGGAGCCCCACAAGAGCTGATGGACTCAGATCTCCCCGTGTCCCCATGCCGTGAGTCCTGTATCAGCAAACCAACACAGCACAAGCATTTCAGCAAACGGAAAACAATATTTAACAAATAAAAAAGGTTTTCATTAGAATGAAGCAGAAGCTCTGTTTTAGCATGTATTTTTCCCCCCTCACCATCTCCATCATTACCATAATAACACCACTAATGAAGGGGAGAAAAAGCGTAGTGTCAGAAAATGACCAAAGAATGACCTATAATACTTTGTTTAGCCTTCATGCTTAGTTATCACGTGAAGATTTATACCTGATAGGGGTTGACAGCTCTATTCAGCTCCCATTGACCACACTCTAAGCCAGCAGCAGCACTACACAGGTAGAAAAAACCCCAGAAGTCTATAATCCCCATTTTCTCATTGCTACAAGTATGACTTTTGGCAATACAGCATTCTAAAAACTGCCTATCGTAGCTACCCACGAAGAGATAAAGCGAAATACGTATCAGACTACTCTAAGTGTTTGTCTTGAGAACAAAGCATTCCTCGCCGCCAGCTTGAACGCAGTCACCTCCCCGGGATCTGAGGTGCGCCTTTACGCAAGAAAGGCGCCAGGACCTTCGGTAGGCTGGTGTGACTCCAGCACGGCCAAGCGCACAAAGGATTTCAAAGGCTGAGAGAGCGCTGCTCTCGGGGCTTTCCGCTGTCCTCTACAGCCGCTAGCTTTTACAGGCTTTGGTTTTTTTAAAATAATCACCCTGTTGAAAGCAGTGCTCAAGATTCGGTTCCTCGCCGGTAACTTTATTTTACTTATCACCAATTTATGGGTTATTAATATATTTTCATTTTTAGAATTTCTACATTATTCCTACAGCTTAGAAAATATTACAGGCCTGATCACCCTTCTGTAGGATAGGATCCAGATGACTGCGAGACCAGTTTGTTTGTTGGGTGGTTTTTTTACCAGTATAAACTTCAGTATGATCAATGGACCACTGTAAAATCCATATGAAAGGTAGAGAACAAGGCCAGGGATGAGCAGATCCTGCTCCGATTCATAAAGTTCACATACTCGCTACCTAAAAAGCCCAAAAAGCACAGGGTGCACTGACTGTACTGCAATAAACAATGCCGTGCAGAGGGCATTATGCAAGCCTGATGATGGCATCCCACAGTGCTCCCTGGAAAACAATAGGCTGGAAGTTTGAGACCTACCCAAAATACTAACGAGAAAATATAAGCATTAGAAGGGACTCTTTAGCCTGGAGAAGAGAAGGCTGAGGGGAGACCTTATTCCTGCGTACAAGTATCTAAAGGGTGGGTTGAAGGAGGATGGAGCCAGACTCTTTCCAGTGGTTCCCAGTGACAGGACGAGGGGCAATGGGCACAAGTTGGAACATAGGAAGTTCCGTTCAAATACATGGAAAAACTTCTTCACAGTTGGGGTGGCAGAGCAGTGGCACAGGCTGCCCAGGGGGGTGGGGGAGTCCCCTTCTCTGGAGGGTTTCAAGCCCCGCCTGGATGCAGTGCTGAGTGCTGTGCTCTGGGCAGTCCTGCTTTGGCAGGGGAGTGGGGCTGGGTGAGCTCTAGAGGTCCCTTCCCACTCTGAAAATTCCACGATTCCATGAAAATTCCGCGATTCCATGAGATCAGCATAAAAACCTTACTTTTATAGAAAGCGCAAGTACCCAAAATTGAACCCTGTGTACAAACTCAAAGGTAAAAATTGTTTTACTAGAATGTTACTTATAAGGCAACATGACACACTCAAGCTGGGGAAGTCAGAGTCAGCAAAACTCGGGCAATCTTTATCCCACCTTCCTGCGTGCCTGCTCAGAGCACTGGGGTATCATGCAACAAAAGGCAGCTGATTACCAATAAATGTCTACCACGTTGCATATTTACCATGCAAGACTAAATATAGTTGCTGGCAGCAGAAGAAAGCTGTTATCTTGGGCAAGGGGTAAAAAAAATAATAAAAATAATCCAAGTAACCGCTGGGGCAAGGTGACCGAGTTTGGCTCCTTAAGACAGCAAAGAACATCTGGTTTGTCTCCACGGGTACAAGGACCAAGGGAGTCTGCCAAGAGGACTTGCCTCAGTCAGATCAGACTCTGGAGCAACAGATAACCATTTTTCAGGCGGTGGCTACAGAGCATAGTTAACGTTCAAAAGCTCTGGGATCACGGCTATAGGGCACACGAGCTCTAAAATAACTTCCCCGTGGGCTGATCTATGAAGAGGCAGGAGGCAAGTCCAGCATACCTCCGTCCCTGTCTCATCACTGGCCCTGCAAGCCCCCCCAGGCACACGTTCCTCAAGAAGCAGCCTCTGAAGCTCTGGCAGTGCCACAAAAACCATCTTTTAACTTTTACCATGAAAGCTATGCAGTTAGGTCCGATGCCAGCGTTTTTCTTGTACAAAAAAAAAAAAACAAGAGAAAGGAAGTTAAGATTATCACCATCATACATCTGAGCTAAGATGGAAGAGAACTTAAGACAACAAAGGAACAGCACTGTCACAGCCTCAGGGCTTTCCTCTGCTGACTGCCAAAGCTGGAGATGCACACAGCAGAGGTGCAGAGATTCTCTAGATATTGCAAAAAAACCCTTCTAACGAGAGATGGTAGGAAGTCTCTTCAGAGAGGTCACTGCCAGCTCCCTCTGTAACAAGTTGTAACTTGGCTAGAACAGCAGAAAAAGCTAATGATTCATATGTCACCTCTACTTCCAAAAAGTAAAAAAAAAAAAAGGATCAAGCCAGAATCCAGAGGCAGATCAATAAGCCGTGCCTTTGGTTATCGTTAAAAGAAGAACAGGCAGCACAACCATAACCTCTGCACCTCAGGAGGACACATGTCAACCTGAGATGGAGGAGCTCCTTCCATTGTTATGAAGCAAATCCCGCGGTTTATTCCCTTAACAGACAAGCAGAGAGTGGAGTGAGGTGGTTAAAGGCTTTTTTACCAGGATACCTTATAGGATAAGGCACCACAGCCATACGGGACCCTCATATTGATGTAGATAATAGGAAGCTTGTTAACTAAAACCACACACAAACACCACTCCATGATAATTACAGCATATTCCCAACATTTTCAAAACGTCTTCTAAGCTCCAGAACCATGTTAATACAGCCAAAATATCCATGGTATAGGTCTTCTTGTGCAGACAGGGAGGATTGCACCACCACAAGCAGTGATGGTGCCCTCCCCTTGCCCCCACACCACAGCAGCCCCAGGGAAGGGGCCACCTCACCGAAGGAAATGTTGCCAAGCCCTGACCTTGAACCTCTGCCCTTGCCACCGTCTCCTAATTTTTAAAAGCCCACCTGGCCTTTTTAAAAAGAGGCAAAGAGTCTCACTCTTGCTTTGCTGCACTGTAGCTCTGGAGGTTTCTACCATTCATAGAATGATAGAATGGTTCAGGTTGGAAAGGACCTTGAAGATCATCGAGTCCCAACCCCCCTGCCATAGGCAGGGACACCTCCCACCACACCAGGCTGCCCAAGGCCACCTCCAGCCTGGCCTTGAACACCTCCAGGGATGGGGCCTCAACAACCTCTCTGGGCAACCTGGGCCAGTGCCTCACCACCCTCACAGGGAAAAACTTCTTCCTCATGTTCCATCTAAACCTGTGCTCTTCCATTTTTTTTTCATCTCCCCCCAAAACGTGACTGGTGGCACAGCAAGCGCTGGCTCTAACAGGGATTCCCAAAACCGCTCTTGTAACCTCACTGGTTTTTCCAGGGGACCAAAGATGTGCACTATATAAGCGACTTCCAGTTTCCACTGCTCTTATGAGATGCTGTATAATTTAGGGTGCATCTTAAAACCCTGGAAAGGGCACAAGTTCAAAGCAGGGTCGGCGAACTTTAACACACGGGTTCGGCTGAATCTGCGCACTCTTATTTGTATGTTCAGAGCCCAGGGGAAGGCGGGAGGGAGAGTTGTGAAAACGTGAAGGGGAACTCGGAAGAAAAGGCAAAGCTGGCAGCAAAATGACAGAGGTTAATTCTGCCAGATTTTCTGTAGGTGCAAAAGATTTTTTTGGTTCCGAGAGCCTCAGTTTTGAATTGTTTTTATTAACTCCGTCCCCAGCATATTGGGGCAGAGGAGCATTTGGAGCCCAAATGACTAAATTTATTTATTTTTTATTACCAAAGCAAATGAAACTGACTTCCAAATATCTAGGATGATGGATTCTGCAGACATAAAAAAAAATAATCAATTTTTCTCCCCGGTTTGGGTCATCTCTGCCAAGTTACAATTCACTGCAGATTTTTTTTGCGTCTGCATTTTAAATCCTCAAACATAAATGTTAATATTGCGAAGTAACAGACTTCAGAGCTGCAGAGTGACACAAAGAGCTACGGCCAAAACTGTCGTGGGCAGCAAAGTGTGGATCTTCCCATTACAGACACAATCTTCCGTGTGATATTTCCATACCGCTCTGCAGCCGGGCGAGCGCCGGTCTCCCAGCTAGTAGCCGAGTTCTCCATTTCACCTATATTTTCTCAACTATTTGCTGAAGCAGTGAACCAGATTAAGCTGGTTTGCACTGCCTATGGCAGGATATTAGCTCTGGAGAGGCTGCATACATTAACCGCCAGAGCAGATGAGCGCTTTAACACTTACAAATCACAGTAGGGGGAAGAATAGAGCGAGACAAGATCGTTCACGTGCTCCTCGTTTAGATATGCTGATAAGTTATCAGCTCACCACAGACAAACCAGATGTGGAGGTGAGGAGGTGAAAAAAACCCAAACCCATAGCAAAAAAAAAACCCCTTTGCGAGCGCAGGCGGCGCATACCGCAGGAGTGCAAACGAGAGCACTCTCAGAGGTGCTTAGCTCCAGCACTACAGAAATTCCAGCCGTCAAAAACCTCTGTCGTATATGGAAATTAAATCTCAATCCCCCGGTGAAAAAAAGAAAACCACCCCATCGGGAGGTCAGGGCAGGCACAACTTCCTTTATTCAGCGCAGGCAGAGAGTTTGCCTTATTGCTCACATTCCTTAATGGCAATGTATTACCGGAGAAGTGACATGAATTCTGCTTAATCCCCATTTTGCTGCATATTGCTATTTGCTCACACAGGAATTTCCATTTGTTTCAGCCTTCCACGAGGTTATTCAAGGGACAGTGCAAAACCTTAACGGAGGGCTGAGAGATTATTCTTCCAGAAGCTCCTCTGAAGTGGGAGAAAATAAAATCTCCATTGCCTTTATGGACTGGATAAAGGCTGAGGTTTCCCATACAAACTTAATGTTTGTTTAAATGAGTACAGTAAATTTACATTTGAGGAAACACATTTATTTCTGTATATAAACAGAAGGATGAAAGATTAAGGACAGCTGTGCATCCGTTTATCCGTAACATACACACCATTATCTGACTTGGGGCAAACAGACATTTTAACCTCTCCTTCAGCACCTGATGTATGGTTTCTTTCATACTCAAACGCCTCCCGGGGCTGCTTGGGAAGCGGTAGGGAGCGGGACTGTTCACGTCACACTGAAGACAGCATTTCGAGTGCTAAAGCACTTTTGCACAGCACAAAAAAAAAATAATAATTTCAAAATAGACACATTTCTTTAAAATCAATGGAAAGGGGAAGACTTTGAATTTGCTAGGATTAGACTGCTCCAATCCCAAAGTGACACGATTAATTTTTTAAAAAGTGAAAGATGTGGATGTCAGAGCCATCGTGGCTTTCTGCAAGCAGTCAGAATCATAGAATGGTTTAGGTTGGAAAGGACCTTGAAGACCATCAAGTCCCAACCCCCCTGCCATAGGCAGGGACACCTCCCACCAGACCAGGCTGCCCAAGGCCACCTCCAGCCTGGCCTTGAACACCTCCAGGGATGGGGCCTCAACCACCTCTCTGGGCAACCAGAATCTGACCGGTTTTCACCTTACTCCCCTAAGTCCTGTTACTGATCTCCATGGGGTATCTGAAGAGTGAGACGCTATTAGACCTAAATGAGGGTAACCGATCGGCCTCCCGAAGACCTGAGTGTGTCTGCTGGCACCNAAAAGGAGGGTAACCGGATCTGGCTCCCGAAGACCTGAGTGTGTCTGCTGGCACCTAGCAAGAGCAGGCAGGTACATGGAGCAGAAAACAGCTCAGCACTCCAAAAGCATGTTCCATGAGGACAGAAGGCTCAGAAAGGTGACCAAGGAGCATAATTAGACAGAAACTCCAGAGGTGCCAGCAGCCAGGACTACCTTCCACATCACATTCCCCAAGGGCCGATCCATGCAAGATGTTTGGACAGATGTTAGGTGTTCAAGGCCAGGCTGGACGTGGCCTTGGGCAGCCTGGTCTGGTGGGAGGTGTCCCTGCCTATGGCAGGGGGTTGGAACTTGATGATCTTCAAGGTCCTTTCCAACCTAAACCATTCTATGGTTCTATGAATGGCTTCAAACTGGAAGAGGGCAGGTTTAGATTGAACATGAGGAAGAAGTTTTTCCCTGTGAGGGTGGTGAGGCACTGGCACAGGTTGCCCAGAGAGGGTGTTGAGGCCCCATCCCTGGAGGTGTTCAAGGCCAGGCTGGAGGTGGCCTTGGGCAGCCTGGTCTGGTGGGAGGTGTCCCTGCCTCTGGCAGGGGGGTTGGGACTCGATGATCTTCAAGGTCCTTTCCAACCTAAACCATTCTATGATCCTATGACATTTACAGCCACAGCAATTTAACCACCACACCAGCAGAACATGTTTCTCTGATACTTGGTCATCGAAAGAGGTAGACTTGGCTGGATCAGAATAATTCACAACTTTCTCAATCATTGCAGTTAAAAAACAATATTCAATGCTGGGGGGAATGAATTGCTCTACTTCAATACTTTTCTAATATAAGATTTCAGGGATCACTAAAAGAAAGCGTTACTTTTAACTATGAAAAAGGAATTGGAATTTGAAATGAAATAACGGAAATTGGAACAAACCATTTCCCTTCAGATGCAGTTTGTTTAAAGTTTAAAAGTTTGTGGATTTCTTTAAGTTTTAGGTCAATCAAAACATAATATTTGACTGCAAAAAAAAAAGTAACACAGATCTAATAGCCAAATTGATGCAAAAACACTGCATAATTCAGCCCTTACAGGGTAAAGAATGACAGCATGTTCTTCTAACAGGGATCCGGGAAAAAAAGTCCTAGAAATCCCTAAATAGGGAGAAGGAAGGCAATTAATTCCACATTTCCCCAAACATTTTTTTTTTTTTAGTGTGTTGGTTGGGCTATTAAAAACACAGTTATTTATAGAAACCTGTAGGGCTCATGTGAAAGGAGACCTTGTTAGGAGGAGAAGTACTCATTTTGGCCTGGCCAAGTATGATGTGCGCAGTGCTTTTCTCCCTGCAGGGCATTTCCTCAGGGCAGAGCCAACATATCAGAATGCAGATTTCTGCAGTACACAGTCTCCCTCTCCCATATTTCTGGATGTTAGTCTTCCCCATGGAGGAAAGGGGCAACCGAGACCTCCAAAAAGCAAAGCATGGAGGCACTAACTGACTACCTCCCCTTCAAAAAGGGGGGAGATATATATACACACATATGTACTTGATTGCATACCTTATAAGCAATAACCTCCTCTCTCTAAGGGGAGAGACTGCACATACATACATGAGACCCTTGAGTTTTGTCCTGGTGGTTTTAGTAGTGTCCATCTGTCCCGTCCCCTCTCCCCCCTCCCCATTCCATTTTTCAGTGGCTAGTGTTGGTTTTTAATGGATATTTAAGCTATAACTTCAATTTCCCCCCCCCCCAATGCAGTTTGAAAGTAGAAGACGACACAGCATTTCTATAAAATACATGCATGCTTCCTATGAACTGTTACCTAAATACGTAGGTCTAAGCTTTTCAAAGGGGTGTGTGTAAATTTTCTACCTAATTACTTCCAGCTTCTGTTTGGGCATACAGAAAAGCTATGCACTTTCCTGTATCTGAGACATTCTTAAAAACTCTGGAATAAAACTGATTCGTATTTGGAACCAGAGATGTGGTACCCATCAAGAGGTAAATCTTAGCAACAACATGTCATTAGAGGAGTGTCAAACTGAGACACCTGCCTACCTATTCAAAAGCCTTTTTTAAGCCTGGATATCAGTCATTGCAGTTCAAAGCCTTTTTCTTCCCCCCCCCCTGAATTGTTGATGTTTATTCCTACAATTTCCTGCTCAAGTCTCCTTCCCCTTCCACCATGTTTACTCTCCTACTGTCTTTACTAGAAGAATAAAGATGCAGACTACTGTAATTTCTTCCTTACTTAGCCACCACTTTACACAAAGCTTATAGAAAATATTCTTCTTGAAGTCTTCTACCCATCTGTCCAGTTTGGTTAAAATGAACCAATAAACCAGGTAGTGTGTGGGACACGGGACTGGCAGTTGGACAGAGAGAAAGCACAACCCTATTTATCATTAAAAAAAACCCAAAACACATTATTAACAAATTCAGGGAAACAGGAAACCGAATCTGTGCCTATCATTCTCACAGATCACTTTGCTGCTGTTACTGGGACCATTTAATTCATTCTTGCCCAGGTGCGTATCCTTTAGAAACATAGGGTTTTCAGGAAAGGATTAAGAACCTAAAATAATGACATCACAAGCTTGAACAGAAGTGTAGATGCAAACCAGATAAGTTTTTTATTGCCCATTAGCACTCCTAAAAATCTCAACCAGCAATCAAGAGGGCAGCATCCCGGGTGTTAGGAGGCGCTGTCAGCAGGGTGTTCCCATGCAGTCCTCCACAATTATTGACGCACAAAACCTTCGGGCTCAGGAAGTGAACTGTCATTGATCAATGGCACCGACAGCCTCCAAACACTTTTGCACCGTTACAGCCACGTCGTGTGTCACACCGCCACTTCTAGCCACTTTATCTCCTAGATCATTTTTTCTTCCCTTAGCGATTAAAAATACCAGTAATTACTACGTGAAGTCACACTTCTTTAAATGCACAATTGCAACTTCCACTCCCAGCTAGCACAAAGGAGCCATCATTTGTGTGATGAACCTTAACATTCGATGCTGACATCATTGAACCCAGAGAGCAGACGACAAACAGTCCGAGGAAATACTTGCAACTATGGATTTATCACCAAATCGCAAAGTTATTTTCTTCTTCTGCCTGGGAACGTACAATTATTTAGTATTCATATTACAGCGCAGTCCCATCCCAGGCTGATTTAAAGCCTACATTATAATTGCTAATGATTACTCATGAAAAAGAAACTATTATATGTAAAAACTGCAATCAGTGCTAATCTATTCACCTATCCATTTTATACTGATACATTTTCTAAACAAAGCTCTGCCTGAATTGCTCATAATTAGCTTCTATTCTTACATTTTTAATTGCTCTTTTTCTCCCCCTCCCATTTTCAAACAGAACATTTTACATACTTCAGACTTCTTTTAAAAAAAAAAAAAGACTCAGGCTGAATTTGTGTAAGTGAAAACCTGACACTGTGCAATTTCAAGTTTTAGAATAACTCTTGTGTTGTCAAATACTAAATGCTGAAGCAGTGTTTCGGGAAATAAATATTTTAAAACAAGATTTCAAGCACAGCGTCAGTCTATATAGTCTGAGAGCGTGTAAGAGTTCCAGTACTAAGGGAGAAGAGGTGGCTTAGCTGCTATTTTTATTTATTTTTTTTCTTCTTCAAAAGCCAAGTGCATTCTGCCCCTCATCTGCAGGCTGTCAAGAGACATTTGGAACTCCTGCTGGAAAAAACACTGCATTTAAGGGTCTCTCTCTTCTGAGACTCTAGTGCTGTTATGCCATCTCTTCTATACACACTATTCTAGATGCTCTTCCCACTCCACTGTCCTTCCGATACCTGAGCTGCACTGCCTGGAAAGACAATTAGAAAATCTCATATGTAAGAGCCAACAAAATGCCCTTTACAGTGAGCAGCTGAAGTTCTCCTAGATATTGGACAGAGTGTCTTGCGTACAAGACAAGTCAAAGTGACAGAATCCGAATTGTAATTCCCATTCTGGTATTTTCCTCTTCCCACTGTATGAAAATCAATCCCACCTTTTATCCAGAAAACCTTATCTCTGGTCCTCAGAGGGGAAGAAGGAATGCATTTGGCTTTAGCTACAGGCTGAGGACAGCAGCGTGCTGCTGAGTGTTCTCCGCCAAAAGCTCCTGCACACAAAAAGTTATGTAAAAGCAGACAAAATTACCCCGTTTTGGTGCATTTGACTTGTGGAAAAGCCACTGATTTTAATGAACTGTTCCTCTGCTAAAGCACTTCTAAGTGGCATTTGCTAACGCTTGTCTTCGCTTCAATTTCAGCAGCTGTTGAATCAGACTCTCAGCCTGCAAGAGTCCTTCACCACCAGTTCTACGCAATTTGCAAAGAGTTGCACTAATCAGTAGATGCTTTCATTTTCATAGATACAGGAAAGCTTTTAGGCCCTAGTGCTACCCCTCCAGTGCTCTGGGGGCTTGGAACCAGATGATCTTTAAAGGTCCATTCCAACCTAAACCATTCTATGATTCTCATTCTACAGTGACTGGAGAAACTCAAGCCAAAACGTTGTATTCCTTTCAGAAGCCCCAAATTTTGCAGCTCAGCAGAAGAGGTAGAGGGCATAACCTGCACGAGTCCGGATCACGAAAGTTTCGGAGCAAAGAGTGACCAAATTCACAGTATGTGTCTATTTTCCAGCAGAGCTTGAGAACAGAGTCTGTGATGGATTTCTAATGAAGCCAACAGCACCGGGAACCTTTTTTCTTTGCACTCATATTTACAAACTGTTATCAGCCTTGCAAGATATGTGCATCTGCATCATGCGCATTCACGATAATACGATTCATACAGATACATAGCCACACACACTATTTCCAGTTAAACGTCCCAGCAGAGTACCTATGCTTTTGCTTCGAGGCAGGACAGCCTGAGAGATCTAGAAAAAGTCGGTCGCCTTTGAGACTTGCTGGCCTCACCGTTGATCAGGTTTCGCTCACAAGCGCAACTCGCCATATCCTCAGAATTGCCCCAGCGTACACTCGCAACACATCCAGGCACCCCTGCCGCCACCAAGAGCAAAGCGCAGCGTGCTTCTCGGCAAGTCCTCTTTATCTCCAGACCCGCTATGCTCAGAACCAGAGGAGGACATTACCCTAGGTGAATCTATAGGAAATCAGTAACTGCAGTGGATGTAAGGAAGGGAGAAGAAAATGAGATCTGGTTAGCAGAATTATTCAGATTCTGCTTTTTTCTTTCAATGCCACCTGTACTGGGTCGAGCTGGGATGGAGCTGACTTTCCTTATAGCAGCCCACATAGCACTGTGCTTTGCATTTGTGGCTAAAATGATGCACCAGTGCTGTGGCTATCGCTGAGCGGCGCTGGCACAGCAGAAAGGCTTTCTCTCCAGCCTCACCCCCTCTCCCCTAAAGGCCAGTAGGCCGGTGGTGGGCAAGAGTGTGTCCATTTTCTTCTCTCTTCCCACCCTATTGAGGAAGGGGAGTGACAGAGTAACTGGGTCTGGCAGCCAGATGAGGTCAACCCACAACTCCATCGTATCCATTGTAGAGCAAAAACTGACACTGCCTGTGTTTTGAAGTAATGCTAAGGTTCAGGTTTTTAATCGTTAAAAACTTGTGCCTAAGATCACTTTGAGGCTCCCAGTTATGCTGGCACAACAGGAGCCCCAGTACACCGACACCGCGCTTGCATTCATGGTTTAATAAAACAGGGCAAGGTGAACGTTGTCAAGTTTAAGAGCTATGATCCTGCTGCAGGAGCCCAATAATTCACATACGACAATCCAGGTATGTAAAACTACTACACCTATTTGATGCGGTAGCTTCTCTATAAGGATTTAAGTGTCCTCAGGAGGTGAAAACCTTAAAAAAAAAACCAAAAGCCACACAAACACACACAAGATAAACCACAACACCAACAACCACCAAAAAACCCCAAGCCCCAAACCCTGTGCAGACCACCTATGCTTCCAGCCACCTCAGCAATAAGATTCTCTCTAGTTGTAGCTGTATCACCCAAAGTGTTTTCTTTGGTCTCTCTCGAAGGAAAAGAAGATTGCAACTGCCTCACATGCTCCGAGGTATCACAAGCAAAATAATTACTCGTTCTATTGTCTTATCTCTGTGCCAAGAACATGGCCATCTTTTATGAGCCCTGATTTGAATAAACACTGTTGTGTTTTGAGTGGAGCTGTCAATCATATGTCGGACTTACACAAGGCTTTATGAAATAAAATCAAAATCATTTGATTATCTGCCATTCACGTGTACTTGCTGAGTTGAAGAGTGCTAACTTTCAAACCCTTTACGAAGCAGTGAAGGCATTCCTTCATGAAGTCCCACTCTAAAGATATAACAATTTCAGCTCGGAAGAGTAATGAGCAATAGATTTCCTCTTACCGTATCATACAAGTACTTCAATTTTGAAAGAACTGCCAGAAAGTGCCTGGAATTTTAACCCCAATTAAAGGAATGTTGATTACTATGTCCTGCTCGTACATATGGGAATTGTCCTCCTTGTAGGAAGGGACGAGGGAAGAGCTGAGTAAAAAAGAGGTAATGAAGATGGCCACTGCATAACCTCTTCGGTGATACCCTGTGCACAGCCATACCCTCAACACTGCTGGGTCCTGGGAACAGCCAGTAGGGCTAAGCTCCCGCAGAGGCACCCTTCAAGAAGGAAGAGTTTGGAAACCAGCTTTAAGACAGAGCTCCTCGGCATTGGGTGATCCGAGCTGGCACAGGATCCTGAAATACATACCAGGGAAACAAGCTCAAGTTGCAGTTCCTTACTTGGGAGATGAAGTAACTAAATTCCTCCATATCTGCAAGAAATGCAGATCTTTTCCTCCTGAAAAGTCTTCCTCCTTGCTGAGGCATTGCCAGTGAAGCAATGTAGAATTCCTGCAGAATATTCTTACTTTCCTGAAATACTACACACCAGTCACCTCTCTCCCCTCTGACTGAGCTTGGCTTTGCACACAGCTTCACAAACTTTTTACATTTTCTTTTACTTTTCTTTACTTTTTACAAATTTCTTACATCGTTTCCCTTTACTTCCAAAGTATTTCAGCTTAATCTTCAAGAAAACCTCCTCTTTCTCTGTCTTTGCTGGTATCATGACATGCCAACTGCAGGCTCGCTGCAGACCTAGCAATATCTGCTGGGTCAGCAGTTGTCTACATCTCATATTCCAGATCATCCTCAGCTTTAGCAGCGCAGAAGCCCAAACATATAAGAAAGATCTGAAGACAGCAGCTGGGGAGCAAAACTCTGCTACATCTAAGACCTTGTGGTGGGTTTTTCAAACTGAATGAATCCCAGGTACTGGTTAGCCTGGGCAGTTTAGTACCACTTCTACTTCGTTTTCTGTACTTACACTAGTGTAACCTACGTGGACACTTTTATTGAGGTTGATAATGATATTTTAGTTTATGTTGAAAAAATCCTCATCATTAAGGGAAAAAAACTTGTACCACATTCGTACGTTATGGAGGCAAATTGCTGACATTAGCATCGCTTGGCATTATCTTAGCTCTATAGGCAAAATTTATGAGCGTACTTTACTTCTTCCCACATGTTTAATACTTCCTGTATGTAGTTTCATTTTTGTTTCAAAAAAAAAAAAAAGAACTAGTGAACCACTCCTTTTTGCCATAGCTCAGGATCGGAGCAGCACTGAGCAATATTAGGGCTGGTGAGAAATTGAATTAGAAAACAACTCCTGAGAAATTGAATTAGAACACAACTCCTAACTAGTATATGACAGATCAATCAAAAACCTACAGGTTTTAATTACTGAAATCAAATCTAACCAACAGAAGTTCTCAAAGTGCTTTGCAATATTATTGTATGACGCCCATTCTTCATTATTGTTTGAGACACACTACCTTAGTATCTTCTGGAGGCCACTGATTAGATAATTACTTTTATTAGCTATCGGTAAAGCAGCATATATTTTTGCCTTGCAAAAATTTTACAAGCACTTGCTGCAGTAAATGAGAGTGTTATGTTCATATGAAAGATCCAAGAGAAAACTCAACAGAGCCCGCAGGAATTAAAACAATAGCGTGTCTGCTAAACACTGATTATGACATGATAGTTAGTGTGCTGACACTTACGGCTGGAAAAAAACTAGCTGGCATAAAACGCATACTTCTCCGCAGTTGGTGCTTTTCTCTGCCAAAACGTACTTCTAAATGAAGCCGTGATTTGGGTATCTGAAATAAGTGACAGATTCCAAGGCTCCAAGTTGCCTTAGACCACATAGGGCAGTTGCTGAGAAATCTCAGAAATAAAAATGTTCTTGCAAAGCCAATAGCACAGTGTGGAGTTAGACAACCACAGAACGTCTTAGCGACTCAACTGATGGCAGTCTTCGGGTTTGATCCTAAAATGAATTTTTTTAACCAAACAATCATCTGTGGACAAGAAAGCAGCTCTGGGCTGCATATTTTTACAAGCGTTCTGTAGTTTTTCCTACATTGCTGGAGAATAATTACTTCTCATGCTGATAGAAGACCAAACCAGTGCTTTAATTTTGAAAGTGTGATTACTTATGTATCCAGTTTTCACGAATTCAAGTCTAAGTAGAAAGTATAAATTAATGCTGAAGTTACGCCTTTTTCTTCAGATTTATTCTTATTTCATATGGTGACTACAGTACGTTCAGTTCTAGTGGTAAAGTCATACAATCAAGTTGAATCAAATTGCATCCAAAAGTTACAGATGCAAAGATTCTAAAATAAGTTTGTATAACTAGATACCTTTTATACCTTCAACTTTCCTCAAATTACAAACTCAACTAGAAATGTTATAACTATTCATGTGATGATTTACTTTAACACTTCCACCCGTTTTATAGTAAGTTCTGCAACTAAAACACAATTTCTGACTGCAAACAATTGACTTAATTTTTGGAAGACTCACTGAAGTACCTCTTAGGTGTTTATAGTCAGAATTAGGTAGTAGTTTATGTATTAAAAACGTCAGACTCAAGTCAGGTGACATTCCCATACAAAATCACTGAGGCATAAGTGCCATGCAGGGCAAAATGTGAAGCAGGTGAAATAAGAAGAGGACAGTTGTACCTGTATATAATATGCATGTTTAAAAGAGATACAGAAGTCTTCACATTTGAAAGAGCTCATTATATTAGTTTCCAAAGGAATTGTTTTAACTGTACTTCCATGCATATAACCGACAAAGACCGAATAGAGATTACATGTAAAGTTGTTTCCGCATTATGAAGGGAATGAAGCACAAAGGTTCCGTGGATCCTTTAAGTAGAAATAACGAACAAGACCTGGTAGCTGCAATTTTGAAGCAGGAATTGCTAACCTAACACAAATGTGGTAAGTGGGATGCAACATTTAAACTACACAACTGTGCTATTCAGCCACCAGTTCTCTTTTTGAGGAATACATCCAAGTTTTTGCTAGAAACAAACACACACAGATTTTTGTTTATATTTCTGTTCAACATAAGACTTGTAAAAGGTTAAAAAAAGACCTGCTAAAAATTCTTGTTATGTTATCAAAACTGACTTATTTACCTCTTTTTTTCCAGTCCTTGTTCAATCTGATGGTGAATGCTGTATATCTAATCATAATCCCGCTGTTACCACAGCTGTTATGTGCTTTATTTTTGATGACTCAAAGACAGATGTCCCAAAATTGCCCTAGATCCCTGCCAGCCTTTTCAATTGCATTATACAATCAATTAAACTTTCCTGACCCTATTCCTGTCTCTAGATAAAATTCAGACACTGACACTTCAGGAAGCA
Source organism: Anarhynchus alexandrinus (assembly GCA_008711295.1). Lineage (NCBI taxonomy): Eukaryota > Metazoa > Chordata > Aves > Charadriiformes > Charadriidae > Anarhynchus > Anarhynchus alexandrinus. The sequence continues at coordinate 96,832 of VUYV01000097.1, forward strand.
AATCATGTGTGTAAATTGGTTCTAACGACAGCTATAGATGTGTAGTCATATACAAATAGAGTATTATCAAACATTAAAGTCTCCAGGAGCTGTAGCTCGATGGAAGCAGTCAAGAAAAATTAACTGGAAAACGCATACTCCAGATACTTCCCACAGTATGTAATGCAATTAAAAAGAAGCAAAGGGAAATTCACACTAGAAACTGCCTCTCTCCTGCCGTGCCTATTTATTCCCCATCATCTGTTATTATTGTTGAGAATCTTCACATTGTGTCCCAATTAAGCAAATCTCTCAGAATTAATAAGGGTTCGCCTTCTCTATCACCACATCTTTAATGTTGGGAACTGAAAACATTGGCACCTCACGCTGTACGCCAGCGCGAGCGGTTCGAATAATAACAATTGTCAGATGTGCTTGCCAAAAAATGATTACAAGTGAAGCTTTATCGCAAGGGTGTCTTGTTGAGGAGGATTTAGCACAATTCGATGGGGTGACAGCAGTTGTCAGCCATTGATACTGAACATAATAACTATTAAAAAGACAACTTCTTGACTAGTCAGAACGCGAAGCCATTGTTTGGGCGTGTTTGGAATACAGATTATTTTGCTATGGTTTGTTAGTTTCTTATAGCAGAGATTTTAAAAACCCTCCGGAATGAAGCTCTTTTGCTTTCATGTTCTACATGACGAGTTTCATAGAGCCCAAGGACAACTAGATGACAGCATTCAAAATTTCCTAAGAATATGACTAAATCATCTTATCCAGAGCATTTCTTGATCCTAACTTGTAAGTCACCTGTGAACAGATTTCAAGGATTCTGCTGTATTATTCAGTAGGTTTCAGCTGCGCCAATCTTATCATTACTTCTTTTACTTCCTTTGTGTTTTCAAGCCGCTTCTCACGGCTTTTTGCCATTTCATTTCAAAACAGATCAGGAAAGGATATAAGGAAATTATGCTTTACCAAAGAACTCTACCATCTATTTCTGCCTCACAATATAGGGCAAGGTGGTGAGTTCAGACGCAAAACAGGTTTCGAGAACTATGACTGAAAGACCTTCCAGCTTTTTCCTGCAATTTGAATCTCCACTTTCAGTACTGAATCTTCCCAGTAAGCGTCAGCAACCATTCTGGAGAGGTTTTGTCTTTTATAGCCATACCCGTTGTTGCAGGGTGGGGGTACAAGGAATAAATAAAAAAAGAAAAAAGAAGTATATGACTCTCCTTCCTCATGACCTGGAATACAATGAATGGTCCTCAGTTAAAAAAAAAATAAAACTTGACAGGAGAACTCAGGGAGTATGATTTTATTTAAGAATTTCTAGCTATAAACTATTGTAGATAGTAAATTATCCATGAGCCAGCAATGTGCCCTTGTCGCCAAAAAGGCCAATGGAATCCTGGGCTGCATAGGGAAGAGTGTGGCCAGTAGGTCGAGGGAGGTCATTCTCCCCCTCT
>VUYV01000097.1:98720-112652 GCA_008711295.1 Anarhynchus alexandrinus
CTGAGTGCTGTGCTCTGGGCAGTCCTGCTTTGGCAGGGGAGTGGGACTGGGTGATCTCTAGAGGTCCCTTCCAACTCTGAAAATTCCGTGATGCTAGCTCAATACAGCTCTCTGCCTTCCTCTTTGCCTACTCTTTCATTACCTCATGCTCTGCCCCTCACTTTCACTCTACTGAAGGAGCCTCTACATTGTATTCAGAAAAGGGCTAATGATGTTTGTTACACCACACAGACAGCACACGATATGGTGGTGCTCCACAGCCACTTGAGGTGATGGCCACCTCCACATTTAGGCTGCAGCTTGCCAATACTGCACATGGCATATTAGTATTTAGCACAACCAAAGTTAAAGGAAAGCAAAGATCCATTTTTTCTCCTGCACATTATTTCACAGAGAAGAAAATGGCAGCTAAACACCCAGGAATATGTTCAGTGAAAAGCAGCAGCTATTTTGGGATCCCTTTGTAATCAGAGGAGGAAAAACTTCTCCAGAAAAAAATGCAAAGAAAATAAAAATGAAAATCAGAGGACACATTGGCCTCCTGTAAGTCTTTTTCCAGACTACTCTGAGATTGTGCATCAGCTCAGGCCAATATCTTACTTCATATTCACCTGTGTAAGGCAGAAGGAAGGGACCAGAAGAGTCAATACTATTATTGAACATCTAAAGCTAAATCATTCCTTTTCTGACCTGAACTTTTCAAAGGATAGTTTTTACCTTCTTGAAAGGTGAAGCACAGGAAGGGAGTTTGGCCTTGATTAGACACCACCTCAGCAAACTGGATTTCCCCGTTTCTCTGCTCTGTAGTGTATTATCATGAGTGCGCTGGAAGTACGTTAAGATGTAAATCTACGACATTTGTTCATGGTCTCCCCTTTCTCCTTCCCCTACATCATTTTCCTTGCCCAAGGAATGCATCCTGGACGACACAGAGACTATTTTAATGCCAGGCAAGTCCCAGTAGTAAAAGCTCCCAGACACATTACGAAGCGTCCCCAGAAGCTCTGGCAACCGGTTGAAGTTGAGTGCAGATTCATTAATCAGGGGAAAAAGATAAAAGTCTTCAGTCACATATAAAGAAATAAACCTGGAAGACTGCAAAGACTGTAACAATCACAAACTATTTTAGTACAGAACCATTGAATATTATATGCTCTTTAGCTAATCATATTTTGTAATTTTTCCAGGTCTGTATGGGTGACAGAAAGATGCATAAACATTGCTTATTTGCCAACAAACACAGCATCTTTTTTGCCTCACTTAAACCAAAATAGATACCCATCTCATTCACAGACAGCACAGCACTCTAAAATTACCTGTTGAGCTCTCGTGCCAGTTACTAAAATGAACGGAACCAAACAGGAAAGAAAAATACACAAGGAAATCTTTCATAATACACCTGTTATAAATACACATAAGGGAGAGAAAAACAAGCTCAGCCCGTGTTTGTTTCAGAAGAGATGTGCTCTAGTCCAAGACCCACGCTTAAGACCTTAAGTGGTATTCTCATGGGATAATTTGGTTTTGTACATACATTAAAAATAGGGTTTTTTTCATAAAGTTGCATTTATACACCTCGTGGGGACAAAACGGTCACTCAGATGAAGACACACCGAGCTGACCAGGTATGCAGACCGTTTTTCACTGCATGCCTCCCTCCCACCTCAAATGTTGTGAACGCTTCGGAAAGCTCAGGCGTGACACTAACACTGTGTAAGCTACACTCTTTTGGGAACACAGTTTCCTTGTTGTGTCTTGGGCTCAGACCCACCAGGCCCGAATTTCACCCGAGTCTCTCCCCCTTACCTCACCATAGGGGACAGACACAGCTTAAGGATTTAGACGAGATTGAGGTGGGTGAAAGTGGGCCAATAAAACACATTTTGGCTACGTTGCAAGGTACAACTTAAATGCAAATTTAAATTGAAGTAAGAATTGCTGAAGACAGACAAAACAAGAGGGAACGGCTTCAAGCTCCAACAGGGCAGATTTAGACTGAACATTAGGAAAGAATTTTTCCCAGAAAGAGTGGTCGGGCGTTGGAATAGGCTGCCCAGGGAGGGGGTTGAGTCACCATCCCTGGAGGTGTTTAAGAGCCGTTTGGATGTGGTGTTGGGGGATATGGTGTAGGGGAGAACTTTGTAGAGTAGGGTAGATGGTTGGACTCCATGATCCCAAGGGTCTCTTCCAACCTAGACAATTCTATTCTACAATTCTATAAATTCTCCTGTTAGGACTATCTTACAAGTATGCAGAGTCGTCTAAGAGGCTGGAAAAAGATTTTTTAATTTAAACCGACAAGTGAATTTAACTGAACCTAAAGTTAAAATCTTGCTTCTAACTTAAAGCGCATCACTTCCTCGATGCAGCCTTTATTACTTCGATTTTGATTCTGGTTTCTCCGTCCTATAAAATGCTCCAAACTAAGTCAAAGAATTACCCCAAAATACACACCTTCTGTGGCTGTTGTGGTTACAGGCAGCTGTAGAGACTCGTCTAACCTGGGCCAGCCAACAGGCTAGATCAACCCCCAGTTTCAGCATTCAGGACCACAAATCTGGTCTCCAGTCACATTTGCTGCCTTCACCTTTCCTCAGTATCCACCATCTGGTAGAGATTTTGGTTATCAGGATACTTTTAACTGAATTAGCAGACTTTAGGTCAAACCTTTGGTGAATGCTTCTTTCCTGCTAAAATTCAGCAAGTTCAGACATACCGCTTTTGCTGCTCTGACTGTCCTCTCGGGTGGACCTGCATGAATAGTTCTCTCCTTTTTCTACAAATTACTGCATAATTTATTTTAAACTACCACAAAATTTAATTATCGCCCCCAAAAGATCTTTCATCCATAGGACTATCCATCTTTGAACCCCTGCCACGTTTTTGGAAGAAACTTTCTCCCCCTCACAGGCATTAAACACTTGCCACAAAAGGCAAGATCACCAAAACCTCGAAGTTTTCACAAAGCTTAAAATCCACACATCTCAGTGAAACGCTATGGAAAAAGACAAGCCCGTTTGAAGGGCATAAATAAGACAGTTCAATGAAATAGTGACAATGTGCGTGTTTTCAGATTCTGAACCACAGCATCTTTGATATTGTATATCGCAGTCATAAAGGAAAGCTGGTATTAAAATTAAAATCATTATTTCGAAATAGTACAGAACGCCCACTCTGTCATCCATTAGGCCTCTTCAATAACTAGATAAAACAACACGAAAAAAGCACATCAGAAGCCAACTCAGGAAAACCAGTGTGGGTGTATCTTTAACTCAACGAGCATATCACATCTCAGACTTACCCAAACCACATAACTGAAAGTAATTCCAATCATGGGGGGTTTGGGGGTTTGTTTAGGTTTTTTGTTTTGTTTTGGGGGTTTTTTGTTTTGGGGGTTTTTTTGTGTTGTTTTTTTTTTTTAAAGACTTTCCGCACAGTTTTACATCGGCATAAACAGGTTAAATGAGATGTTCCTTAGGAAAACAAGGTAACCATTCATCTGTGTTTATGATGAATTTATATTTGACGCCAATGTGTGTATTGCATCGTTCATTAGGTATATTAGCCTAAATAAGGGCCTCTTACCTAAATCAGAAAGGCTTTGCAAGCACTTAATGTATATTGAGATAATTCAAGAGCTCTTCTGAACGAGCAACCTCATCTGCTCTACGTGTACTCTTCCTCCAGGACAGGCCCCGTCTCGGTCCTGTTTGATCAGAGCTCCTCTGTGGAATCTGAAAGTGGGGAATGTCTTCCCCGGTGTCAGAAAAATTCTCATTAAAACGTGAACTTTGGGCGCATTTCTCTCACAGGGCTTTAATTTCTCACTGCACGACCACTGTTCCACACGTCATCTTATTTCAATTTGAAACCCTTCCTAATTATCCTTTTTTTGTGTTGTTAAAGGGTGAAAATTCTCCAAGGAGTGCTTTTCTCTGCAGATTTGTTTCCACCAGGGAAACTTTGTTAATATGTGCAGTCTGATTTGCTGTCCTTTTGAACTCATCTCGGTCTAAGGCTATTCCATTGCCACAGGCAAACAGGTAGTCTAGCTATAAACTAACAAAATAATTCCATTTTTTTCTTCTTTTCAAATTTTTACCATTTAAAGCAGATTTCCCCTTACGTAACTCTTCTTTACGATTGCAGTATCTCATAGAAGCTTTTCACCTACACCTGTACATACTACCACCTTCCCCTTCTGTTTCACTATCAGACAAAGCAGTTTTCTGGTTGAGAAAAGGAAGGAAACGGCGTTTATTATGCCCTGTTATGAGCGCTAACAATGAACTGGTAGACTTAGTATGATGTGTTCCATGAAGCTCACCACACACAGATCGTAGCACTGAGAAACAACAGAAATTGTAATTTGTCTTCAATTCACAACCTTCTAGCTTGATTTCCATAATACGAGTTTAAATCAGTACCCAGAGTTCAAATCCTGACAAGGCTACATACAAAAAGTGCATTTTAGCTGATACTAAAGCAGAGCTATCACCAAAAAAAAAAAATATATTTCAGAGCTATGCAGTGTCTTGAAACAGTTTTTACTCAAGTTGATAAAAATCACCGACGGCACAAACACAGCAGTGTCACAGCTTTCGAAATACAAGCCTGGGATGCTGCCAAGTAAGTGAAATTCTTATTCAGGTCACTGTTGTTATCTATTTGCAGCTATTAAATTTTCTGTTAAAATAAGTACCTTAATAATATTGGCTAATACATCGGGTTTTGTACACTAGAGACACGTACCAAGTTCAATTCCCTCACAGCTAGGTGGTTTTTCAGGGTGGATTCCCAAGGCTGAGCAGGGGACACACAGAGAGCCTGAAGTTAAAGAAAAGGGATGCTTCCCCAGGCGGCAGAAGGCACAGTGCGCGTCCCGAGGCAGGAAGGTCTAGGAAGCTGCATCACCATATTTCATCATAAAAATCGGGACCTCACACAGTACACCAGACAGGACTCATGTCCACATAATCTCCCTGATAAATCCAAGTCTATTTCAAGCTACGTTTACGCAAATAAAAATTAATTTACACAACTAAAAATCAAGTTAACTTGGAAAAAATGCTCATCTAATCCCCAGATGGGCTAGTAACTAAAACTAAGTAAACGTGGTGATGGGAAATCTGATGTCTGAAGCTCTTCTACTCTGCTGCACTTACCCTATGACTTCAGACAAATCTTTTCACATCTTTCTGTGCTTGCTTCTACTCCTCCAAGAGCAGAACTCACATTTCCCACGTTGCGAAACATAACTCATGCTTATAACACTGAACAGTATACAACCAGTATGAAGTTGTACGTATGACTAGTTAGTTCTCCACCATGAGACCAGACGGTCAGTTATTCTCACGTACAACTAATTTTGTTCTTAGACTGTGCTGACCTTGGAGCATATCACAAACCTCAATACTGAGACAATGTATGCTTTATAAGCTCTACTAGATTCAGCAACACAAAGTAGTAATTCAAACCCTTGCTGAAATTCTCAATATAGAGAGGTATGGACAAATAAGCACTACAGTCTTAAATCTCAAGATAACCCCTCTGATTCTCTGGAAGAACCAATCCACCCATTTGCCATCAAGCAGTCTGGAAACTTTCCTTTCTTCGTACTATATTTGCATGAAACATCTGCATTGCTGGAAGAGTCAGCCTTACACCACACCACACCTCTGCCTGGCAACTGGGAGACCTCACGCGATGGACATTGGAAGCAACAGAGACCAATTTGTGTGCGATCTGTTAACATTCATCCTTCACTCTGAAACTCTTGTGTCCAGTCCAATTTTATTTTCGTGAACACTACTCCAAACAAGCAAAAGCTCTCCTGCTGCTTTCTGCAGAACGAAAGCATGTGTCTGACAGGAAGCAGAGAAAGCCATTTCCATTTGGCTCAAAGAATATTTCAAGCTGAAAACGTAGCAGGTCTTTAAAACAACGTAATTCCTTCATGTTTTTCTCAGAAGTATTTAATATGAAAAGCCATAAATTCATATAATTTAACTAAAAAAAGGCAAGAAAAAGATTTCAATTTGAGGTCTTTGATAACAGCAGCCTGGGTGAGAGACTCCTCTTTCTTTAGAAGGACCTTCTCCAGAAGATAAGGATCCGGGTTAAGGAAAGGTTAATAGCTGTCATCTGACAGAGATCAGTATCTCCCCATTCCAGTGGCTAACATTACAGGGGCTACAACAATTAAACCATGAGAAAGCCATAACCAACGTAACGTAATAGTTGTATTAGTCAGGCAGATCGTTTTACAGTGCTGGATATTCTGAAAGATTCCATGAGGATTCCAGATGTAAATTCTTGATGAAAAAGGAAACGAAAGAAGCGTCTCGAAGATTTATTTTTCCTTTCTGTTCAGCACAGTGAGCACATGGTAGAATAGCAAGTCCATTCATCCGTAATTGCAGATGTTTTACACATCTTGCTGAAACACGTGCATTCATGTGTTATACGGAGCGCTCTTCTGTTTCCAAAGCGTTACAATAATTATTCTTTGATTTCCATGTTTGAAGTGCATATATATACACATAAACTCTTCTGAGCTCCTGTGACAGTTATCACTGTTACAACTCACGTCAATCACAAATCAAACAGTCTCATTGCTGGAAGGTTGGGATGCTGTACAGTTATCGATACACGACTACAAAGCTTACACTCTGATAGGTTCTGGAAAGCCAAGGAACCGGTGGGGTTCGTTCCCGCACGCTACACAGTGTGAACCTCTTCACCCATGTTAGCTGATAACAGCACCTCATATAAACACAGATATTTATATTACCACTGTAAGATTACTTCCAGTCATTCTGGAAAGCTCATAAGGGGGCTCGTTCCTGTATACAAAACTTCCATAGTACTCAAATATGCTATGTTGAACAAAGCAGGAAAAATAAGACATAAAATAAGAGTAAGACAACACAAGATTTTATGGAATAACAGAAGGATTATTTACAAAAAAAAATAAATTAAGTATTAAAACTTTTTGGATTAATATCTTTTAATTCCACAGATTTAATTTTTTTCTTTGAGCCCCACTTCCACTCCTGTTCTTTCTCTTTCTTTGTCCTCCAAATCAGCAAGATAGTTTCCTATAAAATTAGCTGGGGAAGGACTTTTACTGGGGCATGGAGTGATAGGACGAGGGGGAATGGCTTCAAACTGGAAGAGGGCAGGTTTAGATTGAACATGAGGAAGAAGTTCTTCACTGTGAGGGTGGTGAGGCACTGGCCCAGGTTGCCCCGAGAGGTTGTTGAGGCCCCATCCCTGGAGGTGTTCAAGGCCAGGCTGGAGGTGGCCTTGGGCAGCCTGGTGTGGTGGGAGGTGTCCCTGCCTATGGCAGGGGGGTTGGAACTCGATGATCTTCAAGGTCCTTTCCAACCTAAACCATTCTATGAAAATGCTGCATTCCCTCCAGTATTATAATCAATGCTTTTAGCCTGATGTGCTTCCAAAGACATTCCACCTCTAACCATGTTGCCCAAACATCTTTCTCAGTCCTGCCAACTTTTCCTACCCGATGTTGTTTTGCCCACATATTTGTTTGGGTTTTATTAGTAACAATGCTGTCTCCATTCATGGGATCGCTGCATCCCATTTCCTTTATTTTTTGTGATCTTTTCACAAAGATCACTTGCACAAAAAATTTCACCAACTCTTTTTAAAAACTTAAGTGACCAGTCATAGGTGCTCAAGTGCAGGCATAAACGTAAAAGGAGCTGCCTAGTTTTCAGAAGTCCCAAGCCCTTCAGCCTCCATTGACTGTTACACCTATTTTGCCTCTTCATTTGCTCTAAAACGGAACCTGCTGGTTGCCAGGTCTTAATATAGGCTCAGATGCTTAACTGAATTGGAAACTGGGTCAGATTGGTCAACTTGGACTACTTTGCTATAAAAATATTTTTATCAATGTCCTGGTTTGGGTCAGACTGGCCACAAAAGCATTTAAATATCACCCCAAAGCACCAATATATACAGTTTCATGGTGGAAGAGATTAATAAAAGTAGCAGTAACCCCAGAATCATTTACAAGACGAAAATAGAGACACTGAACGGGTTGAAAATAAGTTACTGAACTACCAGTGACTGAGTTTTCATATAGTCCGCCTCAAAGATTACCTACAGCAGGAAAAAATAATGGTTTGTGTTATTTGACTAGAAAGGAACATAATGACAAGTTATTGACATCCCAACTTCCCCGGGAAAGGAGGAAAAAAAGTAATTTTGAAGTCTCCACGCAAAGCAAGTTATGCCAACCTGCCACTGAAACACTCTGACAGCTCTTTTGAGCATTTCCCATCACATTTCTACTTTAGCTGTGCATCACATATGTAATTTTGTTTAGTCTACAGCTACGCACAGGTAACCACTGAAGAAAATTCCATTAGCAATGAATATACACTGATTCTCATTCATAAATGCTGCATCATTATTCTTGCTGGAACACAGGTAAAGTTTATTTTTACCTTATAATTCCTACCTAGTCAGCATGCTCGCACTTACAAAGCATACATGATACAAAATTAATTATAAGCACGTCAAAAGTAGAAGAAAGAATTAGTGATGATGGCTGAATCTCAGAAGAGCTTCAGGTTCAATTCACAAAGGGTCTTATGTTTGGACTTGTCTTTGTTATGTCTTATGGTTGGACTTGATGATCTTAAAGGTCCCTTCCAACCTCACTGATTCTATGATTCTATGTGAACTTTATACAAAACTACATGAAACTGAAAAATTGGGGTGAACATAGGAATAAAATCTGTCAAATTCCTTCAACCCCACTCAGTTTTCCATCCAGGTGAGAAATACTAAGAATATTATTCTTTTAGGATTTTGCTATTTCTGCTTCTAGTCACTCCTGAAGTTGGGAATGGCAACATAAGACCCAGACAAAAATTAAAAGAAAGCTACAGAAATATTTTGGATTTGGGCCAGAGAAACGATGCGTTAATTCATTTTCAACGTAAACGAGTTTATTTACCTAAAATACATACTGTCATATATGCTATAGTCCCTGCAAAGAATGAAAATCTAACCACAGATCGGCGGACGCATCACAGGGTTGGGGGCGGGAGGAAATAAATTACAAGGCAAAAAAAAAGCCCTCCAAATCCACATTTTCAGATAATTAAGCTATTGTAGCCTTTTGTACAGGTGAATGCTTAAGACAACTGATACGAGCTATTAGCTGGAACAATGAAAATATTAATTTACACAAATAGTAAATATCTTCTTTTCCTATCAGATTTTTTTCATGGCTAAAGGCGAGGTGGGAGTATGAGAAAGCTGCCATGAGAAGCTGGGTTTTGCCCATGTAAAAGTCAAGTTTTCCCAATATGTTGACTAAGCAAAAATTAATGATTTTGCCTGGAGGATGCGTTTCTTTCGCTGTGTCATGAAAAGCATCATCATCTATTGTTCTAACAGTATGTTTTATGCTGAAAGGTAATTTTCCTCTGGATCAGGAATTTTAAAAAGCAGGAATACTTAAAAACATACATATATTCTTATATGAACAGTGATAACATAAAACATGAAAACTGAGGGCTTTCTGTTTCATGGTTTGTTTCGCTTTTGGGTTTTTTGGTGGGTTTTCTTTGGTTTTGTTTCAAGAGTTCTATATTCTTTGTATATCACACTTAGGTTAAAAAAGTAAACATCCATTATGGAAAACCTAAATTATTCTACGCGTGACATCTGCATGAGGCAGGCTTTGAATTTTTTTCCCTTGAATACTGAAAAGCTTGCGTGTTGCAGGCGCTAAAGCAATGAAACAAAATCTGCAGAAGAAAACGGAATTATATAGCCTTAAGCATTACGGTACGCGGAGCCCGCATGCTGCTCTTTGTTAAACAAGTGCCATACTCCCTTGTCTGTCAGGGCTCCCGTTTTCAGCACTGCCTCTCTAAATGACACGTAGCAAGGAAAATAAGGTTTTCAATGAAGCCTCACACAATTCAAATGGTAAATATTTCACATGCTATTCTGTTGCCTGCAGGAGGTAAAGCTTCATGCGGAGCTAACTTATCCTCCGCAGCCAAAGGAAATGAAGCAGTTTCAGCCATCAGATGGCCTAAATACATGCTCCAAACAGATTGCACATGCTCTGCTTTGTTTTAATAAAAGAAAAAAAAAAAAAGAAAAAGAGGAAGGGGGAGGTGGGGAAGAGGCCAAATTACAAAGAGAGCAGCTCAGTCTTGTAAGACATGCAGTAACTATGGGTCATACCGTACAACTGATTTTTCGGCAGAACTCTTTGATTTCTAGAGGGAGATTAGCTTAAAAATTGATGAGACGATATGCCCTTATTATAGCAGCCACATTAGGAAAAAAGTCTGACCTGTTTCAGGTTCATTCCTGCTCCCATTGAAGTCTAACAAAACCATCTATTGCAATGGAACAAGGTCATCCCTTCAAGCCCCAATTTTTAAAAGCTCTGAAACACAAAAAGCTAGTTTGCAGAACAGCATAGATACAACCGTTTGTAAATAAAGTTTGGCAAGTGCCTAAGAACTTTCAGGCTTAGAGCAGGAATTGTTGGGTGGGTTATTAGGTAATTACCTCTACCCTCTTCCTTAGAACTACAAGGAGTGGATTAAATTAAACAGACGCGTGAGCAGAATACGCACACAGAAGCGGAATTTATCTGCACCAAGTGTAATAACTTCTTAACTAGGAAACGGATCAAGATTCTGCAGTGCCTTTATAACACTAATAGGATATAATCCTAACAAGATTTGGCCAAGGGTGGCTTCCCTTCTTAGCCTGCCTCATGGGACGGTGCACCTACTGAACTAGCCACAGGAGGGCTCTACCAGTGCTCCCAGCACACTCTACCAGCCTGCCCAGCACAAAAGGCAGGTGATATGGGTAGGAGGTGNTAAATATTTCACATGCTATTCTGTTGCCTGCAGGAGGTAAAGCTTCATGCGGAGCTAACTTATCCTCCGCGGCCAAAGGAAATGAAGCAGTTTCAGCCATCAGATGGCAGGCCTAAATATGTGCTCCAAACAGATTGCACATGCTCTGCTTTGTTTTAATAAAAGAAAAAAAAAAAAAGAAAAAGAGGAAGGGGGAGGTGGGGAAGAGGCCAAATTACAAAGAGAGCAGCTCAGTCTTGTAAGACATGCAGTAACTATGGGTCATACCGTACAACTGATTTTTTGGCAGAACTCTTTGATTTCTAGAGGGAGATTAGCTTAAAAATTGATGAGACGATATGCCCTTATTGTAGCAGCCACATTAGGAAAAAAGTCTGACCTGTTTCAGGTTCATTCCTGCTCCCATTGAAGTCTAACAAAACCATCTATTGCAATGGAACAAGGTCATCCCTTCAAGCCCCAATTTTTAAAAGCTCTGAAACACAAAAAGCTAGTTTGCAGAACAGCATAGATACAACCGTTTGTAAATAAAGTTTGGCAAGTGCCTAAGAACTTTCAGGCTTAGAGCAGGAATTATTGGGTGGGTTATTAGGTACTTACCTCTACCCTCTTCCTTAGAACTACAAGGAGTGGATTAAATTAAACAGACGCATGAGCAGAATACGCACACAGAAGCGGAATTTATCTGCACCAAGTGTAATAACTTCCTAACTAGGAAACGGATCAAGATTCTGCAATGCCTTTATAACACTAATAGGGTATAATCCTAACAAGATTTGGCCAAGGGTGGCTTCCCTTCTTAGCCCGCTCATGGGACGGTGCACCTACTGGACTAGCCACAGGAGGGCTCTACCAGTGCTCCCAGCACACTCTGCCAGCCTGCCCAGCGCAAAAGGCAGGTGATATGGGTAGGAGGTGACAGTCGCCCGGCGGGGTTATTTAAACAACATGCAAGAGTGCCATTATTAAAGGGTTAAAACGTTTTGAAATACTACACCGCCGTTAATAACAGAGGCGACTTACTGCAGGATTTCACATGGTCACGCTTACTGGTTCTTCAATTTAAAACACAGGAACAAGGGGAGATCAGTGTCATCGTCTACCTTTTGTCTATAACTGCCTGCAAAACCGAGGTCCGGGTCGCTTTCATGTAACACAGTAGACTTTCGTGTGTGCAGCACAAAGGCTGATGTCCGTAACAGCACATTTGCGTTGCATAGTTACTACACACTACTTCTACCACAATAACACTCGAGTGTGTGCTCCGTCTAAGTCCCCCCTCTGTCCTCAGCTGAGCACAAACATCGCACATTTTCTCCCATAAAGTCCAGGAACAGAGATAAAGACAAGATATGAAAAATACTGAGCCGCAAGGGTGAGAGAGTTGGAAAGTTAACAACACGACAGCACCACGTGTTAGAACTCAGCAACAAATAAAGTTCCAGATGCATAGTACTTTCTCTGGAGCTAAAAATAAGCCAAAGAAACCCATGTCTTTGATTTTTCCCAACCAATTTCCTAATTCACAGAATTGTTTTGTGTAGGAAAAAAAAAAGGGGGGGGGGGNTAATCGTGGTTCATGATTGTAATCTACTTAATCCGGGGCCTTAGCACAAAGCACCAAAAAGTGATGCTCCAGTGCAATCCTTGAGGACACTCGGACAGCAGGAGTCAAGTTGCTCCACTTTTCCATCCCTGGTTTTCCACATCTTTTTGTATGCATGCTCAAAGTCAAGCACTTAATTTTCTTCCAAATAAGAAGAAAAGCAGCGTTTTTCAGGGTTTCTGCCATAATGGCAAAGTCAGCAGGATTTCAAAGCTCAGCAGGAATTAAAAGAGTATAAAGGCAGAATATCCCATCACCCAAAAAGTGAGCTGGAGAACCACTTGGAATATTTAACCCAGCTGTGGTACAAATTAGTTAGATATTGTCTTTAAAGTATTTTGAACATGAAAAGCACAAGATAAATGTGTTATCTTCAGCCTCATCACCACCACTATGCCTAATCCCACCTAACGGTATATGGCACCTTGTGAGCTTCTGGTGTAACACTGGGCTGTTATAATGGAGAACCAGTTCCATCCTTGCACGGCCTCTTGCAAAACCACGACCAGGTTTCACACTGATCAGTAGTTCAAGTAGTTTGAAGAAGTTGGAAAGACTAAGACCAAGTTGCAATACATTTTTCAATTGAATAATTAGCTAAACTGTTATATTACACACACAAAAACCCCACCTTTATCTGCTTTTAAGAAAATGACAATTGGTTGTTGGCTAAATATTTGCAAGAATGATCTACTGTTCATTCTGATCAGCCCAACAGTACAATCCTCAGTGTATTCTGGCTAAAAAATACAAGAGTACCTAAAAATTTTTTTAAAGAAAGTTACCGACAGTGATTTTCACTTTCAAATAATCAGCAGCAGACAGAAACCAAGCAACTAACATCTCCCTTTGACTTTATAAGATTTCATATACAGTCATCATAACTCCTAAAGCCATTCAGAGAGATTAGAGGATACTGTGGTCCAAAGACTGTTTAACACCTCTCTTTGAAAACCACTTCTACCAGAAGAGTGGGAGAGCAACCCTTTACTTATCCATTGCTCTTTAGACCAAATTCAGACAACAGTACACTGCAGCAAGTGGTATCTCCAGTCTTCAATTAACTCTTGAAAAAGGAACTTTCACTTAAAGGGATGAGAGGACAAAAAAATTCAGACATTCTGCTGTCCGATTGCACATTCAGTGACAGGGAAATCATAGAATAGAATCATAGAATGGTTTAGGTTGGAAAGGACCTTGAAGATCATCGAGTCCCAACCCCCCTGCCATAGGCAGGGACACCTCCCACCACACCAGGCTGCCCAAGGCCACCTCCAGCCTGGCCTTGAACACCTCCAGGGATGGGGCCTCAACAACCTCTCTGGGCAACCTGGGCCAGTGCCTCACCACCCTCACAGGGAAAAACTTCTTCCTAATGTTCAATCTAAACCTGCCCTCTTCCAGTTTGAAGCCATTCCCCCTCGTCCTATCACTCCA
>VUYV01000097.1:124203-137030 GCA_008711295.1 Anarhynchus alexandrinus
TTACCTCTACCCTCTTCCTTAGAACTACAAGGAGTGGATTAAATTAAACAGACGCGTGAGCAGAATACGCACACAGAAGCGGAATTTATCTGCACCAAGTGTAATAACTTCTTAACTAGGAAACGGATCAAGATTCTGCAGTGCCTTTATAACACTAATAGGATATAATCCTAACAAGATTTGGCCAAGGGTGGCTTCCCTTCTTAGCCTGCCTCATGGGACGGTGCACCTACTGAACTAGCCACAGGAGGGCTCTACCAGTGCTCCCAGCACACTCTACCAGCCTGCCCAGCACAAAAGGCAGGTGATATGGGTAGGAGGTGACAGTCGCCCGGCGGGGTTATTTAAACAACATGCAAGAGTGCCATTATTAAAGGGTTAAAACGTTTTGAAATACTACACCGCCGTTAATAACAGAGGCGACTTACTGCAGGATTTCACATGGTCACGCTTACTGGTTCTTCAATTTAAAACACAGGAACAAGGGGAGATCAGTGTCATCGTCTACCTTTTGTCTATAACTGCCTGCAAAACCGAGGTCCGGGTCGCTTTCATGTAACACAGTAGACTTTCGTGTGTGCAGCACAAAGGCTGATGTCCGTAACAGCACATTTGCGTTGCATAGTTACTACACACTACTTCTACCACAATAACACTCGAGTGTGTGCTCCGTCTAAGTCCCCCCTCTGTCCTCAGCTGAGCACAAACATCGCACATTTTCTCCCATAAAGTCCAGGAACAGAGATAAAGACAAGATATGAAAAATACTGAGCCGCAAGGGTGAGAGAGTTGGAAAGTTAACAACACGACAGCACCACGTGTTAGAACTCAGCAACAAATAAAGTTCCAGATGCATAGTACTTTCTCTGGAGGAAAAAATAAGCCAAAGAAACCCATGTCTTTGATTTTCCCCAACCAATTTCCTAATTCACAGAACTGTTTTGCATCAGGGGAAAAAAAAAGGGGGGGGGGGCACATCTCAAACGCTGACAGCAGCAATAGCACTCAGATTGAAAGAACAGAGGTTTTGGAAAGACCTGGTATAATGAGCATAGTTTCCAACCTAGGTGTTTGGGATCCTCCCCCAAAAGCTGTGTAATCGTGGTTCATGATTGTAATCTACTTAATCCGGGGCCTTAGCACAAAGCACCAAAAAGTGATGCTCCAGTGCAATCCTTGAGGACACTCGGACAGCAGAAGTCAAGTTGCTCCACTTTTCCACCCCTGGTTTTCCACATCTCTTCGTATACATGCTCAAAGTCAAGCACCATAGGCAGGGACACCTCCCACCACACCAGGCTGCCCAAGGCCACCTCCAGCCTGGCCTTGAACACCTCCAGGGATGGGGCCTCAACAACCTCTCTGGGCAACCTGGGCCAGTGCCTCACCACCCTCACAGGGAAAAACTTCTTCCTAAATCCTTCAGCAAAGCTCCGTGACACAAGACCCAGTGAGAGGATGCACAATAACTCAAAATTTCATTTGGTTTTCATCCAAACTGAGGCAAGCAGATTTTAGATTCAGATAAGTTACAATTCTCCAAGTCATCACAGAAAAATTCTGCAGTCTTTCCCAGAATCTACTTTGTGACTATCCTACAAAACATGCTAGAGGTTTGCCATTGCCTTTTATCCGCTCTACTTTTTCTTATGGTGCCTCGTTCTATTCATTGTCTTAGAGCTGAGGGAGCATGTGAGTGCCTACCTCATCCCTTCTGAGTACCCCAAAATTACTGTTTTCACAACATAGGTAATTCACCCGAGTGTCAACCTCAAAATCCATGATAGATACCCGAATATAAAAGCCTTTACACTAGGTAATTCTGCCTGGGAAAAGCTCCAAGATTTTGCCACGACTGGAACGTCTTCCATTTCAAAACACAGGGAGTTTTCAATGGAACGTCAGCAACATGGTTATGGCACTGTTTGAGCAATACGACTCTCGAAGACTCACCACCAGCTTTTACGTAGGTCTTTCGTATAAACAGTGTTCTGCACAGAAATTGGGAGACTTCAATGGAAATGTTTGTATTTCAACAGAAGTCTCCTTTGCGAGTGATCTAGCTTGTCTCCAAGATCAAAGACTTTAACATTAACATCTTCTGGCTCGCACAAGAAACCGCACACAAAACCCACCCAGAACTGAAAGTTTGGTGAACTGCAGAAAAACACCCAGGGAAAGGAAGAGGAAACCGAATGGATAAACCAGATCATCCTCCAGAAATAGGACTGAATACAGATACAGATTCGCCTGGCAAACTGAACGCTTCTAGGAAGTGCTGATGTGTCACTGTGTTGCCAAAATTAGAGACACTATGTAGGAAGCAATTAGCTACTGTAGCTTCTCCCTACTTAAAATGATTTTTCAAGGCTATATTCTAATATGCAGTTGGTCATAGCAATTCAGCATGTAACTGTTGGCATGAAAAATACCATTTATTCAATCTCAGCTTCAAAAAAAAAAAATCAAACTGAGTGGAGAGAAATAGCAGTTCTCTTCTTGACCCATTCTGCATTCATAGTCCAATTCTATGATCAACACACAGCTTTGTTGCACATATTGTATGAGCGTCCTCCATAATTAAAGCTTTATTTGAACCTCCCCCGTCTCTTCCACATCACTCTTGGTTAGATCAAAACAGTGGAGACAAAACCTGAAACATGCCCGGGGTGCAGAAGGAGAGAGGAAGAAAGATTATTTAATCAAGTAGGTTAGCGGTGGTGGGGAGGAACGGGGTTGATTTTCACATCTCGGTACTATTGAGCCTGCAAATATTCCCGAAATCGCATCTGGGAACAAAGCTGTGCTTTAAGTAAGTTCACCCATGAGTGTTGCTAAGCAATGGAGAAAAACGCGAGGGAGAGGGAGAGCGCCTGACTTTAGGATTAGGATAGGCAGGAGAAGAGACTCAGGCTTCTACATCGCCTTAATTTAGAGGAACTTTCAAGTTCTTTGTTTTTATTGCCTGTCTGCCAAACTATTTGTACTGTGATTAATCCGATCTGGTTCGGTGTCTACACCAATGCCTACCCAGCACGCAGAGAGCTGTGCTCCGGGATGCAGCACTGGCACGAGCAGTTATACACCACAACTGTCAACATCTGTCTCTGGATTGAACAGGTAAGAACCAGAGAAACTGTCCTGATGCAACTATTACAGTATTTGCTGAATATATCTTAGAGAAATGCTGCAGACGCTTGCTTTTATGTAATTTAAACTATGTATGGTGTGGAAAATAGGATGTTTGTGATAGCTGCAGCTTGTTCTAACTCTATTCTTGTGCTAGTAGTTACAGAAAGGTGTAGTATTTTATCAGACAAGATAGATAAATACTGTGTCTTCACCTGACTTAAGTGAAGTCTTTCTGTCCGCTCTACCATCATATTGATATTGTAAGAGTTTCTTGTTCTGCTTTAGTAAGATTACCTCCAATCTTTAGGAAAGCAACTGCACATTTTCGACTGTAGACACATACGTTGCCTGGTATATTACTTCATGGCAGAAAGCATTTGTTGCCTTGCTCAGCTAAATGCCTCTGTAAACAGTAACACGTACATTTGTAAAGCATGCCTTGTTGGAACAGCAAATTGAATTCTTTGTTTTGTTTTTACATGGCACCAGTCTCTTTTTTTTTTTCCCTAAATAATCATAAATACTCCCGTGTACTCATCTCTATTACACCCCATATGCTAAGGTATTTGCAGCCTTCCAGGTCATTTCATAGGCGTTAAACTTTTACTGTGTACCTGTCTTTTTAACATTTGCTAATAACTCATCTGGAAAGAGAGTGACATTTGTGGCTGAGTAGCAGATGTCTGCATACACAGCGTGAACCAGGAGCATTTCTCAGCCCGAGATCCTAGATTATGATTAACTACCTAGTCACGCTATTCTTGTTAGAGATATTATGAAGGCCTTTCCCAAAATTCAGGATATTCTAAATATACCACTTCTGCAGCACTCCAGCAGTGTTCCTTGCACAGGAGTTGTATTTCCCTGACAGGCAGATGGCATTTAACAGACCGAACCATGAAGGCAAATCAAAAAGATTCAGTTTTGTAACCACATTTTCATTTTGTACACCTTCAATTAATATGTTAAAAAGCCGAGGCTCTAAACCAAATATTTTAAACTCAAAGAAGCTCAGAAAACACACAAAGGCAAGTTAAGCCACATGCTGAAGAAACAACTAACAAATTTTCCATTGAAAGGTGATAAATGAATTCCTGAGATCAGAAAGTTTCCCGTGCCCAACCCAAAATAGGTCACCCCTTGTACTGTATTGTATTTATTTACACAGAGTCAGCAGCAAATCAATGGGCAGTGGCTTTTACAGCCGAACAGACACAACCGATTTTTCACCCTCCGAGAAATCATAAAGGCAGTCCACTACAGAGTGATCGAGCGGAAATATAAACTAGGATGGCAGAAGGATCCTGTGGGTAACCGTGTTATCAGTTTTATATAGCAAACCTTGAAATGAGTGACATGTAGAAAGTGTACAGAGATACATAATATTGCATTGCTTAATTGACTTTTTTTCCCCCTTTTGCTTTTTGTTAAGGAAAAGCAAGGAAGGAGAGAAGGAGAAATCTTTCCTATCAGCAGCAGCAGGGGTTGCTGCAGGAAGATGATAATTCCCTCCTGCTGCTCTGCTGACACCAACCAAGCTTCACAGGAGGAGCAAGGCATTTTCATCACGGAATTGAAAACACAGAGCAGTTTCTAAAGCTTCGCCTCACCTTGGTTGATTTACATTAATTTAGGATCAGCTGGCTTCCAGTGGGATTGTTATGTGTGGAAGATAACAAAGGAGGGAGAATTCAGCGCAATTTCTAGTTTGTCTGTGCAGAAGAGGCAGGGTGTCTGTGTACACAACCACTGCAAAGCATCCCAGATAAGCAGGGACTACTGAATTCCTTAAAAGCACCGTGCAAACTTGCAGGCTCCCTAATTCCATACTAAGTGTTTTATAAATACCATACTTTAAAATACACAGAATTAAATTGAAAAGGTAAAAAAAAAAATATTAACACCTGGTAAAGTCAGGGTCCAATCCAGTGTCCACTGAAGTCACCAGAAAACCCGCGACAGAAGCTTAGAGGTTTTGGCTCCGGCTCTTTCCTCAGATTATCATTATAACAAAGGCATCCCATAACGGGCTGCTAAGATAAATGCAAATCTTGTGTCAAAGATCGTCAGGCACACCCAAAATTAAAAATTTGAGCACACAGCAGCTTCCAGGCAGCAGCTTTGGGCATGTGGCACGACATCTGTTACAAAAACCCTAGAAAGCAGACCTGCGGCAGCCTGGACCGCTGCCAGCTCTGGAGATTATCCCCCCCTCCCCTCCCCTCCCTGCCCAGGCTGTCAGCAAGGGGACAGATGGCAGCGACGCACTCGCGGCATAGTCAGCTCAGTTAACAATCAAGTAGGCTGAATTATTTCAGGCTCTGTACCAGGCATTGTATTTTCTATTGAGTCATTAACGCTATGCCCTAATAGGAATCTAGTTTGGTGTAAGACACTGGTGGCTACTGTATTTTACATGACAATTTCTCTGGAACAACTTGTCGGGGAACATTAGATGTTCCAGAACATAGAAGTCAGGATCTGCCAAGTTCACCAAGCTGGTTTGCTCATAACTTCAATTCTACAGTATTTGAAGAATGGGGATGGAAACAAACATTAAGGCGCAGGTCCGTTAACAGCACAAGCCGCTCGCGCAGACGCGCTCAGCTGAAGGGGCAGAGAGATGCTGAGGGCACACAGGACACCCTCTCGGCGCCCCTTCTGCCTCACCCTGCAGCGGTACACCACGCTCAGCTCTCCCGGACGGGACGGCTGTCACAGGCACCCCTCTGGGTGACGCGCTCGTCATCTGAGGGTACAGATGTGAGGATTCCTCCCTGGGAAACTAGTGTTTCTTGGGTTTTCATGAGTGCAATCTGTAAACACATTTGGCCCTTATACCTCAAGTGGGCAAATAATTCAGTACTGAACACTAGCGCAGGCAGACTTTTAGCCCTCTCCAAAAGTCCAGACCTTATGCTAACCAAGAGAAGCTGACCGGCGTTGCACGTTCCAAAGATTTGGAAAGCTCTCTCACACATATATCTTTTACTTCTTCCTCTTTATAATTATGTCTTTAGCAGTATGTTTGTAGTTAGTGACAGTTTTACTCAATTTATCTGCTTTTCCATAAAGCAGCAGGGCAAGAATAACCTTTGAAAAAAAGGAAAGCTGTTTTATCTTTCATTTCTCCCCCCGCCCTTTGTTTCTGTTGCGTATCCATTTCATCCATCCACCCAAAATACCATGCAGATAAACAGCTGTCAAAGAAGTAATTAACTACAATCCAAGAAGTTATTTATCACATATTTGGCTCCCACAACCATTTTATTCATCACTGTTGAACCCAGTAAGCACCCTCAGGAAATACATACCACCCCCCCTTTTCTTTTCTATCTGAAAAATTTTAGAGAAATCCTTTAGCAGAAAGGGAAAGACAAGGAAAACAAGTGGAAAAGCAGAAGAGTAGGAAGACAGAAGACCAAAGTTAGATGTCCTGAAGGAAGTGGGAGTTCTGCCACGGACCCAAGAGAAGCCAGCACCTCACACTCCTTATCCATGAGCTCAGTTGCAAAGAGTAGGACTGAAGAAAACTGAAAAAGTCTTAAGCACGTCTAACGGGCAGTCAACAAGTGAGCGGTCTACACAGTTGGGTAACTGCCTACTGCAGAACAACAGCTTATCTGGCTGGTCCTGTGAAAGACTTGCACTTTGGACTCGCACTTTGAGCTCTCCAAAAGCCCAGACCTTACGCTAACCAAGAGAAGGTGACCCGAGTTGCACATTACAAAGATCTGGAAAGCTCTCTCACTGCCTATGGTCAGCCTATGAACATTACCTACATCTTCCCCTGTCTGCTATGACACTGGTTTTCTTTAGAGATGTTTGTAGGGCATCACCGTATTTATATTCAGAAAATCAGCCAAGAGCTTATATGCCCTGCTCTTCTAATTCAGAGACGGAAACACGTTACAGAAATTTCAAGGGGAACGGGAGCCATTGAACCGAACGGCTCTGCGATGGCAGAACTCTGCCGTTGCACTGTGCCCCTCGGCAGCACGCGCCGCGCAGCTCTCCTCTCCTGAGGAGGAGACTGAAGGTTGCGACGACCAGCGTGTGATCACCAGAGCTCAAGTCAGAGATGCAATTTAAGGAAAAAGTGCAAAGCTGTTAAAGGTGGAGACGGAGAAACAAACCCATCTTCGGACTCAACTTAATGAAAATCTGATTAGACCTTAGTGAGATTTAATCTCTGCCTTCCAGACTTTCTGAAAAAAAAAAAACCAAAACCAAACACACAAACAAAACAAACACATCAAAAAACTCAAATTTCTGAGATCATAAAGTATCAAGAGAAGAGAGACACCACTCAACTATAGGAAAACAGCCAAAAAATAATTGTTTTCCTTGGCCCTAATCACCTGGTAAGTCTGCAAACAATGCCATCTAAAATTAATTATAAAAAAGCTACACATCACTGTTTTCAAAGTCAGAAATGGACTTTATTAGATAGGAAGTCATAAAATAATATAAAAAAGACAGGACAAGTCAACTACAAGAATAATTAGCAAAGCCAGACATTCAGAAGATAGCATTCATTCGTAATGTTAAGACAGTCAGAGAGACAGAGAATTTGGCTCCCAGTGGCCCTGCAGTGGTAACTTATTCCTCTTTTTTCTTTTTGTTCCCACTACAGATTTACAGCACCAACAAACCTAGCGGATTTTTATATTATCAGCCCTTCCCCGGAACTGTTCTGCTTCAAAAGCACTCATTAAAAGCCGGAATGGGCAAAACCCGAGTTCCATTCTTGCTTTTCAGCCACAGGTCCACACTTTCGGCTTATCAGTTTCCTGGAAATATCTGTCCTACGCTGTCTCACGAGAGAAACACAAAAGAGAATTCTTTGTCTTCCCTCAAAACTTTCACTTTCACGGACAGNTGCACGGTATCATTAGCCCAAAAAGAGGCAACTACAGAGTGCTGCCTTCTGGGTGCCATTAGCCATTTGCACAACAGAAATCTTTCACTGGGGGGAGAGGGGAAGGGCTCTTTGTGGCTTTTTACTCCCATCTGTCAGCTCAGCAGCAGTGACGGTGCCAAATGAAGTCTTTCTGCTCATTCAGCATCTGCGGTCTAATATTTGCCAAGGGTTTGATCTTGACCTCTCGGTTTGTGCCTACAGTACCCAGGATTCCCAGGTGGTCTCATAGCCAAACATTAGTCTAAGTTTAGGATTGCTGAGCTTGCAGAATCAGTCTGCCATAGACTATGTTTTGTTCATACAGTGTACACTGGCAAAACCTGGAACACTGATATTTCTTAGATTCTTCCAATACTCTGCTTACAGCCCCATAAGATTACATTTTGCAGCTTTGGGGAAAGAAAGCAAGAAATTCTTATCAAAATACAGCAACCTGGGACATTAAAAAAGGAAAAACAAATACGAACAGGTGGTAAAATTATATTTGTAATCTTTCCCCCTAGTTATCTAACATGCCAGCCCTCCCAGACCAACTAATTTTTACCTCCTATCGTGCAGGACAAAGTGAAACACCCAGAAAACATCATAAGAAAAATATAAGTTTAGGGTCAATTCTAATTATGGATGTGCAGGTCTAAAATAATTGGAGATGATGTGCCCATATTAAGTGAGGTTAAAAGCTAAAGGACAATATATATCATCTAGTAGATCAATTTAATTTTTTTTATATACACCATTTCCCCCATATCCTTATTGTCACATATAGAATCCTCCACTTATCAATTCCACAATTCATGCAATCAACGCAACAAAAACATGGTTATGTTGTATAGGGTTACATAGCAGAATCTCTGTGGAATAAAATATACTGATTAAAATCATCATATTTTAATCATGCAATTAAAAACTCAACACTAATATTGCAATTACAATACTTGTAAAATGCACCTATGCAGAAAACTAGAAAGTTGGAATGAATATTATAGCCTGATCTCTTATTGTACATCTGCACAATAATTCTTAATCTGTTCTTGCCTGGGCAGGTAAGAAGTTGTGTCCTACTCAGGATTAATTAGAAGGAACACATGTTCCTTGTGAATGATGTCATGTCTAGTAATACACCTAAGTTAATTCATGTCAGCATTGGCCATGTTGTATCATGATTTTTTTTAGGTACAGGATGTACTATTTTTTGACTAAGATTACTATAGATTGCCTATGGATTTTACAATCTCCATAGAGAAAGAGTACGTACTTTTACAAAGCACCAAGCAATATCCAAGTTGTTTTCTTGCTGTTTGCTCTTTGTTGTTGTTTGGTTTGATCTATGCCAACTAATTGAGTCAAGAGAAGTCATATGGTATGAACAGATTCTATTCTGTTCGGGCATCTATAACATTAACACAGAGTGGTTATCACAAAGCCTCAATAATAGCTACCTATTCTCAGCTTATTGCCTTGAGGAAACAGCACTGTCTCCAAACACCAAAAACAAAATAACATCACGTTAAACATGCAAAATCCAAGAAGGTCTCAGCTTTAAGCGTCCTTTGATCTTTCATAACAGAAGGAAGTGTAAACCCAAATCAAGTTTATTAAGTACAGATCAAAGTGCAGTCTAGTTCCTTCCTTTCCAACAGCAATTAAAGATTGGAGGCAAAATTCTAGAGAAAGTGTTGATATTTATAGGTTATTTTCACAATCATAGAATGTGCTATTCTAATTTAAAAAACAGCTTCTGGACACTATGACGCGTATTCGTTCTAGCTCGAACTTGAAAATTGCTCTTCTTCCCCTGACATTAGGGTGTGTCTTAATTGGGAGCATGGACACGGAGCAATCATATTAAGAGCTAACAAAGTTGTTGCAATAATACAGCAAAACTTAAAGTCTGAGCATTATTTTAAAATATACCTTATCTGCAAAAGGCATTCTTCCAACCAATTCAGCTTTTACTGCAAGAGACTGGTGGTACAGTCAGTGAGTTTTTGAATAACCTATTAAAAAAAAAAAAAGATTTCTCCAACCATGGAAGCACCTTGGAAATTGCCTTTTGTTCTTAGCACCATGCGAGTTCATAACTTAAGTGCACAGCACAATAAAAAACTATAATGCACTTGGATTTCACTTTTAGGAGCAGTTTGGTCACTTTTTATACCCCCAAAATTGTAATTCCTTACAACAGCAGCAGCTTGAAATGCATTATAGTGCCTAATTCTTTTGAAACTTAATTGTAGAATGCTCTTAATACGGCCTTTAAAATAAAACACAATCTAAGTACCATAAAACCCTTACAGCTTCTTCCTTAAATTCCTTCAATGAAAACGGTATCTTTTAGTTTTGCAAGTCAGAAGAGCAGCTGTATGTGCTTAAGCACAACTCAGTGGAAGCAGATACCATTAGCCATTGAGACTTACAACCAAACCTTTTTTCCAAATATGAGCCAACATGAAACCAAGGTATCCAAATTACATGTGCTTTTCGGTACGTTCATACAAATACACCAGTCTCGAAAGAGAACAAATATTTTCATCACAAGTTTGATGGTTCTCACAGCAGTCAGTGGGAGGTTTGATGTCCTGTTCCTACTGATATCGGCAGCATAGGATTGTCGTCTTGTAAGGCATCACCACCCTCACTTTCCACCGCACCAAGTTAGCTCACCTAAAACTTAAACAGGCCCTAAAGTGGATTTCATTTCTTAAAAGATCAGTTGACAGACAAGTGATAACAGCTAAAATTCATACTACCGTCTGTATTAAAACTAACACAGCTCTGCCTCTTCAAATTAACACTTTCACTCCCGCTCTTCTCCAGCTCTTCCCCAAGACCCCCTACTCCATTCCAGCACCACCAGACCCCACATATCAATGGCTGGATTGGGTCCAGGGTCCATCTTCTTACAGCTGGTTTCAAAACACAAAGACAGAACAGCATTTATCCATATAGACATGCAGCTATATTATGTTCAGCCCTCTCCTTAAGGTTATTCGTCTCAGTATGGAGAGTTGGGATGTTTTAAAAAAACCTTTTCAAAACTACGGCCAATACAGACACGTTTCCCTCCGTTCCCAAATTAGTCGCATAACGCTGCTGCCCTTTGGTAAAGCCGGATCGCTCTGGCACTTGAGGAACGGCTGCAGTTTCCAAGTGAGGGCAGAATTTCACATCCCTGCCCTGTTCCCACCGAGCGCTTCCCAGCGCCTGCAGCAAGGCTTTGAAGCCGGTGCGACTGCAGCAAATGCAAAAGATTAAAGGATTCTGGAGTTCCCGGAGAGGGGTGCAGAGCTCGCTATCACCGACCAGATTCAGCTAAACGTTTTAATTTTTTATTTAAAGAATTTCAGCATGAGAAGAGTTACACCATAATACCTTTCCCCGGGATATATTTTACATAACCGTCTGTGTTGCCTGTGACTAAATCTGTAGATGCATATAAATGGACGCACATTCAGCCTTCCACCGTGGTTCTCTGAGGATCTCACCCACAGACAGCAGCATACCAAGAACTGAAAGGTTGAAATATGTTCAAAATAGACAGCAATATTACCTCAACTTTTTCTTTTTTAAGCAGCTTTCACACAGAATGTTTGAAGGAGAAGTTTCGCATTTAAAACATCCTCCTACAGGGGGAAGGAATATTTCTGACAGACATTTTCCTTTCTGTTAGACATTTCACTTATTCAGTATCCTGTCAGTTTAGCAACTAGGAGTTGGGGCTTTCAAAAAGCAACTGATGACATAAGTCCCAACCATTTTGTGTCCCTCCAAAGGTGGCTTAACAAGCACTAATTCTTTTAAAGCAACGATATATATTTTTTTTAATTTTATTTATTCATTTTTCAAATCACAACTGTTAGCCAAGTCAAAATTGAGGACTCAAGCAATGAAGGTTTCCACATCACTAGCCATTTCTGAATATCCTGGCACGTGTACTGCTATAGCAAAACCGCACACCCGCAGGGGAAAGTGACATCTGTTCACTACGACACATGACATCCTCTTCTAGAGGGTGTGGTATAACATCTGATCCAGAAGATTCAAGTCTAATTTCTAGTAATATGCAATAGAAGACGCCCTGAAACTTTGATGAGTGTATAAACAGGTGCAAATAAAGCAGATTAGTTGCACCGATTTTTATTTCTGTTGTTGTTCAGAGATAAAGATGACAGATGTGGAAACAGGACTGGTCTTTGAGTAAAGGTCTCAAAGAGTGCTGAGAAGCAGAAACCTCTTCTGTTTCTCTGCTACTTCTATTTAACTCTGGGTCTGTCTGCCCCAATTTCATCCTCAAGCGTGAGCTCCAGCTTCTTCCTTTCCCTGCTGGCACATCTTGCCATCCCCAATCAGGACCTCAACACCACATCCCTTTCCTCCAGTCCTAATACCACACAGCCCTATACTCCCAGACCACCACAAAGTCTTTCACCCCTATGCTCCTTCTTTACCTTCTTTCCTGACTCTGCAAACCCCAACGTTGCCTTAAGTGATGCAGAGCACGTGGCTGAGCAAAGAGCAGCAGTGTCTTCAGGCAGTAACACGTTGGAGGTATCTACAGCAGTTGAGCTATCGCAACCACAGCAAGTTGGTTCTACTGCTGAGGTCCTGAGCTCTGTGTGCTGCACTTCCCACAAATGGGCATGGATGGCTGGAACCATCCCCCCCACGAATGGGCATGGATGGCTGGAACCTTCTCCCCCACAAATGGGCATGGATGGCTGGAGCTTCTTCCCCCCCACGAATGGGCATGGATGGCTGGAACTTTCCCCCC
>VUYV01000097.1:137368-156910 GCA_008711295.1 Anarhynchus alexandrinus
CCCCCCACGAATGGGCATGGATGGCTGGAACCTTCCCCCCCCACGAATGGGCATGGATGGCTGGAACCTTCCCCCCACGAATGGGCATGGATGGCTGGAGCTTTCCCACCTTATGGGTGGCCCCAGTGAACACCGGTAAAACTGCTCTTACTGATGCACTTTCATTTTAGAATCAATGCAAGTTATCCAACGATATTTAGCAAAGGTTGAGCTTGGATTTTTGTCGGTGGAAGACCAGCATTGCTGGGAGGAAGCTGTTTGCAGATCTTCGTTTCTCCTCCCGGACCCGCCGTGCACTTTTATCATAAAGTGTTTTGTCCTATTTTCTTACACTTGTCCCTCTCCTCCCCCATCCTAGCAACAACTGCTGAAACACTTTACATGAGCATCACCAAACTCAGTATATAGATGTGTAGATATATAGATGTATATACTATGTATAAGATCCCTTCTTTATGAGCTGTTTCCCACTGCTGTATTAATATTTAGGAAAAAGAGCAAGAGTGGGAAAAGGAGGCAACACACAAGCGAAGGAGCGTTGGTTGTATAGTTTGAACACCTAGAACGGCTGTAAGGTAAAGAACACAGTAAAACTAGCAGAAATATTTGTACAGATAAGTTTCAAGGCCTAACACATAAACAGTACTCAGTTACAGCAGTCTATACTTAGAGGCAGCACGAGAGCCCTAAGGCTACAGTGAAGTTAACAAGCACGAACAACAG
Organism: Anarhynchus alexandrinus; assembly: GCA_008711295.1. Classification (NCBI taxonomy): domain Eukaryota; kingdom Metazoa; phylum Chordata; class Aves; order Charadriiformes; family Charadriidae; genus Anarhynchus; species Anarhynchus alexandrinus. The sequence goes on from VUYV01000097.1 coordinate 138,092, forward strand.
AACTGCCAACACCAGGACACAGTTTATATGTATCCTGTGCACGTGCTTTTTCAGATGTAACTAATTTTTACTGAAGATAAATAGGAATACTAAAGAAAAATATTAGCCTGTGACAGGGGGTTGGCTAGGTGTCGTACACAATGAGAAAGCACAACAGAATTAAGAACTTTTAAAAATCTATTAGCAGTAACAGCAATATTTAGCTTCTTGCTGTGTCTCACATTTTCAGCGAGGTCTAATGAAGTCATTAGACTACTTTAATGATTTAAAACTTCTTTACTTGTGTAGAGTAAATGCACTGCATGCATTTCAGAGAGGGTGGGTGTCAAGAAACCTGTGTTTGGGTTATCTCCTTTGCAAGCTGGATGGCCGTTTGCTCCCCGTAACCCCTATACCAGGCAGCCACACTAGGGTGAAACACTGCCTAAGCTGATGTATTCTCAGACCCCCTCTGGGCTTCTGAGGTGAATTTATCGTTTTTCACCAATACAGTAGTACCTATAAGCCCCAAGGAGCGAACAGCTAGCGCTGTTTAATCTAGCCTGCCCCCCACTCTTTCTTTTTGGACAAACATTTAATAACTCAGAGGTGTGAAGAGATGAAAGCAATACAGCAAAAGCCAACAGCTCGAGCTACAAAATAACTCTATTCCCTGACTGGTGACTTCTAAGTTTCCTTGGCCAGTCCTCAAAGGTTCTCGCTGAGACCAGGAGCCCTTATCTGATGGAATTCAACATCAGTGACTTCAAAGCCATGCTCCGCAGGCACGATGAGGAAATCAATCCAACTGTGATACACAGTGATTAGATCAGCTATAGCCACTCAGAAAAGAAATCTGTGGACAGTCCTGTGGAAGTGTCAGCTTGGTGTTAATCAACAAAGGAAAAATGAATCAAACAGTATCAAATGAATCGAGGAGTAGAGAATGAAACAAACACCTTCACGTCTCTGTCACTGCAAACCTGTGCTGGCATCCAAGTTTTCTTTTGCGTTTTAAGCTGTGTTCAGTTCTGCTTCTAATCCCAAAAGAGCACTGAGGACAAGGAAAATCTAGAAGAAAAGGGTGATTATAGGTACAAAACATAACCAATGCTGGAAGAGACTAGAATCATGACACTCTTTCAACCTGGGGAAAAAAAAGGTGATTTAGATGGGAGTATAGTATCACAATGCACTCCTAGAGTTCAGAACTCTCCTCAGTGTTAGAACATTTTGTCAAAGCACAACTCAGGAGACTCAATTTAGAGCCAGGGTGCCATTGGCAGATCCTCAATTCACAGTCCCCAGTCAAAAGGCCATTTGAAGTTGCACACAGCAGGAAAAAAAATAAAAAATAAAAATAAGTTGTACAGCATTTTCCCCACCACCACCTCAGCAAGAGGACAGGACCAAACCGGGCTGATTCAGTGTTTCTACCAGATGGTGTGTGCCAAGAGGCTCCCACGGAGCGCTGGCTGGAATCTAAAGCTGCCCTAAAGATAACATGCAATCTGAAATTGGAGATTGTGCAAAGACGCCACCTGCTCCCCCTTGCAATGTAAGGAAGCCACTGGATGGGAGCCAGTCCCAGGGGCAGAGAGAGCTGCTGCTTGTTCACACATACACGCGTATGAGATCGAATGTGGTTTTTTTCCCCAGTGCAGAATTTTTATTCCGGAGAACGTAGGAGCGTTGGGTATTTCCCCCACTCCCCCCTCTGTACACGCACTGTAGTCTGGAGAAAAGACAGAGGATGAGAAAAATCTATACCTTCTTAAAAGCTCTCTTTGAATGAGTTTAACTGTCTCCACTGCCTTCAGCAGCAGATTCAAGTCAAGACGAACATGTGTTATCATACTTTCAAGCAGTTCTCATCAAGATCTGGCTTACAAATACAGTCCAGAAGGAACACAATCAGTCTTCCCCTATGACATGGCCTGTCCCATTCTAGAAGGCTTTTCATACAAGTAATTTCATGCAAAGAACTCCCTTCACCCTTTGAAATTTAAAACTGAGAATTTTTGCCAGAAACCGTTCAACAATTTTCACCCAATAGGAAACTTGGCCTCCCAACCCCACAGGCTCCTGATCCAAGAAAATATGTTCTCCCCTCCACATCTCTAGTCCAACACCAAACCCCACGTTTTAATGCAGCACTTTTCAGGGTGATTGCCTTTGGGCATGGTGAACACAGCCTTTCTTGAGGCCTCTGTATCAGAAAAATATTATAGAGACTAAAGCCAGTGTCCACTGGGGTAAGAGAGATAACCATGGCAGAAACACACATATCACCAGAATTAAACCGTTATTGAACTGAACACCCTCCTCTTTTACAGATGAAAGAGGTGAGTGTGTGAGCATGGTAATTACTACCTGACTGATCAAGTTCACAGGAAAATCAGCTCCGAGACTCAGAATTGCAACATACTAGTCTGAAAAAAAATGGGAAGTAAATGCTTCAAATGCTGGTGCAAAATTCATTTGCTATTTCAGTTAGCCAGCAGTGCTTCGATAGAAGGATAGCCTAAAGGTTGCTTGAAATCACCACTCCACTGCTCCAGGACTGATGCTGTGGACCAAATTTCAGTATAACTTCGGTTGCTCCACGAGGCATCCTGCACCATACACCTACATTCTGTATGTTTGACCTCCTCCAGGAACCAGCAACTTCCCTGCTAGTAAATTTAAGTAGGGGGGTTGTTTTGGTATTTTTTAGGGTTTTCAGGGGGGCTGGAGGGGACGACACACACATAGGTGACAGGAATAGTGTGTCAACGTGTACCCTTCTGGCTGGCAGTCTCTCAGGCTGCAGATCTCGGGAAGAAGCATTGAAGTGTCATGTGGTTTTCCTTCTGCAGCTTCCCACCCCATTAAAATGCTCTGCAAAGATCTGGTGTTTAAACAGGAGGAAGTATCACCTCTTGAATCTTTACACCACTCCCTCCTGCTTTGACAGTGCTTGATTATAAACTACGGTGTAAAAATCAGATGCATTTGCCTGCCTGCATTGCAGAGCGAAGATATTTAGCAGATACGTGGTGTAATCTTTGAGTTATATCCAGCTATCAAATTGCAGAAAAATATTCTGTTGTCACTTTCAGCTGAAACTATGAGAGGATTATTTTAGCAGTCTCAAAGCTACTTATTACTGTGGAAGAGACAGAAAACAGGCATATCTGGAAAAGAGCAAAACCCAACAGTTCAAAAATACAAACTCATGACATGAAAGACAGCTGTGCAAAACAAAATTAGCAATGCTTTCACTGGTCAGAGCACATACTGGAATGATAACTAGAAACGCAGAGTGATATGATTATGCTTTTGTTATAAGACCTTGTCAGAACTTCGCTTGGCTGGAGAGAGTCCTGTAGTTTTGTTCTTTCATTTCACCCCTAGAGCCAAGTGTCACTTAGATGCATTTATTTTCCCAGCATGTCATTTTAGGAAGTTGTAATTTAATTCAGTATATGAAGTTCTTCATCTGTTCTTAAAAAAAAAGCCTCTGTCCAAACTTGTCCATTGTGCATCTAAACAGTAACTAAAATCATTGCACTGAGAAAGCGTCTCATTAGCACCCATTCAGACCACATCTTTGTTAGAGAATTGTAATGAATAGCACATTTATACTACAGGCTCCCCTACGCTCTAACCTATGTTTTGACCACAATATCCACGCTCAAAAACCTTCCTGTCCACTCTTGCAAGTGCTACAATCGCTAGTGTGGGGTGAAATTCCTATTTTGCTTTCAAGTGGAATGTCTAAACATACACACTCGAAGCAGAAGCGCTGCTAAAATACTGGGAGACAGAGCCACGAGGGCCTATACATTTGCTCTTACTGTAGCCACGTACCCTATGCTACTTTCTGCTTACCTGGTTAATAGCTATTGTCTTTCCTTCTATGAAAGCTGCCGTATTGTCTACATAAATCAGTGCATGGCATTTCCCCATCATGTTTCCAGTTGCCCAAGGAGCAGTCTAGACCTGTAGCTAAACTTATCATTCCCCTGTACTCATTGCAGAATTCCAGAGCAGTGTTTGAAAGGCATTAGAATGAAAACACCTAAAAAAAAAAAAGTCAGTAGAAGTAAGGGTCAATCATGACTAAGAGCACAAAGGGCAACTGCCACAGATGCAGCATTTACCCCTTAAGTTTAAAGAGCTCAAACTGTTCTCAGCACCGCAGCCCGTACCAAGTCCTGCCAAAGAGGCCACCGAGAACAATTGCACGAAAGCAAACAGCACCATTGGCACGAGCCAGCAACGGGCCCTTGCAGCAAAGGCAGCTGGGGGTATCCTGGGCTGCATTAGACCGAGTATTGCCAGCAGCTTTAGGGAGGCAAAAACATCCCCTCTACTCAGCTCTGCAAAGTAGACAGAGCGAGACTTTCCAGTGGTGCCCAGTGACAGGACAAGAGGTATTGAGCACACACTGAAACACACATCAGTAAATCTGAATATCAGTAAGTACTTTTTCACTATGAAGGTGACCGAGTAGCAGCACAGGTTGCCCAGGGAGTTGTTGTGGAGTCTCTACCCTTGCAGACACTCAAAAGCCATCTGGACATGGTCCAGGGCAACTGGGTCTAGGTGGCCCTGCTTGAGCAGGGGGGGTTGGGCCAGATGACCTCTGGAGGTCCCTTCCCAATGTCAACCATTCTGTGATTTCTAGGCCATAATCAGCAAGTTCAGTAATTGAAATATGATACAGCAGCAGACTTCCTTTACCTTCTTTCTTTGGCCTTGCAAGCGTATGTGCTGCCTGTCTAAAAATATAATAAACCCTCCCCTGCTAAACACCATATGGTCAGGCCACATCATGAGCCACCGCACGATAATGTAAGTTATCAGAAGGAATAAAGCAGAAAGTCATTTCCAAAGGTCAACTCCTATTTGCTATGACCTGCCTTCCTCAGCAGGTGCTCAGGGCCCTCCTTTTTCCTCAGCAGACACCCACGGAATGGCGTATAGCTTTTATAGTCTTTAAATATTCACACGCACCTTGTAGAGAATGAATTCTGGGAGCCAAAGTACCACCACAGGCTTGAGCAGGGTTTGGGCAGCCTGTTCTTTCAAAGGCCAGCACCCAGTCACACTGAGCATATTTACCAGTTGTTAAAAAAATATATAAATATATATATATAAAAATATATATATATAAATATATATATATATATAAAAAAACCAATTGTCTCTCCAGCTGTCCTCCCAACAGGCTACACCGTCACACTGCTGGGTTGACGGATCCCAGGTAACAACAGTAAGTTCTGAATTTCCCCAGGGTCCCTGACCCTTCCTGGGAAAAGCCAACCTCACACAGGGAATTTTCACGTCAGCTGTGCCAACGTCAGTACGCAATCCCAGCCACACATCACTGACTACATACCTGCTCGAGAGCTGCAATCTGAACTGTGACTTTTACCAAGCACCCTCATTCTGCCAGGAATTAGTTTCTCCCTCAAGACCTCCCGACATTTCCACGGATCAGAAACTGTTACCGAAATGCTTTCGGTCATCTCCCTTCTCCCTGTTTGCATCCTGAATGCACCACCAGGGCAGCTGCAAGCGGGAACAGTTCATCCAGATACAGGATTCCTGCATTGCTCCCAGCTGGAATTGGCCAAAGCAGGGAACAGACAGAGCTCAACTCATGAATGAGTCCCCAGGACCCTTCTCCAGAGTCATGATGGGTGAGGGAATCCTTACACCAACCTAGCAGAGAAATCGTGGCTCTATTAAGGATCTGGAGGAACACATAGAGCCTATTCAGCACCTGGTAAATGTAGCTATACTGCCATGGGTACGTAGACATCAGTCGTGCGGCTCTTCCCTTGGAGATCTGCAGTTGAGCTTTGTGGGCTTCAACTCGCACGCAGGGAACCTGAGAGCTACTGCAGATGCCTTAAGCCACCACACTGAAAGGGAAAGTTCCCAACTTCATTCCAAGATGACATTTTTCTGATACAGTGTGATGACACATTCTGATGACACTATACCGAAAGCTTTTGCTCTCCTGGAGATCTTTTTTTTACCCTTTTAAAATTATTTTAATGTATTTTGCTTAGGTACACGGGAGAAGTAATTTAAGCAAATCTGCTCCTTTAACAGTTTGCCTAAGTGGATGGTATTCCAATGAATTATCTTTCCTTAGCCCCAGCTGCTTCCCAATGGATTTCTTCTGTTTCTTACCAGGCATTTCACAGCAGTCTCTCCAGTCCAACACAACTGACAAACTACTTATTTAGCTGAGCGAGGCTCCATGCAGGGGGACTCCCAGAACCTCCTATCCCTTACAAACAGCATTGCTTTTAAAAAAGGTGCAGAGAGTTTGTTTCCATATGCTCACGACTTCTCAATACCACTGTTCTCACAAACGGGTAAACGAATGCCTCCAGCGAGCAGTAACATTTCTATCAGTGTAACAGCCCAGCCCACAGGGATCTCATTTACTGAAACTGGTTAAGTGCTACACAAACATCATCTAGAGAGATTAATTGGCTGTTAAAGTTTGATTGCTTTGCAATCCCTTGGTGACGGTTGGAAAATGAAAAAGTGATCTTTTGTCATTACGTAAATACCTTAAGGTATAGTATATACGCGGGACTTTGTTTACATTTTCCAAACACAGCAAGTCTTCATTGGGAAGGAGAGCCATGACCCATTTATTTATACTGAAGTTTATTTAGTATATTCATTATGGATGACATTTTCCTGAAGTTTATTTAGAAGTAAAGTCTTCCCAGGCTGTAATTAATCCAAATTAAAACACATTTATGCTGATCATTAAAGCAATTTGTTGCAGACAAGTTTCCATTTGATCATTTCCCAAGGTCTGTATTACTGTATTCTGAATCTTCCATTTCCTAAGTGCAACTTTTCATTTCTCCTTAAAAAATAAAAAATATCATAAGCCAGATAGCCCTGCTTCTGGAATTTTTCCACTCAGAGGTTCCCTGAAGTTATAGGGGAATTTGGTATCACTCATCTTATTACTTCGTTTTCTCCATTTCTGGTTTGTGAAACCCTTGCTTAACCAACAGTTTTATAACCTTAGTTTTCTCGGGGGGGAAGAGCCCCAGTCGAATGTGAGGAAGTTTACAGAACAGCTCAAAGCTCTGTTCGCTGGCCATGCTACAAGACTGCGTGAGGAATCGGAACTGGGGACACCAGCCAAATGAGCTGTCGGTGTGATCATCTCATACAACTTCAGCAAACAAAAATAGCCAATTTACACAGTGCAACCCCACGGATACAAGAAACTACTTTTCCTTGACAAACTGTCATCATTTTTGCACAAGCTACCTCATTGACAACACTTACATCCACAAGTCCCAATGAAACCCACAGGCATGCCCGAAGGGATAGATACGCCTCATTATTGTTGGTATCAACGTTGAGAACGATCCAGTGAGGATCAGAAATACGCAGGCAATGGAGTAAGAACAAGTGCTATTAAGATCAGAATGGAATTACCGAAATCGCTATTAGCAATATGAGTAAGAAACATATTGTCTTTCAGATGCTGGGGAATTTGAAGCCCTTCCACAAAGTAGGAAAAAGCCTTTTCTTTCTTAGGCTCAGAAAAGCCTGATCAGAAATCAAACACAGCCATATAAAAACCTCAGCACATCACATGAAATTTCTCTTCCACTGATATGTGACTAAACATCCATAATAGTTCAGCATCTGGGCTGCACGCAAAGCTGTAACACAAAGGGTGGGGGAAAAACTATGAACCATACCACAGATTTCATATTAAACAGTTCTGAAATAGACTTCCAAGGGAGGCCATGAAGAATTTAAACAATTTGCAGATAGCGATACATTTTCAGTCTGGATGTATGAATAAAATAAAAACCCCACCAAAAACCCAAACACTTCACTGTGCAATGGGTGGGTGCCAGCCCATTTACTGAGGAATTTGTGCAGTTCTGAAAGAAGGAAGTCTGAATAAACCATCTCCTCCAGTTTTGGTGTAGGGCTGGGGGGGAGAGGGGGGTTATGGGGGATGGCTTGTTAATCTGTAGTGAAATCCCCAGCTGGTACAGGAAAATAGGTAATAGCCTTTTGGGAAAAGTAATGGAAAAAACATGATTCTGTATATTAGCAGAAGCTCTAAAGTTACCAATGCAAAACAAAGTGCTCAGATACCATGGTGATGAGCAGATTATAACAACAAAGAAAGTGTTACCAGCTTAAGCCATAAAAGATTCTTACAAAACTGTCCATCAAATGGGCACGGACATAGTTTGCTCAAAGAAACCCACCAGAACCCATTGGCTCGGCACGACCCGGGGCAAGGCACCTTTCAGCACAGGAGGTGCCCAGCGAGGTCCTTTCGAGTGCATTATCTGCGTTGTTGATCACAGCTTTGAATTTGCCTTTTGCCATTGCGTTAGAACTTGGGAAAAGAAACCAAAAGAGTTTGAAGTTCGGAAACCAAGATTTTTCCAAGCTAGATGCAAATGTTAACTCTGCAACTGTTTGCAAAAGCTGTTGCACTGACATACACTTACTTTCCCTTCCCACCCACTTCCTCCACCGCTGTTCTGTGACACCTGGAGAGCCACCCACCTACCCAAGAGCACTTCGCCCAAGAGGTGTCACCTGCATCCAAAAAAGATTATCACTGGATTTGGTAAGTGAGAGATGCTGGAGGCCAAGATTAGCAGAGGAAGGAATGCATCATTTGGAGATGTTAATTATCATCTACCAAGCGGGTCTTGTGCAACACTGCCTGGGCAACTGCATTGGAATCCTGAATTTGCACTTGGGTTGAACACACCAAACCTTACTTTGAATTATTTTAAACTGGCATACAGCTGGCTCGGATCATGTTTGTGTAAAATAGCTTACTCAAAACCACAGATTGCCTCTCCTGTTGAGGTTATGTTCCCTCGTTCATCGCTATATTTAAATGAAATGGTTTCAAAAATCGGCACCTATATCACTTAGGAAAAAAATACACTTTAAAAGAAGTAATAAAAGCGTCTCCTTTCTGCAGTGAAAAGGATCCTAATTTCCTTATGCTTACCCACACCTCCAAGATTTATGGTGCCAGTTGGATTCATCTCCCTCACATCCCATTAGGAGCGGCTATTGCCTGTCAAAGATACACTGAGCAGACCCCGTGCTCGTGCTCCAACCGGCAGATAAGGAGAACGGCAGCTCTCTTACTGACACTGCCGTCCTCCAGCAGGAACACTGTTTGCCTCCTTTACTGCAGCTGTGCACGTGGGGATCAGCACTTCAGGGATTTTTATGTTCACTTGAGAGTGTCTTTCCTGGGCAGCACGCTCTGGAATCTCACCTGTTATATATGATGGTTTAAACTGTCTGTTAGGCTTTCCCACCTCCCTCCCCCCCTGTTTATAGCTTCCTAACCGACTGTGTTTTGCAATTTATGAGCAGAAACTTAAATGGTCTGAATCTCCTGTATCTAATTGTAGTGAGGGAGGCCTCTTGATTTGTTGTGCCTTTTCATCGATTTCTAACCTTGAAATCTTTGCTTTGTATAGCATTATCAGAGGCAATTACAGTACACGAGTAAAGCCTAGATTCTACCACAGATCCTAAAGATGTCACACTATGGTCTCCTCAGAACCTGTAAGGCTTCTTAACGGTTCCAATTTGCTTCCTGAATTTAGGCCCCCGAGCCATTTTTCCCCCCAGTACACCAGGTTGATTTTTTATTTTTAAATGAAACTAATACACTATTTTCTTAACGCCTTCCAAGATACTAAGCATATTCAAGACAGCATTTTTGTAGTCTGTTTTTTTATTGAGAACAGCAAGACACTGAGGGCAAAAGAGCTGCCAGCACTTTGTAATGCTCAGCATCATCTCTTTGCAGCTTTCCTCAGAGCTTTCACGATTCTGGAAGGATCTCTTTGGCTTTTTGTACTCCTTTACAGCCTGCCAGTGGGACTGGTTTATATTTCAGCAGGTAAACAGTTAATCGTATGACATTTTTTCCAAGTGTTTTCTCATTTGGGCCATTAAAACTCACTTAAACTTTAAAACAGCTTCTAAGACTTTCCACATGAATGACATCAAACAGTGCAGTCTAAAGTTTTCCAGTACGTTACTTGACCCTCTCAAATGAAGCCATTATACGTTAGTCACATTCTAGACCTCAGCAATCTCTTAAACTGAGCATTATTTTTATTTATTTGTTTTAAAGTTTGCTTAAAGCTTTTCAACTCCCTTTCCCCATGAAGCACTGGTAGACAGCAGTTATGATTGCCACATACTACTTCGCAATTCCTGTGTTGTTTTTCTGGTAGAAACAAATCTAAATGATGATTAAAAGACATCTCTGCATTTCTAGCGTATAGTTACTGCACCTGCAAATCTTTCATCATAAGTCTGAATCATTTTCTCATATTTTTCAATCATTGCTTTCTCACTGAAGGAGTTACTAGACTACTTTGCACTACATTTCGGGCTTCTAAATCTAAAGTACTAAGAGAGAACGTTATTCAACTTCCATAGGTAGCCCAGTGAATGACTCCCTCAGTCCCTCAATCTCACAGCATCCACTGCTTATTAATTTAAGCAGTAATAAAATTGAAACTATATACTGGATGTTTTTCCCAGTTATGCTACAGAAGAATTTTTCCTTAACAAGTTCAGTTCATTTTATAAGGTTGAAAAAAAATGAAGAGTCAGCCATCACAAGAACTTACAGATATTTTTACTTTCATAGATCCTAACTTGGCGTACTACTTTTCTTCTACAATTTTTAGCCTAATGCCTGCATTCATGCTATCACAGCTCTTTTAAGAGCAGCAGATAGAGAGGTAAGTTACACCATCTTACCCTGCAAATAGATCCTTCTCTCCCAAACTTTCTCTGTCTAACAAGGTTACTAACAAACCTATTCATTCCTATAGTTTTCAACACAACACAGACCCACTAAGTATTGTTCGGGTTTTGCCACAGAAGGGAATAACATTCTACATACCAAGGAGTTCTGCTGAGCAGCATTTGCATGACATACACTTTATCAGAGCACTTATGTCAAAGGGTTAGTAAAGGGACAAATAAATTGTTTCAATAGAAATAAAATAAGGACAGCACATAACATCCCCAGTTCTTTCCCACCCGATTCTCCTTATGACTTTTCAAACAGGAACAGTAGCCTCATTCGCATATGCCAGAACAAGCACAAAGAGTGTTGGTACAGCCCATTTTGTTCATTTTTTTCTTATTAAATTCTGACATACAGAGACCAAACCCAAACAAAATATGTACATGCTCCACGATGTCAGTCATTGATGACATGACTTCCCCTAGTAAGCCTCTATATCTAAATATGGTGAAGTGTTAAATAGTCAATCAACATCAACACATTGACTGCCTGAAAAAGAAAGTTCCTTCCCTTTTCATGTAAAAAAAAAAAAATAGCCAACCCAAATTTGGGGTAAAGGTGTTCTTGGGTTGATCCTTTGCAGAAAATAACTTCCAAGATATCACACGCTTCAAATTCACTAGATTTGAATATCCCTATAAACATTTCAAAACAAGCTTTCTAAATGTAGCCCTGACAGCAGCGCTGGGAGTATAATTCTAACAGTATCTGGAGATGCTGATCAATTCCTAAAACAAACAGCCCTGTTACTGTCTTTAAAACAGCCATCCCTGCAAGCAGTAAGTATTCACCTCCCAGCACAGTCCCCGTATTACAGCGTTTCTTGTCATTCCTGAAGGAATTGCTCTAGTGTGCTTGACACTGTAGTTGTGTGCCACATAGAGGAATGCAGAGCACTAATGCAGACTTCCAGGTAATTTTATCCGTGCCTTTATTATCTTGTTGTCACTAGACAGTTGCAAGTGTCTGAATAGTACTATGATGTCTAATTTATTCATATCAACTTTACTGAATACCACAGCTTTACTGATGTGTCACTCTAGAGGATCCATGGCTCCATTAGCCCAAGGTACTTTTCAACTGTCTATTTACTGAACCAAAGTTTAAAAAAAAAAAAACAACCAGAAGAAAAAGTGAACAAATCCAAGAGCTCTCAGGAGACTGGTTAATGAGACTGAATTTAACAGCAGTTGTAGACTACACAGTAAAGCCCCCCCCCCTCAAGTGACTGCTGTAATTTTTTCAAGGAGAGTACAATAGTATTTAAGTCTATTTAAAACAAGGTAAATTCAACCTGAATGTCTGACTATGGTTTCTTTCTCTTCCCTTAGCAATTTAGAAAAATATCCCAAACTCTGAAATGCCTCAAAAGTTCTGAAGATTAGTTGGTTTGAAGCATTTGTTTATGTCTCAGTTTACAAAGGAAATCTTTGCATCATTTACACTAGCATGGTAATGTTGTATGGGGATATTAATATTCCTTTAAAATTCTCAATACTTGAAGCTGAATATCACAGCCCTCTCAAATTACATACAGAACAACTTGGCACGAACTTAATGTGGATGTGGGGTTTTGGTTATTTTTAACAAGGATTTCAAGCACTTATTTCTCTTGCCGTGCAGCAAGAACTAAGAACATTTCAGTCGAAGTTTAAAAAGGCCATTTGACTGAAAATTGGAAGTGGTTAACATTCTGATGCAATTTTAACTGCCACGTGAATATCTAATTGGGCAATCTCTTGCCTTAATGGACTGTTTCAAAGTGCTCTGTCCTCAGAGCTAATGACTGTTTCAGCACCGCATCAGCCCCCTCTTACAGTAGAACTAACTCAGATTACAGTTCTTAGCATTTTTAATTCTCACGATCTTATAATGAGTTTTTTAGAAAGTTTAAGCATTTACCAGTTTTCCATAAGTAGATATTTCTCACATATTGGGGGTGGGGTGCGTGACAGTGAGGACAAGAAGACTTAAGACCTGCTTAAAGCATTAGGAGTTACGAAAGCCAAATAACAATTAGGTAAAACAATTTCTCCCCACCATCACTATTGTGGGTTTATTTTTTTAAAAAAGTCCCCAGGCAAATGACTGCTAGTTAAATACCACAAAAGTGGTCATAATGCTACACAAATTATAGCACATCCCATAAATTTCACTACATTCTAACATGCAAAAGTTATGGGTATCTTTTCAATCTCACATAATTCCATTACCTAGCAACACAGAATAGAGACAACCAACGTTTCCCAAGACAGGCTCTTGACATATAAAAAGAGTTATCTCCTTACTAATAAATTAAACAAGTTTCATTATTAAACAAAAAGAGATTGCTCTCTGCCAAGATTGGGCATAAGTTTATAGGCTCAGAAACAAAGAAAGTGCTATCTATTCAGAAGGACATCTTAGCACACATAAGGTATCTCCACTCATTTTCTTGATCAGCCTTCTCTTCTGGTCTCCTCATGAAGATCTGCAGTTTTTTTGCCATCATTTGGTCTATAGACATACCTTGCTTTTCTAAATAAGGAATACACAGGGACTCAATTGATGTCCGTCAGAGTTTATCACTTAGCTTTGAATCTGACCCATTGAGTTTTGAAGAGTACCAAGCACAGCAGACACATCCAGCGGTCCTTTGCATCTAAAGTAGCACATGTTGGGGGAAGGCAGTCACTAGGTCAGTTAAGGTCAGTAACGACCTTTCAATGAAGGCTACAGGGAAGAGAGACTCGGTACCAGGATTTGGAATTGGCCAGAGGCGCACAAGAACCTAAATAACTACTCAGGAACCACTCCTAATCACTCAGCTTAATACAAGATCATTCTGTTCATTGCTTTGCTGAACCAGATCTATAGTCTGCCTGTCCCGTAACAATGTGTAAAAAGGCCTGTGAAGGTACACAGGTTAAGATCAAACTGTGTATTCACCACAGATTCACACTTACTTATGTTCTAAAGAAGTGCTGTGGCCCAAAATGAATGACAGAGAAAGTTAATTTTTGCTAATGGCTCTGTCATGACTCTACTAAAAGCTGCTTCTATCATGAAGACATTTCATATTCTATTAAGTGTCGCAGCCTATTCATGAAATACATTTAAAAATTCATTAAATGCTGCCAACAGTAGCACAATAGAAGGGAAAAGGAGAAAGACTGACAGCTGAAGTCTAACCAGATTGAAAACACTACAAGATTTAGTTTGTGCCGAAGTTTAAGAGGGAACACAAAGCTTTGTTTTCTTAAGACAGTTTTTAATTGTCTTTGTCTTCTGGGTTTAGGAATTGGGGTCAAAAGTGGAATTATCTGTTTGTTCTGAGCCACGAAGGTGTATTCTTGCTTAAACTCTCCCTGGGAAATACTGAATAAAGTCCACTTAAAAACAATCTTTGTTTATTATATTCCCTCAGATGCTCTTAATACCTGCACCAAAACCAAGTTTTGTGTTTCTTGCATATCTGCCAGCTTCGTCTGAACTCAGGCTACCACTGCTGGTTCCAACATCACAAACGCAGAGCAACGGCAGCAGAGACCGAGGAAAGAGGTGCGGTCATGAAGAAGTTAATAGGCACGGACAAAGCATCTGCAAGCAACGTTATACTCCAAGCTTCAGTGGTTCGCTTTTTGTTTGCGCTAGTACTTGTATTTTTACTATGTGGCAAAAATACCTAGAGGCATTGGTTGGAGGGTTTTTAATCTCTGATTTGTTTAACTTCAAAACAATAAATAAAAAATAAAAATCAATTAGAGCAGCCAGGAAGAGAGAGAGCTGCTTTTGTTGGCTGCAAATGAAGGAGTCTAGTATATCCTTTCATAAACAAACCTCCTCTGTACTAAGGTTTCTTGTAAGAACAGGCAGGCTTCAAAAGCGGTTCAGAGGTTTGGTTTAGGATAGGAACCCAAGAGTTCAGAAAAATTCAGTTGTCTGCAAAGCAGAGCTGGAACTCTCGAGAGAACAGCTTGAGTGAGACTTTCTGGTACTTACCGTGTCTGCTCAAGCATGAGTGGTACTGTGAAAACAAGGTCTCAGGGTGCTTTTCAGGAAACAAGACATTTTCTGCTGAACCAGCCAAAACCCATTAATTTCAATACATAAAATGATGAAAAGAGAAGTTGGCTGCCCTCAAAGGTAAACAGAGGTCAAGGTTGAGCTTAGTGAGCAGCTATTTTTTGGTTAAATGAGTGCCTCCCCCCCCAAAAAAAAAAAGGTGTTTCATGTAGAACTGCTCAAATTAAAAGAAATAATTTACATAAGGAGTTTATAAACTCTTCTGTTCTTCTTCCAGAATACGAGTTTATTGGCAGGAACATTAGCAGATCAGAACACTTTTAGGGGAAAAAAAAATATGATTTGTACGTCTAATAAAAACAAAAACATAATATTCAGTTTCAGCCTGACCAACTAACTGTGTCGATACCTGTCCATATAAGAGAGCCCTACAAGTCTCTGTAGATTTTATTTGGCCTCCAGTGAATTGCAAGTGGTCGGCAATCAGTCAGTGAGAAGAGGAGATTAAAAGTCGGTAAATAATTTCCTGCAGATTCTTTTCTGGATGTTGGTAATCTCATGCAAATCGGTTTGCTATTCCTTGATCCACAGTGCTACATCTTTTGCAGTCAACACAGCCTCCGTGTTTAGACACCCAAGAAAGGGGATAGGTATACGTATTGCAACGGAAGAATGACAAACAAGATGTTCTTTCAAACATAAATGAATGTTGTTACAAGTAAACAAGGGCCTTGACTGACAAACCTCCTTCACAGGTCTCAATTAGTAATCTACTGAATCAGTACAGGTGCTCAAAACTAGTATTTGCAGGCCTCCTGCTTTTGAGTGTATAGTCGGAGTTAATAAAACTACCAGGACTAGGACAGCGAGAATAGTTTTCCTTCTCTCTCCTTCCCACCCTCCAGACAACCCCATTTTAATTGCTGCCTAACCCTCCGTACATCTTTGCTCCTCTCCCAGTGCTCTTCGTTTTCTCTTTTCCAGCCCCTTTTTAGCCCCGAGGCAAGAGGGAGAAGGTGAGGACTGTCAGAGAAAGGGGAGAAAGCACGGGAGGGATTGCCCTTCCTCTGCAGCCTGGGACTGAGCAAAACAGCTTTTCAAAAATCCCCTACTTTCTCGTCTCGGGCAGTGCCAAGCAAATAGCTAGGGAAAGCAGTCACCTGGACCCACGGCCAGGCTCCCCCTTCCGCGCCACGCTGGCCTCTGCTTGCCAGCAGATGTGATCAAACATGTTCCTAGCTCCAAGGGATCCCCAACTGACACATTTTTACACATCAGCCTTCCAAAAAAATAGAAGGTTATCAGACACAAGTGTTAGTCATTATAGAGTCCCCCGAATCAGCTGCTTACGATGCCACTGGCTTGCTGATGGCCACAGCAAGGGGGCTGAAGGTGGATTTTAATTGCATCAACCAAAGGATACCCATCTACCATCTTTATAGAGCACAAACCAATCAGAGGAATCTAGCTATACCCATGGCCCACAGAAGCTTTGGAATGATGCTAATCAAAGTGTCCTTGCCTTAGAAAAACATTAATAATAGATACTTTGCTTGCACTTAGAAATAAGAGGCATGTTTTGACCCAGACAAGTCCAGGCTAGATTGCCCCTGACCTTGACTAATCTTCTCTTGGCATGTTTTTTGTGCGCATCATCTCCCTAGAGCACAGCACATAGAGAACTTCCAGTTGTTAATGCAGCTCTTCTTTCCCGAACATGCCCAGATGGAGAGTTGGAAGCTAAATTTTCCATTAAACTTATTGTCAGAAGGCCTTTAAGGACAAGGGAAGGCTAGAGGATTGAAGCCAAGATATTTAGAGGGAAAGACAAGGAGCAAAGAGAAGAGGGTACAACTGAAGATCTGGGTTGTAAAGGAGAAGGGATAAGTTCCCAGAGGGGAGACTAGAACAAGTTAAAAAGAGTAGTGATGCCAGGAAGAATAGGAAAGAAACAAGAAAGCACTGGTATAGGTATCACCCCCCAGGAGAAGCCCTGCATCCTAGGAGTAAGTGAATGAGAGTTTCTCTTGAAAAGAAGGGTGCTGTGGCCCCATCATGCAGCAAAATATTTGCTTCTGGCTCTGCACCTTCCTGACCTACCCTACAAGAGCACCTGGAATCACTGGTTGGAAGGGCTCTAAGCATTTCAGCATCTCAGCATTTCAATATTTATTGTTTAGTCTTTCTTAGTCAAGATCACAATTTTATTTTTTTTTTGCAAAATCTAAATCTATTAGGTGTGACTAAATGTGTATCCCTCAAACTATCACAGTAACATGTGCCCAAAGTGTCTGTCATAGAACAGACTACAGCAGCATTTAGATCACCTACATCAGTTAAGCAACACGGAAGAATGGGATACACAGTGCTCTAGTGCCTTCAGAAGGGGTGTAATAAGGTGCCCTAGCCAAAAACCCTCATCCCCACCCTCGAGCTATAGTTCATCAGATACCTTAATTCACATTCATACAGCAACTTTTATCCTATGATCCCAAAACCAATTTATTGGCCATACATCTGGCATAATTTACATATTCATACACACTCTCCAACACATGCAGCCACACCAAAGTCAGAAGTAACATTGCATTTTCACCAAGAGGTGAAAGTGTGAAGCATTTGAAGTCAGATTCCCTCTGCTAACCAGAGAAACGCCACATGATAGATGATAGGAATTTTCTTACAGTGGTATAGCATCCTAGTTATTCCTTAATTTTGCCATTTCCTATGAATTACTAGAAAAAATTAAAGCAAAATTAAATATTAGATCCTTGTCCTATTTAGAGTAATCATCTCAAACAATAAAGTAACTTGAGTCACTCACATTCATGAAAGGTGTGTATGGTTATATTTTTCTCATTAAGTTTGCAGAGAACTCCCTGCAAACAAAGTGGGTGTCTGAAGAACTGCTGAAGTCTCAGCAGCAGCTATGCCCATCCTACCAATCTAATGCAATTCTTCCGAAAATTCACATGCAAGCTGTTCCCGGCGATAGGCGTGAGCAGGGTGGCAGTGGAGAGCTAAGAGTATTGCAGAGAAACAGCAGTCTATAAGCCTTACATAGATCAGCCTTACATTTATCAGCAGCTAAAGATTTTCAGTGTGGCAAATAAATTCAACTCCACCCTCCCCACATTCATCCTTCAAAACACACTTCTCCTGAAAACTCACTACTAAATTAATTTTCCAGGAGAGTCTAAGTACGTAGAGCAAATAACACCATGCTACATCCTTCTGGCATTCCTTTCATCCCAGGGGATACTGCACATATCATTTAAATCAAGTATTTCTGTGTTATCACTTTTTTTTTCCTAAATGTCCAGCTGTTTGAGTGCTACTATCACCTGTTAGCAGGAAACAGAGCCAGAGAAGCAGGATGAATAGCATGAGGATGAGTAGGCACCATTTCAAGGAGTCTGTGCTTTAAATCTATTAGTATTCAAGAGGTTTAAGTGCCATGATGCTCAAGTCGTTTTGTCACACTGACTGAAATAGCCTGTTCTGCCACTGTAAGTCAAGTAATCAAGGCTACAAGCATTTCAGTTATAAAAGCTTGCACAGCTACAACAGCAGCTGTTAATTATAGGTGTGCAATTTCATGGAAATAAAGACTTCTTTAAACTGAAAGCCTAGATTTTTCTTCCTTTAGGCTGGCTACTTTATTTACCAAAAATGAGAGTAAGACATGCTATTTCCCCCCCCAAAAAATTAATTTACAGTAATACTACCTCACACAGAGAGATACCCAAGTCATACACGTACTGGCCTTTGAAACCAAAATCTCCGTTCAAGTGAAAGAAAGCAAAACAGTCCACACACAAATACATTTGAAGGTACGAGTCTTTCAAGAAACATTGCAATTGCAATCCCAAAAAGGCATTTTGGTGTAATCTCATTATCTGCCTGATCTGAATATCACAAAGAAAAAGCAGAAAGGTAAAATTCAAATCTGGCTTAAAATC
>VUYV01000097.1:156975-198353 GCA_008711295.1 Anarhynchus alexandrinus
CCAACCCCCCTGCCATAGGCAGGGACATCTCCCACCAGACCAGGCTGCCCAAGGCCACCTCCAGCCTGGCCTTGAACACCTCCAGGGATGGGGGTGTTCTAATATTGCCATATTAGAGTTCAGGCAAGATAAGGGCTAGCTCAACCCTCCTCCTAAAGGAAAAACCAAAAAAGTCTCGAGTTCAAAATGAATGACAGAAGAGGTTTTCTGATCTGCGAAGTGACAGCAAGACACAGCCCTACCCTACGCGTGGATGCTGGCATGCTCCCGAGCCTGGGGAAAAACATCACAGCCTGAAGATTGCCTCAGAAACACAGAGCGCTCCTCTGTGGCTATCTGTTATGTGCTCAGGGGTTTCTCATGCAAAAAAATAAATATGTAAGAAATAAGTCAAAACACACAAGTAATTGTAGATTGAACAGGAAAATAGAGACAAATACATTTCAGTTCTGTCAGATCCTAGGGATAGTCTGATACCAAAGATCTTAAGCCAGATTTGTTACAAGTATGACCCACCATCCAGTTTGTAATTCCCTAAAAATATGACGAGCTGGTTTGACAACACTGCTTGCAGAAGATACCACCTTATTTATAACATATGCACAGGCTTGTGCATACACACTTCCAAAGGGTCACACAAAGAAAGAGTGAGCAATGCAATATTTTTCCGTGTCATCAGCCTGAAACTCCACCAAAAAGCAAGAGCGAATGCTAAAGTGATAATATTAAAAATAGGGTTTGTGGCTTTTTGCTGCACTTTAAAGCAAGTACTAGACTCCGAGGTGCAGCAAGTTCTCCCAGTACACTCTTGTTCTTCACAAGCCTTTCCTGCTCTGCATGAGCCTTGGCTGCTTGCTCCAAGCTCTTTGCCCAAGATCCTCAGTTACTCCTAAGCAGCCTCTTCTGCCACTCCTCATCCACCACATCCCACAGTTTGCAAATCTCTCTCGTGACTACATTCAGTAGATCAGTTTTCCCCGTCGTGAACTTTCTCCTTCCAGAGCATTTGCCCAGTCATTTCTGAGAGAAACTATCTCAAGCCAAAACCAAACAGCTGTCCACCACAGCTGGAAAGGGCAGCTTGAAATCAGAATACCTTGACCTCCTGGCTCCAGTGGGTCTCTGGGAGGCCACCTGAGAAAAGGTAGCCTTCCACTGACTGAACGGGTTGCAATTCTTTAGTTTACTTCAAGTTCAGCACTGGCATCCAAATACTATGCCAGTGGTGCAAGGGAGAACATCACTGGTGCAAGTTATAGAAGACACCAGAACAGCAGAAGAGTCTTACCACAGGTTTTATTTCTGCACTACCTTAGTTCCCAGAAAATGTGGCTATCTTGAATGGGACATACTAACATCATACAGTTCCCATTTCCTGAGGATGATTTATAAAAAAGTTTTAAATCCAGCTTTTCCTCTCTGTTCATATTCTCTGCCTCTTCCAAATCCATCCCACTGCTTGCTTACATGTGAGATTAGAGTTTTATTTCACCCACTTACAAATCAAAGCCTGATCGGTACTACTCCCAAAGTTCAACCAACGTTTCAAACCTCCCTTTTCAGTCATTAAGTAGCAATAGATAGTAAGAACATTTTTACCCCAACCATGAACATTTTCATAACAAAATGTCCATTTACCAACTTTCATCATATTAAAGTGATTAAAATGAATGTTCTTCTGAACCATTTCCTTGGATATGTTGCATTGTTCTTCTGTTGAATCCCTGTACAATGCTTTTTAAATGACTACCAAGTTAAAGAGCAAACGTTGCTCTGAGTATAACTGGGACGGTTATCAGTAACTCCTTTCCCATTTTTTAAAAGGAAATTATAATTTTAATAAAAAGCCCTACTGGCAGAAACAACATGCAGTTGCCAAAGATGTTTGATCTTGGGCAGTAATTGCCACAACATGTTTAGCAGAGTGATTTACGATCAGACAAAATTCACAACTCTACATATTCCAGTCTCGGGCACTCATTAAGGCAATTGCCATGACTAAGTGTCATGTCATAGAAAATATTTTCTAAAAGAACTTGAAAAACAGGACTCTCACTCAGCGGCAACAGTAATGGTCCTCAGACATTACAACTTGCGAGACAGTTTCTTCAACGCTATCTTTGCTCCTGAATACTTTGCAGCCTAAAGTAGTTTGGTGTCTACACATATGGAGTACCTCTCGGCAGCAGCATGTTTCCATATCCTGACACCATGGAAAAACTGCTGAGTTACATCAGCTTCCTGCTCTCTGAATGGATCTAAACCCTTTGACCAATCCATCCTTTCTTCTAATGAATTTTTAAGGTAGAAGTGGCTCCTGCTTTCAAAAATCACCCCTTTCAAACATTCATGATGAGACTTTAAATGCTTCATCACAGAACATCTTGGGTTGGCTTACAGACGCTTTAAACTTTTTTTTTTTCCTAAAAATTACTACCTTCACCCGATCTATCAGAGTTCCATTTGATAGAGCTGATCAAACTTCAGAATCAATTGTTAGCAAGTGTTTTCAATGATACACAACGCGAGCATTGGCTCTGCTGCTCTTTGTTGCTCAGTGGTAAGGTGGTGACAGGATACCTTAAGTATTTCCAACAGGAAAAGTTCTACAAATATCCATACTCCACAAGACACAGCATTTGTTTGAAGTTATCTTGAGATGCTTTGCACAATCTGTTTGTAACTGGTCATTTAGAAAGATAATCAAGCAGTAAAGAAGAAAAAAATCCTCTACCATCCATGCAGAAATAACTCTCATGCTGCGTAAGCCAAGTGACAAGGCATCCACTGCAAAGAGTGAATAGGGGAAGAGAATAGTTAACGAGCAGTTCATGGTGAAAATAGATAAAACATACTTGAGACTAAAGCAGTGAATAGCATCTACGATAGCAGCAGCCAAGTTTCATTTGCAATTGGAAAAAGGGACAGTATTTGCCAGCTCTGGCCCTGGGCAGCATCACCTTTGATTGAAATTTGATCATAATGTCACCTATGCTTCTCTGAATTCAAGTATGTTACTACCTCATCTCTAATAAAACATCTAAATAGTATCAGTGCTTCATTGACAGCTCTCTTCACAGCCAACTATTCTAATTTAAAAGAAGAGTAATTGGCACATTTTTCTCCTGCTGAGCATGAAGCTTTACAGGAAAAGCTCAAACACTCCCTTCGCCTTTATATTCTTAAGTCCAGTGCTGCTCCCAATTAGGCCAGGACAGAAGCTTGTAATAACTCAGTCCTTAACTGGATTTAGGCTATTTCCTGCTTTTCCATCCAAGGCTGGGCAGGCCTGTGTTTTAAAGCAGCAGCAGCCCTACCAGCAGATCCACTAATGAATCAGCAGAAGCCCATCAATCCAAATAAAACTCAGAACCATTTGACACCGATTTAAACTTCTCCCTCTAGCCCCATTTTCTCTAAGATATTGTTTGAACATTTCTTTCAAGCATCACTCCACTGCGTCCAGACGTTGCATTGCATTTCAAAATGAGATGTTACTCTGCCCATGGCAGACAGGGTGCTGATTGTGGGCATAAACATTAGGAGATAAAATATCCCGTGACACCTCCTAAGCAGAACTACTCCCAGATGTGTTCAGCAAAGAACTGAAAAGAATAAGGCAGTTGTTCAGGAGGTGAGTGCTGAGCACAGGAATCGGGCACGGTGACAAAGCAGAATCAGGCAATCCAAAATACTTTCAAACACTTCTGTCTCCTTACCAACACATATCAAAGAAAAAACCCAAAACAAAACATGTTGTCGCTTTTCCTAGAGGCCAGCACCAAGCTACAGACTTTCTTCTGCTAAAACTCTTGCCCAACACATAAGTACAGTGAAATAGAAAAAGGAAGAATAGAAGACATAGGACCAACTCTCTTATATTACAAATATTATCAATAATATTTGCACCGAGGAGAAACCAGATAACAGCAGGATGAACACCAGCCAAACAGCGAAATAGTAAAGATGTGGAAAATTACATCTTGAATTCATCAGTCTGCTATTACATCAGCCTTTGGCCACTAACAGGCAACAATTTTCTCTGGAAATGGCAAATTTGCACTTTTGGTGTATGCATGCCTGGACAGAGGCAGAATGCAATATTGTTATATTTTAGAGACCATTTTGGGGTTGTTTTTTTTTAAGCAAACACCCTTTACCGTAATCCTAACTGAGGAATGAAATTTGCAGTGAAGAAACAACTGCTCTGCACTTCTTAAAATACAGCCCACCAGATACTTATCCTAAAAACAAGTTTTCCCAGAATAGAGGTGAAAAGATTTATAAACACTTTATCTTGTCCAGAGCTTAAATCAGTACTGTTATATTTCAAGCTGTAAATTATGGCAGTCATGCTATCTGCTCCAGTCTGTTCCTATAACAGATCATTATTAGTGATCACCACCATTCTGCTCTTCCTTTACATCTCCTGTCTGGAAACATCATACTTTACAGTAAGTAAATAAGCTGTTCCTGAGCTGTCCTTCTCAAGTGCAGTAACCTATTGTCTGCTTTACAACATGGCTTAGGTGGCCCCACCAGGGACAAGCACCACATTGCACCACACCACACAAACAAACCAGAAGAGACAATTCCTGCCCCAAAGCGTCTTAGTCTAAGCAAAAAAAGAATCTGAATGACAAAATCAAGTTGGAACAGACTCCTGCATAGACGCCAAATAAAAGGAGGGCTTCACTAGGTCAAAGACCTTCAGCAAACTTTCTGCCCTAGGATAATTTTTTCTGTATTAACGTAGCTAACTTCTTAAAATAAAATAAGTTTTATATTTGATGCTGTCATAGATAAGATATGGCCTCATATAGAGTCAAATAAAGTAGCCTCTTATTTCATGTAACAAAACCCCCCAGACAAAGATAAAAATATAAATTTAAATGCTCTCATTTAGTTTTAATCCTAAAGTATCATATCTTTCCAGTAGAGACACAACCTGTGTGGCACAATCAAAGCAGATACAGATGTAAGATCACTAGTACCACCTCTATAACACAGAGGGGTTTCCAATGTTGACAGTAGCACTGAGGAGGCCCAAAGAGGTGTCCCTACCCATCATGTTTGCCTCTGTAAGGTCTTCTGAGACCTCTTAGGACGTGTCTCAAGAGTGATACCCTCTTCTGGGCTCTCCCACATGATGGTGTTGGGGCCTGTGTGCTCCAAGGTGCACTCCTACCTGAAGATCTGTTCAAGATCTTCATAAAAGCAGCATGTATCCTCAGTCAACCCTCACTGAGGCCATGGAACTCATCCCATGTGACAGACACTGAAGACTACAGCAAGCTAAGAAAAAGGGTGTGATAAAAATCCTTCAGCAGCTCAAGGACATGCCTTTGGTGCACAAGTGCTCACTACACATTGGAGAAGTTTCTGGGGGTGGGACACAGGTACAGACTCTTGTGTCCACATCAGGGTTGGGTTGGAGGCTTTGGGTGTGCAGCTGTAGCAGATGTCCTGGAAATAATTGCATTCTTTCTAGAAGAGAGGAATCACACTCACATGCACTGGGAGTACTCCATGATCCACACTAACACATACTAAACTGGGAAATTCAAAAACACATTATTGCTTTGAACTGGACACTTGTGTAGATGATACCTCAGGTGATACCTGCAATGAACTAAATCCTGCTTTAGCCTCCCCTGAGGTCATTAAGTGTTGCTGAGAGATGACCATCCAAGGGAGTCGGTACCAGCAAAGATGACAAAATGGGGTAGTGATTCCTCCTTTCACATCTTTAGCCCATGAGGGGTTGGAGGTTGTTTGGTTTTTTAAAAAACAAACAAACCAACCAACCACACACGTATAATAATCCGCATTTAGAGACATAGATAAAACTTTAGTATCTCCAATGCAACAAGAATCCCAGTTGGTGGCACAAAGTTGTCTATAACTACTCATGCAATTTCAGTGCAATTTCCTCAAAACAAAAATATTGAAAAGCAATAGGAGGGTTTTTTTTTTAAAGAAAATAACATAGCCCATGTCTCCAGCAAAAGGCTCTTGAATGTTTATTTTGACCTTTTTAATTAAAAAGGCTCTATTTTACCACAACTACAGAGGCCAAAAGAAGAATGATATTCACAGATTTGACTGCAGAAATATAAGCAGGAAAACAGGTTTCTCTCATTTGTGAGGTGCCAAAGTCTTGATAGAAAGGTGGAAAACTCAGAATGAAACATGAGGTCAAGTATTCAGAATGCAAATAATCCACCCAGACCTAGGAGTTTATATCCACAGTAACCACATTGAGTTATCTGCCAAAGTTCAGATGAAGCTCAAGTTTCAGGGCGGGGGGAGGGAGGAGGGAAGCACAAGAGAAGACATCCATTTAGACTTGAAAAGGGCAGCTCTAAAAGATGCAAGAACAACAATATTTTAGTACTAGAAACTGAGTTTTCTTTAGTAGTACACAGCTTCCCATGAATAATAAAAGAGTACTCTCAATGTTTTATGAAGTATAGCTTAGTCATGAAGACGATCTGCAGGACTGGCTTATAACATACTGATGCTTTTGCATTAAAAAAGATCACAGTAATATTCAACTAACCAATCTAAGGCAACCACACGCTACAGTGACAGCCACAGGAAGCAAAATCAAAAAGGACATTCTAAGAAATGGATGGGGAGCTAAAAAATACTTTATTATTTCTTCACATTACTGTAGTATCCAGGAGTCCTAACGAGCCCAGACCCCACTGTGCTAGACGCTACTGTACAACCAATTTATGAACCAGACATGCTTCTCAATGAACAAAAGAAAGTACATGCTAATAATGTTATTGCAGCATCAGGGCAGCATTGTCTTAGACAATGAAAAATGGGGAAGTTTTATACGGTTTCTTTATTGTTATTAAAAGTAGCACTGTTACCTTGGCAACTGCTGAACCGCTTGGGAATTTGTTAAAGAAACCCAAATGTTACTTAGACTTGCACATTTGCAATCGATTTAGGGAAAACAATTGGGGTTTTGTTTGGTGGTTTGGGGTTTTTCGGTGTTTTTTTTTTTTTAAAAAACAAATCACACATTTTTTCCTAATGACTATGACCCTGCAAATTTCTACTTTTTTTTTTTAAAAGTAAATCAGTTCTTGGGATTGAATTAAGGCAGATCATGTCTAATTTGCACCCAGAGTAATTTGCACTTTCATACACAATACAAGTCTAATAATCCATCTGGGATTTTGATGGGAAATAGAAGCACAGACACCACACAGTGCCCACAAAAATACGTATCAGCAAGCTTCCCACCTACTGTGCAGGTAAATGGGCAGAGGGACAGGCATTTCACCTGGGGGAGGGGGGAAGAATCCCAAACAACCATTTTGTAAGGGCCCAGACAACACTCCCAGGTATAAATACAAGCAAGTGGGCAAAAGTAGGTGCACAGTATCTCTATCACACTCTGCAGCCAACTCTGGAACTGGCATGGCTTTTAGCTTCCAAGCGTTGGCATCCCTGTTTTTTTTTATCCTTCCTTAGCAGTACCTATTTGCTCTTAAGATAAGAATGGGCTGCATGAAGATAATGGGAAACTGCAGGAGGATCACTCTGTGAGATGTGGTGATTGTGTGGGATGGCTGTTTTCTTTCCAGTTTTCATCAACATATTATTCCCCAAGTACAGGCCGGCCCAACAGCAATGAAAAGCAGAATACTGGCAAATCACAGCTTTTCTGTCAAGGAACCTCGTGAAACTCAATTAGGCTTTGAAAAGAGGGGCTGATTTTGGATAATCTCATTTTTTGAAATTGAGAATTGCCACACACAATCACCGTGCGAGAGTAACCTGAGCAAAATGCTCATTTTCCTCAAAATAAACACAGCCAAAAGCATGGCAGGGTCCTTAAGATTTTGACAACTCTTTAAGGTGTACTGAGTGAACTGGATGAAAATGCAAGGGTTAAATTCAAATCTTCCTGACCCATACTCACAGGACTGGTTCTTAGCTTCAGTCCAACTAGTGGTGTCTCACAGAAAGTGTTATACAGTCACAGCTGAGTTCTCAGGAGGTCATCCTCCTTTCTATCACCTCTGAAGCTTGCCCGAGGGTTACTCCTCTCACCCAGCGATTCCTGGGCTGAATTGCTGCTGAAGGCTCCCTACTCCCTCACCTCTGCAGGCACCTCCCAAAAGCCTCTCACAGAACAACCCGCCCAGTTAAATCCAGGGTTTCATCTGCCTCCAGGAGCAGCTGCAAGGGCAAGACAAGCAAACTGCTGCTCAGCACCAGCAAACACAACTGGACACAATATACCATACGTGTCCTCAACTGCAAACGCACTGAGCGAGCTGTTAAGCATCACCAAACATATTAGAATTATGTGTCTCTTCAGCTAAACTGCAGAGGGACATACGTGCAACAAGATGCAGTTTCACAAAGGAAGCATCATTTTCCAAATGCTTTCCAGAGTGAAAGTTAGGGTTTTTTTCTCTAAAATTAAGAACATCTTTTCATTCTCCCTGTTATTTATTCACAGTACACTTGGAGGCTCAATTTAAGTCAGGGCCAGAGGAACTCCTGTTTTAAATAACTTATTTAATATCTTTAGTGAGAGAACTGCTATTGAAATCCACCCTCCAGAAAAAAAGAATACTCACAAGACTGAGGAAGACCAGAATTCAACTGTATTTAAACATAAATTGATTGCTTCAATATGAATGTTGTATAGTTACGAAGTTCCTATTATTGCTATTGCATTAGAAACTAATTTGGCAAAAGGACAAGTAAAGGGCTATTGGCACCTCCACCATAGGTATGTGCTATAGTTATGGGCCAATATTTAGCATTATGTTTGCTATATGCTATTATTAAGAACTCAACAGTTTAACTGCTTGGAGCATTTGAACCTTAAACACACAGTATTGCACATTTGTTTGCAAGTATGTAAGCCTGCAGAAATGACTCGGTCAGATACAGCCTTAACTCTGAATTTCCTTTCATTTAAACCTTTAACGGGATGATAACACAAAGGCCTCAGTGTTTTCTTTTACAAAGTTGTAGTAGAACTTAATAGCAACTGAAAATTTTTCCTCGGGGATAAAGGAGGGCAGGACATGGAAACTTTATTTTTTTTTCTTTAAAAAAGTACAGCAGAGAAGAACTTAAGTGTGTGTTTGTCTCCGAGATTAAAATATCCTCCTTGAACCTACTTAACTCTTTAAGAAGTGGCTCACATGAAGAAATAATGTAGATCAGACTACTTATTCACACACTTACATTCCAGTACCCCAGACATGTTTCAGCAGGAAAATACGAAGTTCAAGGTCTATGCAGAGACCTGTATGCTCAGGTCATGTTTAAACTTCCACATTTTGTCTCACACTGACATCTCAGTTTATTCCATCGATCCCCACTCTTGGGGGTGACCTTCCTGCCCACATGCTGGGGCTCTGAAGACAAACAGTCCCTGGACCTGAGGCTGGTAGCCATTACCATGTCATCTACATATAACAACGAAGTTAAATCACCTTTTCCAAACAGCATTACAGTACGGAGGAGGAAGATTAGAATGGAAAGTGTGACAGCATGGAGAAGTAGCTTTACAAATTGTCCTCTTCCAGAGAGAGGTTGAGATAAATAGGAAATAGCACTGGGACGACTGTGCTGGGATACGGAGCGATACAGCACACTCGCCAAACTGGCACAGGCTTTAATTACTTTCAGATTCCTTTTTAGACCCAAATGCTGTGGACCCAACTCAAAACCAATGCTGTATAACACAAGGATATCAACAATGCCAGCAAAAAAGAGACTTATGTATAGAGAGCAAGAACTGTTATGACTTCAAAATTGTTCCTCCCAGCAACAATTCAAAAGGGGGTTGGCACCGACTCGCACAAGTGTCCCAGGGAGGGTGCAGGTAATAGAGGGAGGAACAAAATGAAGCCTTTAACCTAGAGGGGATGCTTAGGGCCATACCCTGATGCAGATTCCTGCATGTAGGAGCTCCCAACTACAGCCCCCAGTCAGCTCAGGAGGCACAGGAAGGGCTGCCATAGCTCCAGCCGGGCACCTCTCTGCTGACTAGGCCCCAAAACAGAAGGAAGATTTGTACACGCTTCTCAGGGTACAAAAACAATAGCTATTGCTTATAACTTGTAAGAGTCTGCTTAGACAACAATCTCCCGAGAGGATTTGCAGCATTGACCCACAGTTATGTTTTGGGGAGCTCCTGGGAGGAAGCGAGGCGGCCATTTTCTCCTCAGCAGGAGCTGTGGGAAGGCATATGAGACAAGATGGCTGCCACAGGCACTCTCCTCAGAGCACTGCGCAACACGATGGAGGTGAAGAGACAGAGCGAAAGAGTTAGAAAGCTGCCATGCATGCATTTTGCTTGCGTTTTAATTATTCATACTAACCTAAGTCCTATTAGGCTAGTTTGTGTTTATCCAGTTTCACACGGCGCTCTCACAACACCCAAGGCAATTACCTCTGTTTACAGGATATAATGAATAAATAGCTTTCAGTACATCGTGTCTGGCCTCAGAGCTATCATACGTTCCAAGATCACCTCCAAAAAAGTGCCAAGCTGGGCATTTAGTTTTGTTTCTTAGAGGTCAGCAGCTACCTTTAGAAACATATCATTATCATGGGGAAGGTAATAATTACAGACTTCCACACCAGAGAGAACAACATTTCCTTTCTGCTCCATCCCCACTGTCCCTTCCTACACCCCCTCTAAAGAGAGTAAGGAGAAGGTCACTTATATGGCAAGACTGCTGCAGAAAGGTGGTGTACTCATACACTCGTTCCTCTGTCGCCGTATTTCCTACACGGCAGGATGCAGGACAGCATCTCCATTTTCTTCTCCAGCTTTTCTGACCCTCCTGCTTAAACTGCTTGTCACTTTGAGGACATTGCTGCCTGCTTTTCCTTATTCCAAAGTCCCACAAGTGAAGACATGAATCCCCTCAAATACTCCCAAAGTAACACAGTAATTTTCAGACATCACTTCAAGTAACATCCTAGAATCCTTAATGATGTACCACCTCTGCTTTGTTATACATAGTCCATTCTATGCTCAGGTTTTCTCCCTCTGCATACCTCAACTCTAACACAAAACCAGAATAAATTAAAAAAAAAAAAAAGGATGACGAATAGAAGCAGAAATGCTTTACCACATCTGTTTACAAAAAAAAAATATTCTTTAAGCTCTAACCACTTATGCATGAAGCAATTCATAGCAGCTAAAAAGACAGGAGAGAGCTCTTGCTAACCAGTGAATTCAAGCAATTAGCCAGGAGAGGAGCATAAGCAACTCCTCTTTATGTTCATACAGCTTATCAGGTTTATTCTGCACTGTTACATTTTTGTAATTTATATAAAAAGCCAGCAGCTATTTGGCAAGATTTACATCTAGAAACAGCAATTTAATCACACACGAAAGATCAGGGGAACTGGATGCCTCAGGACATTGCAAACTTCTCACCTCCCACTAACCTGCCTGAAACTTGCCTTGGTCATGTTAAATGTTAACTAAAAATAACTTTTAAATATCTGTTTCTTTATTAGGCTCACCTCTAAACAGAGACACGAAATTTATTAAAGCTATCATGTGAAATATTGGATGCTTGCACAGCAGAAACAAGCAGCTTGCAAGTTCAGCAGTCTTCCCTCTGCAGTGATTTAACTGCTCTAACAGAGCAAAATTCCTCGTGATTTCTTGGCCAGGCAGAAACAAGTTGAATGGCAGATGTTAGAGATTCATCACGAGAAAACCTCCAAAAGCAAACCGTCCAATGTGACTTTGCTCCCCAAAATAATCAAAGGAATACATTCGCGTGTGACCGACATGGGGTAGCTTATCCCATCAAATCTAGGATACCCTATCCTGTGGTTTCTGTATTATATTTCTGACATTTTAATATTGAACAGCAGTTGTACTTACCAAATACATCACCGTTGAAGCCTGACCTCAGAGGGTCCTAAAATTTCAAATGCCAGCACTATGACCAGTTAAGTGTCTATTTTGAGGCAATCCTGTATTTATTGCTGTTACACAAACAAAGCTCTTAATCGGCCAATGCCTCTCAGGAGCCTCAGCTCTTTCTTCTTTAAAAACCTCTTCATGGGCAACAGTCAGAAAAGACCAGAAGTTGTTTATTTGCCGACTGATGCTCAGAAATGTGTTCTAAATGTGTATGTGCCTGCATTACAAACACAGTAGTTGCCACAGGTACCTTTCATGAACTCTTGAGGACTGGGGTCAAGAACAGAAGGAGTATGAAGTTGGCATTAGCTTCTCAGACATGGCACTAATTGCTCCCATATCAAAGCTTATAGGAAGAATGGAAAGCTTGCCGAGATGCACTTGATCTGTGAGTAACCCTCTCTCACTTTGTCAATATTCCACTTCAGAGGAGGATGGAAATTCGTAGTCGAAAAAGGAAAGTAAATTTAGTGTCCAAATGTATAGCAAAGCTTTCCCCAGTAAGCCAAAAAAATGACATAATTCTGCCACTTAATTGGAGCTGTACTTCGAAAGCAAAAATACTTGTCATACATAAACAGTTAGCCTCCATTAATCCCCCTCTTCAAAATGAAGAGCTGTTTTGGGAGCTGTAGCCTGGGGGATTTTGTTTGTTTATTTTTTAAACAGTCATTTATCTGTTTCTTCTAAAACACAAGAAATACCAGCACAGTGGAGAGTTTCTGTCAAATCCACAAGGCTACATAGAAATTTCAAGAACAGACGCTAATGTTCGTCTTAATGGCCAGAATGGCAGGGTGTCATACGATTTTATCATCCAATACCCACGCCAAGGCTAAACCTCACTTCCTCCTATGTTCAGCTCTTGGCCAAACACGACATTATCTCACCAGTAGCAAAGTACACGGTGCTTCAGCATCCCAGGTCTGCAACACCTGCCCAGGCCCTTCAACATGCTCTTTAGCCCACATTGATAGTGATATTTTTCTTGAAGAAAACAAAAAATCATGAAATTGGATCCAGTGACATTTAGGAGGGAGTAAAAGAGTAAATATTCAGACTAAATTGGGAGTTCAGTAATAGGTGTCCTGTTTAAGATAAACTGGAAGTAACTGAGAAAGCAGAGGCATTTACACTACAAGTTTATTATATTCCACATCAAGTAAGTAGGTCTCTCCAATTTTTCCAGAAGCTTGGGTGATAAGAACTACTGGCATTCACAATAATTCTACAAAAAGTGATAATAGGAACAATCTTTTTTCCACAAGCATAACAGAAATCTTAGAGCAGGGGTTCTATATTGCCATTTCTTATTATTATTTTCCTAAATCATGCCACAGCTAACCAGCTCTTTGTTCCTTTTCTTTCATCTTTGAAACACAAAAAGATTCTCTCAATCATCCTATTAAAAACAAATCTAATTTAAAACAGTTGTAAATATTAATAGGTTTGAACTATAATGACTCGCCTGCAGTTCCATCTGTAGCCAAATCTCTGTTAATTCACAGCAGAATTTCTAGCTGATTTGTCTGATGCCACAAGGAACCACAGAGCTGTGCTTGATCACTGTGTCCAGTAAACGATCAAGATAGGGAAAAAGACATTTCTGAATAAACATCGCAGTTTATTTTGATTAAAGTACATGCCTAAAATTAATTTATCCACCAAAAGGCTGTCATTTTCCAGTAATTTAAGATATGGGAGTGAGATGTATTCTGAGATAAGGCTGCTAAAGAAGAATCCTTTATTCCTACGAGGCTGCTGTTTCACATGGAGTGAAACAGTGAGACAGCGTGTCTCAGCCTTGGACGCTACCAGCGCGAGCTTTTCCTCCACTCCACGTTGCTTTGGGCTTTTTCAATTGGCAGGTTTCTGTTGTCAGATCGCAACCATTTCTAATCTGACCAGTAAGCAGCAAGTCCACCCCATTTTCACTAGAGATTTTTAAACACACACCAAAGAAGCCAAAACCCAGCAGATCATGTTCTCTCTGCTGTTCTCTTCCACCCACTTCTTCCTCTGTCTAAAGTTAGCCAGAAAAGGGCAATTATTCCTTGTCATCTTAAACATGCTTATCAATTTATATATATATTTATTTTTTCCTCAAATCATTATGTACAACAACATTTCGAATTCTTGATTCTCCATCTTTGTTTGGAGGAACCTTCTGAAAATATTAATCCCAAAGGCAAAATACCCATAACTAGACAAAGTTGTTCCACAGTGACCTACTGAGGCAGTTAAAATGCTACAGCACACATTGCATTTCTGTAGCGATCAAAAAAAACATAACATGAGAACACAGTTTAAAAAAAAGAGAAAAAATTAAGGATTTTATAACCTAGAAACAAGACCAATGTGCATTTTGTAATACATAAAGGGAGTTATGTGATATTCTCCTGTACTTCTCTTCTNTAGTGAATTAAAAAAGAAACAAGCTGCAAAGAAGTTGAAATTGCACCAAAGGTTTTGAATCAGAGATTCACTTCTGTTCTGCAAATTGTGCTGTGCAGGTTTTCTGTCAGAATGGTTTGCAGAATTGCATGCAAATCCGAAAAAGCAGTTAGTGAAAAGGAAAGAAAAGGTATTTGTCCAATCAGATAGACCACGCCGTAGCTCCAGGCGTTTTGGGGAGGGGAAACAATACATACATTCTCTCCAGAAGGTACAATCACGCTATATATGCAATACACATTTGTTACGAAATACACCAGATTTACACCAACCGTTCTGATATCATAATTCACTTTAAATAGAGAATTAACAGCTCTTCTCTTCCCCCTTCCACAGAGGGACCAACTGATAGATTCTTACTATGGATGAGAGGGTGAAAATGATAGTTTTCAGAGACCTTTGAACAGAAGAGTCATGATCTGAATTTTGTGTGGATTACATATCTGAATGAAGGCCTTCATTTGAACTGGGCATAAAACTCTTCCTAAGATTTGCCCATTACTTTAAGTTATTCATCATTTCTACAATGGAACAAGAGAAAAAAAAAAACCAAACACACAACAAACACACAGCCCTACAATACACATACCTGTTACAGTTAGGAACAGGTACAAACAGAGAAACATTTGTAACCAAAAAATATTTTAGAATTATTAAAAAAAAAAATCCTTGTTCATTGAGAGAAAAGTAATGCCTTCTCCCTCCATCCCCAGTCTTGGCTTTCTCTAAGTTTCAGCTACATAAAACAGTCTGATGCTTTTACATATTTCATATGTAGGTCATCCAGAACATTTACATAGTCTACAAAAAAAAAAATCGTTTTCTGCAATAAATGCATTAAGATAGAGAACTACAATTCCACATTCTCTGCAAGAAAGCTATTTCAAAGTGAAACATGCAGCGTTCTAAAGTTTTCCTAACAATACTCTTTCTGCCTACTAAGTTTCAGTCTTATAAGAATTACAGCAAACGTTATTTGAACTGTCATAAGATACCAAATAATTGTAGGTTTGGTTTTTTTAAGTACCCATTTAGAACTCAAATACGTGCTTTCTAGGTTTATTTTCAAATTCATTTTGGTAGTTTACCACAGTTCTTTCCAAATCCAGCCTCTAGTTAATAAGGCTTCTACACATATGGTCTGACTTTCTAAAGGGCCTATTAGGAAAGAAAGAAGGAAAAAAAAGAGAAAAGACATTCCATTACTGTTTTCATGCTTTCTCATTGAACCATCGCTGCATTCACTTGCAATAACTCTAAAGGAGGATTATAAAAGTGCTTTCCCAGCGTGTGTACTAAAAGGAAAGGAGCTCCAAACCTGGAGAGTATCTGAAAGGGGCCTCTTGTGAAGTGAATTCTCCCATGCAGCCCTTTGAAACCTTTCTCCTGGTCGAGCTGCTGGGCCTCCACGTACAATTAGCTATTCCTGCAGCTTATCCCAAATACTTTCACCAGCCCATCACGGCAGTGATTAGAAAAAACCTTAATCGCATGTCTCCATGTTGGTAATGGATCCATTAGCGGGATCCTACTTCAGTTCAGAACAAGTTGAAACAATTTTCACTTTCTTAACACATCTTCACTGCACGTGGGCTTGTGAAGAGCCACACGTTAGTTACTTCTCTGCTCTCCACCATAAAGGTTCTCTCCAGACATCCAGGCAGTCCAGCTTTGACAAATATGACATGTTTTCAGCTCGCTAACAGCACGCATGCAAAGCACGGCTCTGTTAAAAGCCATTAATTTTGTACACCAGGAGAGGCAAAAATGAAGTAAACTACCATCTCTACCATCTACTGTTAGACAACCTTTATCATCTTCTTATCTATGCGATTTCAAAATAACTAGCCAAAACCAACATTTTGGATACAGGGGAGGAGCTTTTACCTTCCTATAACAGTGATGTAGCAAGTTTCTTATTTCTCCACTTATCATCCCAAACATATCATCCCCTTTGACGTTATTTATTTTTATGAGCGTGTCCCAACCACCCCATTACTAGTATTTTATTTGAACATAATAGTTGCGTATCAGCTGCTTATACCATAGAAAATCTCAAGTTTTCTTACTTATTCATGCAAGGGAATTAAGTGGAGAAGGACAGGCAACAGTGTCATGTATCCAAGGAGTCCTTAAGATCATGAATTAAACCAGAAATCCAGAAAAGAACAAGGCACCTGCACCTTTTCAGGTTTTGAACTAAATCTTAAGGAATGCCACAAAACACCTTGAGCCACGTTACTTCAGGGAAGAAAAAAAATGAAACCCCACAATTTGACAATTGCACTGCATCTGAAAAGCAGAACTGGAAAATCCACAGAGGCTGAAGAGATGCCAAAGGAAACAGTGGCATTTGCTAGAAGCTTTGAATTGCAAATGCAAGGGGAAATCCTCCTCTGGAAAATATATTCAAACTCCATATACAGAGCCCATGAATGCCAAAAGGAATCTGACACTTTTCTCTCCTTTCACCTTTGTCTTTCACCCTCTTTTTATGTTTCACTGCTTCACCTTTCCTTCTCTCTTTATTCCCCTCCCCCCCCCCCCCCCCNCCCTTTATTGGCTGTGCTTTGTCACTGCTGTAACTTTTTCTTACTGAAAGCAGCAATGACAAAATGTCCGTTCTGCAGACCATCCCAAAGAGGAAGGGCTCCGTTTTCCCCAGGGGACAGGAAAAACCTTGAAAGTTCACCCATATTAGCAGTTGCCCCACAAAGTTCTTCCCTTATGTTTAGATCTCTGATGCTTTTATTTGCCCTGTGCGTGAGGCTCCATCTGGTTTTTCCTGGTTTAGGTTATCCATCACTATCCATCTCAGCCCTGCCGTGGCAGGGGGCATTCACAGAACGATGCTACGGCGCAGAGCAGTGCTACTGCTGCACACCACCACCACTGCTCTGCTTTCGCACCAGTCCCAAGTGCCAGATACAGCTGGTTGGAAAGCTCCAGGAACCAGAGAGAATCTGCAGTACAAGCCCCAACAACAGTGATTCAAGCTATGAATATGGATATAAATAAGTTATTTGGGAACCATTTATATAACTTCATCTCAGGATCTCATCTTACTGTCCAATGGAACTAAAATAAACAGCAGACTAAGTTCCTTCCTCAACAAGATGGTAGCGTATCTCCAAGAACCATGCTAAACTCACACCTATAAATTAGTAATTAGGGTCTGATCCTGCACCAGAGAGGTCAATGATAGCCTTCAAATTAGCATCTGTAAATGCAGAATCCTGGAATCACAACCAGGCATTCTAAAATTGCAACCCAACACAAGCGCACATGTGTTTCCCATTAATGTCTAATGGTTACCTTGTCACAGGGAAAACTAATTTGCTGGTTCTGGCCACGCTTGGGAAATGAGAAAGAGCACAGCTTTCTACTGGGGCGTTTACAGGACAATCAGTTACACAGTTGTCTGAGCATTTTCTGAGCTACGTTGCATTTGTAGGCACACAATTCGTTAAGTTTTACTGTGGTATCATCTCCCCTTTCAATGATAAAGTCCACACAAGATTTCAGTTCAATAAGTTTAAGCCAAGTAACTCGTGTAGAATTTAGCATATGACTCCTTGTGAAATTAGAGTCCAAGTGCAACATACTCCAACGTTAGTAACTAAGAGGCTGCTCCTGGGAGATAGCAAGGCATTTCCCAATCACAGTCTACCACCAGAAAGGCAGCTGAAAACAAATCAATCCTTCCTTTGCCCAAACATATTAAAATAAAAAAAAAACAAAAAAAAAAAACCAAAANCAAGGCCTGAAGCAAGAGGTGCTGCACTGCATATACAGCCAAGCCCCAGGAACTTTGATGGCTAAACACACCACCAACAACAACAAAAACCACACCAAAACTTTAATCTTGCCTTTGCAATTGGATGTAGAGACCTGAAAAATACCTGAGGCTTTTATCACATACAAAATTGGTGGGAGACTCATAGGTTGTAATAGTCAAACCTGGATTAACTAGATGTTATTGCTTGATTTCTTGATCAGAAGAACCAGAATATGCCTGTATCAGCTAATAAGAAAGACCCTATCCAGGTGGCTGATGAAGCCATTCCTTCTGCTTTCCTAACAGCCTTAGCACTACACACTCACAAGGATTTCTAATATGGTAAAAAAGGAGAACAAAAACTACAATAGCATTAATTTTCTCAGCCTCTGAATTATGAAAATCTTTTGGTTGTTGCTTTTGAGACAGAGAAATTGTTACAGAAGGGAAATTTGTAAACTGCCCAGGAAAAGAATTAAGAGGAGATTGACCTCTGCAAATGCTTCCCATCTGATGTAGGCTTATAAACTAGAGCAGAAGTTACTTTCCAGAGTAACCAGACACACGGCCAGCTTCTCACATCATTACCCATACATAACTTTTCTCATCAGAGATTACAGAGAAGCTTACGGAGTTTTCACAGCAAATGAAGTTTAAATTGCAAAAGGGCCCCAAGAGTACCCACAGGCAATCTCCTCACACGATATTTTGGGCACAAAACCCACAAAGTTTTCTATCTACGCGTTTAAAGGCCTCACCCTTCCCAGAGCAAAAAAGCTTAATTCCATATAGCAAAGACCAGAATACAACGGACTATGCTCCACTACAGATCTCACTCATCCTTTGCCTCTTCAGCTCTCCTCCAAGCTGATAAGGGAGGAGATCCTATCCCAGCCCCACTCTCCACTTCTTCCAACTTGAGCACGCAAATACCTGGTGAGCAGCAGAGAATTTCATGCCTCTCCTTCACACTGCATCCTGCCTCCTCCTTCTCCACCTTCCCTTTGGTGACTCCCATGGCCACCCTGTGCTTCTACCTCCTGCCCCCCTTTGACTGGGGCAGAGTTGCAGCAGCTGCTTCTAGTCAACTACTCCACTCTAAGCAATTAGGCCCTTCATTAGCTCTTTGCAGAGGATTGCTGCTCTGTGACACACCTGTATCCAGTCCCATCACCAAACAACCTGCGGTAGGCATGGCGAGTGACTTCCATCAGACTCCGCTGTAGTCTTTAAAATGTTAAGCCTTTCTAAAGCAGCCATTCTCTTCTCCAAAAGAGTCTGGCAAAAGGCAAATAGTTCAGGCCACGACAGAATTGCCCTCTGCCCGATCTGCTCCCCATGAGGAAGGCAGAAGAGCTTCACATGAGTGCCTGTGAAGGTCAGCGCGGAAGGTGGATGTGGGGCCGTGATTATCCTTCCTTGCCTGTATGAGGATTACACCAACCCTAGAATTAATTTAATCATTTCATGTTCACTTGCGCTTTCACCCAAAGATCTTCAAGCAGTTCTCAAACAGCAATTAATCATAGAATCATAGAATCATAGAATGGTTTAGGTTGGAAAGGACCTTGAAGATCATCGAGTTCCAACCCCCCTGCCATAGGCAGGGACACCTCCCACTAGACCAGGTTGCCCAAGGCCACATCCAGCCTGGCCTTGAACACCTCCAGGGATGGGGCCTCCATTATTAATTAACCTCCACATCCCCACTGCGAGGTGTGCACGTGTGAGCAGAGGAGCAGCTTTACATGCGCGTTCCAAGCCGTGGTGGGGAGCGCTGGGAGGCAGCACAGCCTCCTCCTCCTCCTCCTCCTCTCGCCCGCGTACAGCCCCGCAGCGTGCCTGCGTACAGCCCCATTCGCAGAGGACGGAAACAGACACTGGGAGATTACACATCGTAAAATGCATAATGTGGCAAAGCCAAAAACCAGGTCATAGTGTATTGGGGATGCAACGCTAATTAAAAATAATAAGCCAGCTCTGCGCTTTCACCTTCTCTGTGCTTCTGCTGAGGAGCGTGAAAATGAGAGTTTATTTCTGCAAGCACAAGACTCTGTTCTTACTTGCCGCAACTTTAAGGAAGGTTTCCATTATTTGCTCTCTTTTTTCTGGAACACAGAATTCCTGCGATAAATGCGTATCAATGTGCTCAATTCTGGTAGGCAAACGATGCGCTGTTCCGGGGTAAATTAACACCGTATCTTTTCGAAAAAGGTGAGTACTGTGCTAAATAGTCCCAAAGACTTCAGGACAAGCATAATGCAGCCAGGTGAAATTACAGGGGCAGGGCACGTTAAGATGAGGATTGAGAAGATGACTGAGCTGATCTAACAACTCACTGCTGTCAAAACGGTAAATCCTGCTCTTTTCTTGCTCAGCAACGCGGTCCAGACCCCTTCCTGCGCTCAGCCCCGAGAGCCCCTTCAGCTCTCTCAACCCACGGGCAACCGTTCTCCTGTGTGGCTGTGCCACTTTCAGCAGCAATGCCCTGCTCAGGACCTGGGCCGTTCAATGCAACAGCCTCAAACGTTTCTCTGGGTATTTCCTATTTAGGAGTGGACTTAATTTGAAGTTGCCACTCCTAATTACACCACCTATAGTCATAACTGGAAGGGATAGGGCTATGCTGTAGTCCGTGGCTTTTCAGCTAAAAATGAAAAACAGGTTTTCATCTGCTTTCTTTCCAGCTCCCGTGCTCTTTCTCCGGCCTCCTAAGATACGTTTGTTAGGCAATACAAGATAATCGCCAGCTGTCAAGATAATTGTCATCTACGTACTCCGGATAATTTCTGTCTTTTCAACCTTTGCCGCGTCTCCGCACGCATACAGGTGGTTAGTAGCTCGCGTGTAAGGTCTCTTTTTGGGTCGCCCGCACGTGGGGCATGATGCAGGTGTGAGAAGGGATTTCAGACCGGTCTGCCTGTGGCTGCGGTGCCCCTCGATCTGTATTTTGTGTGTGTGTCTCTCTCAGGAGGCTGTCAACACAAGGGAAAATGGGGTGGCAGGCTGTGGGGCAAATGCATCCCATCCGCTGTGTTGCAGCGCTATAGAAACTTCATTTCACTTGGGTTGTTCTTGTGCACCGCAGTAAATGATGGGAGATGCAGCCCCAATGCTCAGACTGCGTAACTCTGTATTTTTCTACCAGATTTTCCCTTTCAGAAGGTGGTTTACTTGGACAAAGAGGTGTCTTTGTCTCACCCTCAATTATGAAATTCAAATGACAGCCCTTTGCCTTAGGTGCTGCTTCTGCTTTTCCTCTCTACTTCTTTCATTTCTCCTCCCTGCTGCTACACTGGAGTGAATAATGCATTTTTAGCGAATTTCCATGGATTAGGCTTCCAATTAATTCAAGCCAGTTTTACAGACTCTGCCAATTCAGGCTGCTAAAATTGACTTGGAATTATTGGGGTAGGGTGAGGGGGTTTCCCATAAATTTTTTCCAGATTAACTACAGGAATTCAGTGGAAAGAAATTAGTCATTTTTACACGTGAGTATATACCGTCAGTGTGTGCAGGATTTGTTTCAGCCCAAACTGAAAGCACAAATTACACTCTCTCCCTTTCTAAAAGGCCCAAACATGGTTTCACACCAAC
This sequence comes from Anarhynchus alexandrinus, assembly GCA_008711295.1. NCBI lineage: Eukaryota > Metazoa > Chordata > Aves > Charadriiformes > Charadriidae > Anarhynchus > Anarhynchus alexandrinus. The sequence goes on from VUYV01000097.1 coordinate 178,749, forward strand.
TGACAGTGGTAGTAATTAATGTGAAGGATCCCTGGGATCTTTTAACCTCCTTTCTTAGCTTTTGATGGCCAAGACAGCCAGAACCTGTGTGCCATTTAACTATCTATAAAACTGAGGGGGGAAAGCGTTTAAACACGACATTGGGTTTTCTTTAAACTCTCTAATGAGCTCTAGAGAAAGCAGAGAGGCTTTTACTGAGGATTTTAAGAAACACTTTTTCCCTTCAATCGTTCTCCCTAGGGCAGAGCATTTCTGTCTCCTTGTAGACAGAGGAAATCCAGGAACAGCTCCCACAAAAACCAGGAGAACTGGGATCGGATGGAAAAGATGCGCTGTAGGACTGTTTTACCCCTTTCATCAGCTTGGTGAAGTTTGCCGTGTCTGTATTCACGTGTAAAATTGTGGCAAGAGTTTTTCCTTTGCTTTTTTTGTTTGTTTGCCGCAGATTTGCCGGCTACTCCGGGGTAGTTCAGAATTATTAGCTCATTCAAATAACGCTACTTTATGACACTCTACTTAAATCAACTAATCCCTAAGAGAAGTAGCAATAACTATGGGTTTGACCTGGGGTTGGGAGCTAAATTTTGCCACCAAACTGTGATATTGGACAAATCAGTCAGCCTTCTGAAAACCCAGATCTCTGTGTACTACCTCAGAACGAAAACATCCCCCCCGGCAAAGCACTTTAATATCCTCTAACGATGGAGCTTGTTGGAAGTGTAGCAGGATATTAAAGGACCAGAGAGAGTCTGCTTTTAACCTGATTTCCAGTTGAGGGATTTCAAGTTACCGGCGTAGGAGTGGGTCCTTGTTAAACATTCCGTTACGCTGTATGGCATATTACAAAACAACCTCTCCAAAATACATACCTTAAAGAGAGAACTGCAGACACAAAATGCCGCACTCTTATGCTTGAGTTAAGCCCGCCTATATCAGAGCTCTGCCAGGCGGAGTCCTGAGAAGGCAGCTGAACCCTGCTCTGCCCTGTGTCCTCCTCCAGAGCCGCGTAGGGGGACGCGATGCGGTTCTGCTTACGACTGACATTTCTGCTTAAACTGCCAAAGAAGGTGGGTTGCGCTTGGACGCCAGGCTGAGCCGCAGGGACAACGGGCACGTGTCTCTCCTGCTTCGCTGCAGAGGCAAGGAGTGCCTGCAAAGGGCAGGAGGGGACAGCACAAAGCAGATACCCATGGACGGCAGTGCTTCGCATCGCCACCTGAGCTCGTTTAGCAGAGCCCTGGGTTACGTTTGTCCCCTCGAGTGTCTGATCTTGTACGACCACATGGCCATGTCGTATCGGGTCCTCAATGCAGTAAGTGGGTGAACTGGTTCAGATGGAGCAAGAGCTATACCAGAACAACACGTACTTCCACTTCCCTTCTCCCCGTGTTTTGTCCCGCGTCTGAAATTCTTGGTTTGGGCTAGAACCAGAAGCAGAGCACAAATTTAAAATCTTTTTAAAATATAGCAGTGTCTGGCTGATAATGAGAACAGTGAAGCAGCCATGCTCTGACCTCCATTCCTTTTATTTACTCAATGCTTTGATTTACCAAAACTGCTTTACAGAAAATTTTGACACGGCCTTACCCTGGAGAAGATCAGAATTTAAGATCCGACGTCTGAAGCTAATTAAACATATAAGAAACAGCAAGTGAATAAATCGATTTTCCCATTTTGTGGTTTAGGAAAAAAAAAATCAGGAAAAAAAATTGATCTGAAACAGAAATGTTTCTGGCTTTTTGGCAGAATTAAAAAAACACCAAACAAAAAAGTCAGCTACATCTTTCAACTCAAAGTGAAATATTTTGAAACAGTCTGAAAAACTGCCGTTTATAAAAGCAAATGTTTTGATATGTTAAAATCTTATCTTACTTCTAAATTTTGGCTGAAATAATTTCCAAAATTTACCCAAATTTTTCAGTATTTCAGTCTCTATATCCCAGCGATGTCACTTTACCTGGAAAACTTTTATCCGGTTGCGTATCAGAGTACTGCTTTTAATGGTTGTGAAATTACTGCTCTGCACTGACACTGTTAAACCTTTTATCGTTTATTGACTGCGATCTACACTTTCCAAAGCGACTAGTGTTTTGGCTGTTGGATCTGAGATAACTCACAGAGACCTAGCTTTCAGAAAGCCAGAAAACTGCCCGTATGAGAAATCAGAGCCAGCTGAGCTCTGCCTACGTGGGCGTTTTGGTTTGCAGCAGCAGAGCAGCTCTGAAGCGAGCCCCCACCTCAACCCCGTCACCACGTGCCGCTTGGATTGACAGAGCAATTCTGTTTGATTCCTTCCAGAGAGGGCCGAACTTGTCATCAGGTGTTAACCAATTTACAGGGACGGAAGGGTTTGAACCAATAGCTGCTCCTTTGGAGAGCTTCATACCATGTTTGTGACGTGGAAATTTAGTCCGGGAGACCAGACTGAATTTATTCTGAAGAAAAATTCTCCAAAGACCATGTAGTGTAGACGCAGAAGCCTCAGCACCAACTTCTTCAGCCAACTAATCTGCCCCTATTGCGCTGATTTATTTGCTAATGCAGCTATAGCATAGGGGAATCTCACGGTGAACGTCAGAAAATACTATCAAATCACAAACGGTTCCTGAAATTAAAAGCAATAAAAAGGGAGCAATTTGCAAGACGAATTGAAAGAAAACAGGAAGGACTCAGCAGTAAGCTCATGAAATTATTGAACTTCTACTTCTTCACAATGGTTTCTTGGTCAGGGCAGGAATTAATATCTCCCGTGTTAGTACAAAGACAGACATCCCCGTCACTTTTCGGTGATAGGAGGTAATATTTTCACAGAAAGACACCTTGCAGCAAACTAATTTCAGCGAGGTTTTTACAGGAGAGAGGCTGCAAAACCAAATTCTGTACCTGAGAGACAGAAAATGCCAGCACTCTAATGGTAAAGCATTATTTTTCTATTAAAGTTCTTTTAAAAGCTAACACAGTAACTATGAATTCAGCTTAGTATTTTTAAAATGACCTCACATAGTAGTGTCTTGGCCTGGAAAAAACTGTGATGTCATATGTAAACTATTCATTACAAAACCGCTATTTGAAAACTTACCAAAAGCCTTTGGAGCCATATTCTAATAATGTCAACGTTTCTGTAAGCAAAGAAAAGTAAAGATGAAAAGAAGTTGTCGTTCAGCTCCGAGCCAAAACATTACTGCCACAGTCAAGTCTACCACAAAAGGAAGACTATGTTTTTAAGACATAAGAGAAGTTTGCAGAAGTCTGCAAAATTATCAGCCGAGATCCTGACATAAATCTGAGATCAAATGGACGAGACGTTGTAGGCATCTTAGCTACGTCCAAAATTTTCAGTGTAGATGTAATGAGGCACGCCATGGCGGGTCTTGCTGTAACACAATCCTGGTGTTCACAGGTGGAGCACCAGGAACCCCGTGGACATCAGTGGGGAACAGAGAGAGCGCAGCAGTCAGGCTGTAGGGAAGACAATCTTTGACAGTTCAACCATCCAAAGAGTTTGACTATGGCTCATCACGAAAATCCTGAAAACCTTGTGCTACTTAAATTATTTCCTAAACCTCAGTTTCTACAACATGTTAAAACTGATCAGAAGAGAAGTTGCCACCTGTAGATACTTTTCTCCGTAGTTTTTCCAGTTAGTGTGACTGTGGAACAAAGGGATGGAAGCCACGTAAAAACTGAAAACTCCATAGCAGTTCTTTTCTTTCTGTAGCTCTCAGCTCTCGTCTTTGATAAGTGTAGCAGCCAAAAATTTCAGCTGAACATCTATTATACCAGAAGTTTGCTGGTTTGCGTTCTCAGAGCCAAACCAGGAGTTTCACTTTCCGAGAGAATGTGTGTGCGCAGGTACGTGCGTGGATGCATCAGTGTAAAATAAGCTAATTCTAGCTATTATTGGAGACTTAGTGAGCAAAAGATATCTTCTTCGGGATCACCCCACTGTTATCATTCCGTGCTTTTCTTCTACACATAGATTTGAACACACAGATTCTACACATGGATTTGAACTGAATTACGTTCTTATTTTTCTTTTTACCAAATTATAAGAAAGAAACAGAGAGAGAATATTTAAAATTCAGTTAGAATTTAACATGTTTTCTCATTAAAACTTAATTATTTTTTTTTCTTTGAAAACTTGCCCCATAGATAGACAGAGAGCTGCCTAAATTATAAATGTATCTCTTCAGGCAAGATAAGTTAAGCAGCTAATCCTTCAGGGTGACCCAACTCCTCGCCAAGAGAACAGCACAAGGCCTCGATAACACTTAAGAAATATTTCAAGAAATTCAGTTCTGAGCAAGCTTGGACAAATCTCATACACTGGGCTAAGCTGCCCCAGAGCCTTACTGTTTCAGAAGATAAATCCTCAAGCGTTAAAAAAGACATTTTGGGGTATTTAAGAGGACAACACCCAGAAGCACTGGAGGAAGCAAAAATCCCCCTACCTCGGGGTTTGATCCAACCCCGAGTCTGAAGTCCAGCTTTGTCAAACAGATGTCGTTAATTCACCCATTAGCAAGACAGTGGCCTTCCATAAAATTCTATGTGTATCAAGGTTAACCATAACCTTTCATTCCCTGGGGAGCAGAGAGGTCTGCACTGTGAGGTGAAGTTGGTAACGCCAAGCCCGTTGGCCCGCTGGTTTTCTATGACCGTTAAAACTGTAGCTTGACACCAGGCAACCACATCATTTGTATAATGGTTCTTGTAGTTACCGTGTGCCATTTCAGATAGAACCCGGGCTTTTGTCCTGCCATGCCTTCTAAAACATCAAAATGCAACCGATTAAGCCCAACAATCAGACAGATCCACAGAAGTATTTTGGGGGGTGGAGGGGGAGAGGAGGGAAGTAGGAAAGATACCTCCAGAAGGATTATGAATAAAGTAAATCTAATGAGTTTTGCAGTGCTGTATTTCAGGGCCAGAAGACTTTATGGTTTCCTGTGGAGTGTCATGTCACCTTCCACACTCTCATAATTCTCCAAGCGCGTACTGGAAGAAAATCTAGTTTGGGACAGCCGGAATGAATACTTCAGCTCAGGCTTTAACATTAGCTACCAGAAACTTGGGTCCTTTCCTAAGTGTTTATGAAAACATGAGCAAGTGCTCTTGAGAGTATTCCAAGTTCAAGTTTATTTACTTTACTGATTAGAATTAGATGTGCAGAGAATGGCTCTTGCACGATAGGGGTGGGGGCATGGTGTTATAAAACAGAACAGCTTTTTAGCATTTACAGATCAAACACGAGTGCTGAATCCGTAACAAGTCTGTCTAAACTCCTCAAAACAGCGTTTGGTGAGCCTGTAGCATTCCAGATCTCCAGTTCGTGCTCTCACCTTAAGTAATTGGTCAATACTAAACGGTGAAGTCTCCCATTATTCTAAATATGCTTTGTTCTTGACAAGGTGCAATATATTATCCAGGGATTACAGGCTTTTCATATTAAGAAACTGCAAACTTCTGAGATTTCAAAGCTTATCATTCTAATTGCGCGCAGAGGCAGACCGGATCTGGGTAACGTTGTTTCGAGGAAACCTGTGCAGTCAGTCGTAACCGTGGTGGGTGTTCGTTCCTGGAGACAATTTAACACATCGCGTATTTGGGCAGACTGCTTAACTAATGAACAACAGTGCAGAAAATGGGCTTTTAAAGAAGTTGCTAGCAGATATAAGGAAAGTCTAGTTGGGTCTACCTTTCATGACCTAGTTCGCAATTGAAGAGATACAGATGTCGATGAAATCGTCGTAAACGTGAAAAAAAATTATCTAAATACCGGACTGAGATGTATTGCTTGAATGGTTCGGATCCCGGTTTTAACGCAGCTTTCCAAGGGTTTAGGAAAACAGTTGTGTCAATCTCCTTCGTGTGTGGCAGGAAATATCAATTCATTTTTCTCTGTGTGACAGATAATCAGTAAAATGAGAAGGTCCTAGGTTGCAAATGGTAAAGTGTACCTATATGCTACACAATTATACAAAGTATAGCATTAAAATTTGTTAAAATTGAAGATGAGAATATTGATCAGGAGACAAGGGCCTGGAGGTTCTGACACAAAGAACTGGATCGCTGAAAATGCAATGTTCAGTGGGTGAGATGAAGGTGAAGCTCCTGCAGAAAATCTCTTACCTCTCTGAACAGGGCGGATTCTGCCGCAAAATTAATATCTCACTGTTGTGGATCCTAAGAGATACTAATTCTGGCCTTATTTTAAAACCAGAAGGTTAAAACTTAAAAATTAGAAAATTTTCCAGAACAGATGGACCTGAAAAAGTAAAGCCAAATAAACTTTTCACTTATTTATACATTTCAATTATTCATAATTGTACTTTTGCACATTTTGCTAACGTTTATAAACTTGAGGGAAAGGTGCCATTTTATTGTAATGATATGACTGACTTCCTTACTAATTTGGAAATAGATGTATTTCACACAATACATCAGTCAGTCACGTTAAGAAGGTGGTATATACTGCAGAGGTAGTATGAATAAATTAGCACATGCGGTTCCCCTGGTAACTCCTAATTTGTTACTGCATAACAGAATTACTTGTGTTTAAATGGCTATAAAACTTTTCTTGAGGCTGTTATGAAAACATACGTTTGTCACTTCCTTTTACTTTTCAGATTGAATACATACATCCGTGTGTGTAGATGTATGTACGTGTAGATGTATGTATTAAATAGGAAAGATGCTTTTCCAGCTTCAATTTACCTTTCTCATGGTTACATATCCTCAGGCTCTCATCATGCAAAACATCTTCTCCATGCAAAGGAAATGATGGTCCTCGTTGCTCTGGAAGAGAAGTTCTCCAGAAAGAGCAGCTCCCCTCTTCAGGCACTGCCTTCATACAACAGCTAATAAGAGGTTTTAAACTCTTTACCACTTTACTGGTCTCTATTAGACATTAGGAAAAAAAATATAAAGCAAATGTAAGATTTTTATCCTATTTATCCTAATTCTGATAGAAAACCAGAATGATTCAACAAAGCTATTAAGTGAAATAAATGGTCTCATACTTGTCACTCACCAACTGTGAATAAGACTTTTTAAACATTTGTTTCACGGTTTAAAATAAACAGTAGTAGATAAAACTCAAATACATGTACACCACCTTATTAAAAAAGAAAAAAAAAAACCTTCAAAAAGTTGCTTCTTTCAATGCTTCTTAACAGAAAAACCCAAAACCGAGAAAATGTTTTCATCAAATTTAACAAATAAAAAAGAACCTAATTTTAATCCAGTGACAATCTCAGAGTCTAACAATGAAGTAAAGCATCCATAATTCTATTTAACTCTGCTTGATGTGAAGGTTTTATTTTGTGATCATTTTAGTGCATAAACCCTGATGAATAATGGAATTTTAGAAAAAGAACCCCTATTGAGTCAAGCTTCATTGACATCTGACTGGTAGTCTAAAAGCCTGCAGAGAGGGTCCAAAGCAATGCATCATAGCCTCCCAGCAGGTCATTAAGGCATTACCCAATTAGAAAGCAAGGCTACGGAGCGACATTGTTCACAGCAGAGCAAATATAATTGATTTTTATTTCAACAGGGGGGAGAACCTCCTTACCAAAGAGCTTTAGCATAATTTCTTATTTAGGAGAGGTTTAAAGAGATTTGTGCTGGAGTATTTAATTCCAAACCCTGGGACAGTCTCTGGCAATGTGTATAAATTAAGGGGCAGTTGACTTCACTCATTCATATTCAAAATAGAGACTCGCTTGTTGCTCCAAAGCAGCGTGAAGATTTCCGAGCAGCGGCACCCAGCACCGGCTGTGCAGGGGCGCAGAACTTGGACCCTCACAACCTTTGTATAGTCCGTGTCACCATCAGCAAGCCAGTCTCCTGCTTGAAGGCTTCTCTCCTCGGCATTTTGACATGAAAACGCACTGTAGGCGGTCAACGGCTCCTCAAGAGCACCGCGCGGATGGAATTCGCTCCCAAGACATCTTCATCATCATCGACCTCCTCCTCATTTCGTTGTTTCCCCGCTGGTCATTTTGGATCCCAGCGTTCACGGTCAGCCACAGCCAGCCTGGAGCAAGAACAGCTCCTCATGAACGACACCTTGGATTTGCCCAATTTACTGTATTACAGTAACACAGTGGAAAATGTTACCCCTGTTATCTCTCCTAAGAAACCTGCCTTTCCTTTTACGTGTGATTAAGGTGATGCCTTTTCTCACTGCAAGCCGTGCCAGCTAAAAAAAAAAATAAACCAAAATTAAGTCCCTTTGCAAGCACCACACTCCAGCTTTGAAAGCAACCAAATCATAAATTATACAAAGAATGTTTATTTTAATTTACTAGCAGTCAGTGTTTCAGTGGCATACAAGTAACTTTTCAGAAGAGGCTTTCTCTGTAGTCTTCGCATTTAAGGTCCACTGGAGAACAGAGCACTGGAAAATGCTATAAAATCCTCACTTTTTACAAGACCCAGAGCAACGCAACAAAAATTATTACTGGTAATATTTGTAGATTACTATCTCCAAACTATGTATACAGTAGATTTGAAAAAAAAATATTTTTTTCCTCTATTTCTTTTACTCCAGTGTGCCAAATGAATCACTTCAAAAATAAATAAATAATTTAAAGGATTTCTCAGCTGCAAAGGCAGCGGTCCAAGCAGTGAACTTCATACGCTGGGTCTATACCTAAGAATCATGCGACTCATCTGTCTCTAATTTTCTATTTTCCATCGCGTTTCCAACAAAAATAATTACCGTTTTCAACTTGACTTATGCCTTAAACACTCTTTTTTTTTATTTTATTCTTAGTTAAAGAAAAACGGGGAAAAAAATAGTACATGGCGCTTTCATTTCAAAGTCTGCCAGCAATACAGTGAGAATTTTATTCCCCGTGGTTGTTCACGGGCCTACTTCTCTATCTTGCCCAGAAATACAAAGAAAGCAAAGATACGGTGTAAATACTTTTTATAAACACCTATGTACTCAGCTATATCACAAAGCTAGCGGCAGCGAGGGCAATTTAACAGCCGTTTGTCTTACCGTGGCACTTACAAGCCCCCGGCGCAGATTGCTGCCCCTTCGTGTTAGTCACACACCAGAGCAGCGATCTCTGCCCCTGAAAACTCCTGCAAAATTTACGCTCAAGACCAGCTGTTGATGGGTTTGTCCATGTTACTCCCGATTTTGTTCCCCTTTTTTTAATCTTAGGATCAAAATCATTTGTTACTTGTGTGCAGATCAACACAAGTGTAAAATTTCAGTAAAAAACTGTGCAGCTGGACTGTAAAAGTTCAGTACCAGAGCTGGTGAGCTTTTCTGAGGGCTGCCACATCTCATCCCGTGCCCAATCACGACAGGACCAGCAGTCCCTCTTCCTCCTGTGTTAGAAGAACTGCAGCTAACATCGGCTTCTACGGACCCTTCACCACAGATAAATTTCCTGTCAACGGGCAGTCAATCAGATTATTCAAATCCACGCGTATTTAACCAACTAAAGGATCCGCTCCTCGCATCACACCAGTGCTTAAAAAAACCCCTTTTAAACTAATTGTGACAGAAACCATCAGTGCATGAAGCGGTGCGGTCCTTTTTGTTAGTTACGACTGCAGACTCGCTGCCTGTGCCGCAGACTGGTCCAACTGCCGTGGTTCCTGGGAAATCACCTTTGTTCACAAAGAAGCTCCCGCCAACAGACCAGCTAAAAAACTGCAAAAGACATTAGTGAAACACACAGTTTCTAAGAAATCAGCTAGATCCACAAACAACCCAAAACGGTTCGGGATTAAGCTGATCCTTACTTTGAAAACAAATTATCTGAGTCAGTGATGCTCTACCCTTCTCCGTTTGGGAACATCTGAATTTTTTCTAGCTGTAACAAAGACCCTGTGTCATATAACAATAAAAAACCTTCCTTTTTCTTCGGCTTGTTATAACCGCCGGGTACCTCTTGAAAGCAGTCATCGGCAGGTAGGGGTTTGTCACCCCAAGTTTAGGAATGAGGGGTCAGGTAGTCCACTTAAAGTACGGAAAGTGACCGTACTTCATCAACCTCACAAGCAAAGCCTGTTTGAGATGGCAGAGAAGCTAGGCAATTGGGAAACCTGGCCAAGGATGGAGGTATCGATAAAGGGATTGGGGGAAAGACAAACACTCTCAGTCTCTGGAGGCGTCAGCCATAAAGCGCAGGTATCCCTTTAGGGACGATATCGAATGCCGTCCAAGTAAATGGACCAACGTGGAAAAAGGTATTAAGTACCTGAAGTGTGAATAAGGTACGACAGTATGAAGACAGTCTCTCTCGTCCCTTCTCTGTGGCAGCCGTGGAAAAGCTGGTTGTGACCACCGAGAAAATGACTGAGAAAATAGAGCAAATGACCCAGAAAATAGTTGAACAAAACGATAGACTGTTTGATAAACTAACCAAAATGGAGGAAAAACGCCATTCTTGCCCTGCACAGGCTCATGTTGCAGCTGCTAAGAAGAAACACCCTCCTGCCCGAGAGAAAAAAACTTCTCAGGAGAAAAACCACCCTCCAACTCAAGACCAATCGAACCCACTCCAAGATTTCCTGTGTCTTTGCCTCTGCAACTATGGAGAGGACATAAGGAAATGGGATGGAGAAGCCATCTCAGCCCTGCAGACACGGGTGCTTGAGTTGCAAAGTAAAGCAGAGGGAAGAAAGGGTTTTTACAGGAAAAAGGCCTCTCTGACCTACTGTGAGCGATCCCACAGACCAGGTAGGAACCGATTTGTTAATCGTAGGTACTGTGGTCAATATTAGAGGTGCCCCGCCTCCAGCCAGGAGGAGGAGAGGGACAACCGAATTTATTGGACTGTGGATTCGATGGCCTGGCACGTTCGAGCCACAAAAATATAAAGCCCCGGTGGACACTGGTGCACAGCGTACCCTATTGCCATCGAATCATAAAGGGGCGGAAACTGTCACCGTTTCTGGAGTGACAGGCGGATCTCAAGAACTGACTGTATTATCTCAAAAGCACGTCGGAGAAGGTTCAAAACTGCGAACTAGCTGGACTCCTCGTGTGTAGACGTGCCTTTGCTGCACACCAGCCGCACGATCGAAGCAACAAACCTTCAGGGGTGCGTCGCGCGATAGGCGGGGCCAGGGGACTAAAAGCCAGACGCGGGTACAGGAAAACACCCTTTCCAGCTTCGAGAAGGATAAGCGGAGTGGTTTACATCTGGAATTAATAAGTCTCTTGACTTAATGAAAATAGGCAACGCTTGGTGTTGTATGCCAGGTTAGAGTGGTTTGATTTGTAAGGAGGAAAGAAAGCGCGGAGTATGCCGTACGCGGCCACGTTCTCCCACAGGTGTGTGATGTGTGGGCTGGAGAAAACGGGCTAATTTTAGAACTTTCACCTTGTTAAAGGTTTCTGGAGTTTAACTTTGTAATAGGAGACGTGCTGATATTACAGTCCTTGAACATTCCTCACCAGTGAGAAAACAGAGGGAAATGGTCTGAAAATTCAGTGCTTAAAATGATAACTATAAATTATACTGGAACTCCAGTGCTTTTAAAATGCTTATTTTACTGGAGGATGTTGAGCCAGGCTGTGGTTTTCTCCAAGGAAGAAATGTTGCAGTTCACCACAGTAAATCTGTATGCTGGCACTTAAGTTCATGAACAACCATTATTTAGTCTATAAAATCCTTCTCTAATATTCAGTAAATTGTATGTTGTTGAATTCTTAAAAAGAAATCTTGGAAGACCATCAGAATTCCCTGATTTTACATTTTCCGTGGTGTCTTATATACTAGTTCATCTTCTATAACCTTCATTTATGTGCTCATTGGTGAGCTGTATGTTCAATGTTTGGACATAGTATAGTTACAAACAAACATACTGCATAAAATATGTGTATCTGTACTAATTGAGAAACTAATTTCCAAAAAGAGAGACAAGAGCACGAAGAGTGACTTGAACATGAAAAAGCTCTAAGGGTTGTTGACTAGGAAAGGAGCAAATTTCTGAGTGTTAGAAGAACTCGAGAAGGTTCACCTCTAACAGAGCCCCTCTGTCTGGTGCTCAGAGAGCAACGCCGGAGGCAGAAAGCCAGACCCGGAGACCTGAGTTATATTACACTCATTTAAGAGGCCACAAACTTACTTGGTGTATTTGCAGTACTTTGGGGAAGCATTTAGCCTGAAATAAAAAAAAAAGCGACCCACAATTCTTCAAATCAAAGCTGACATTGCCCCGAGGCTTTTTCTGATCTAAACATGTCCATGGGGGACCCAAACTCTCTATCCGGTTTTCTTCTCTGGAAATCAGAGTAACAGGTAGGGCCTCTGATCGTAGACCAAGGTCCTTTTATAATAGATGCCATACAGATACAGAACAAAAAGGACTGATGACATAAATAATGGGACAATACGGAAAATATCTCCTAAACGGTATCTTAGTTTTCCTTCAGTGTCCTTCAAAATGCCAATGAAAAATCGTCAAATGAGCCAGCAAGAAAAGTGACACAAAAAAATGAATTCAGCGGGTTGAAGGTTGTGTTCTTAATTGGTGTTATTAGATCATAAAGCTTTTGAGAAAAATCACTGTCACCTCTTCCTCCTTCTCCAGTACATCTTCCCCTAGCGATGATGCAAACACGAGTTTTTCTATTAATTTTGGCGGCAGAGGGGATGGGGAGTGGACGTCTCTCTTATTTTTGGAGGCCTTTCTAATAGCACAAAAATGCCACCAGACCTTTTTGGTTTGTCTGATCACTTCAAAACTTTGTAATAATTCTTTGAATGAATAAAACTTGAAGCAAGCAAATGCTGAGGTGGAAAAAAAGCAGTATTTGATGGCTAAAAAAAAGCACTATTTGATGGCTACTAACTCCCTTCCACAACCACTGCATCCTCAGACTTCCCACCTCTCAAAAAATCATAAACTGGCATTTACATATGAAGAAATGAAGTTTAATGAAACAATTAATTTCCTTACATTACATAAGGAAAACATATATATATACACACTGCTTTTCAAAACAAAACAGGATTAGATTTTGAGGAGCTGAAGTAATGGATTTTCTAATAAAATTCCATACTAAAGGTAAATACAGTAATCTGATTGCCTTAACTCGTATTTTTATGGGTTTTAAGTAGTCTATGTTCAAAGACAGACGCAGTACAGCAGAGACCTCTCCAATGCATACCCAGTAGCTTTGGCAAACTGTCAGTTTATTTCATGCTGAGCTTTTCCTGAAGTGGAGTAGAAAACAGAAGAGGTAAATATAGAGTATGTTGGGAGGTTTCTGCAGCGATGCTGCCATTGCAACAAACCAGTTCCCAGTAAGTTTATTCACTCTGAACAGGTCATCGGTCTATCGGTACTTCCCACCACCCAGGACTTAACGTTTTGAGTTCAAGCATTTTTCCAGCCTTGTCACGGTTACATCCACAGATACCGGTAAAAAGAAATGCTAAGGCTCATTTACCTCTGCAGTGTTTCATAGCTAAAACCTTGGTGGTGAACCCTTCAAACTTTACCGATTTAGGAGATGCAGAGTGACCAATAGTTTTATATAGAGCAAGAAACTGCAGGCGATGTTGACCATCTAACTCCACGTTAAGAAAAGGTGAAAATAATTGGGGTTCTAATTGACAAGCGGATGAATATGAGCCGGCAGTGTGCCCGGGTGGCCAAGAAAGCCAACGGCATCCTGGCTTGTATTAGAACTAGCGTGGCCAGCAGAAGCAGGGAGGTGATTGTGCCCCTGTACTCAGCACTGGTGAGGCCACACCTCGAGTGTTGTGTCCAGATTGGGGCACCTCAATACAGGAGAGATATGGAGGTGCTGGAGCGAGTGCAGAGGAGGGCAACGAAGCTGCTGAAGGGCCTCGTAAACAAATCATATGAAGATATGAAGTAAACAAATCCTATGAAGAGCGGTTGAAGGAGCTGGGACTGTTGAGTTTGAGGAAGAGGAGGCTGAGGGGAGACCTCATCACTCTCTACAACTATTTGAAAGGACACTGCAGAGAGGTCGGTGCTGGTCTCTTCTCACAGGTAATTAATGACAGAACAAGAGGGAACGGCTTCACGCTCCAACAGGGCAGATTTAGACTGAACATGAGGAAAGAATTTTTCCCAGAAAGAGTGGTCGGGCATTGGAATAGGCTGCCCAGGGAGGGGGTTGAGTCACCATCCCTGGAGGTGTTTAAGAGCCGTTTGGATGTGGTGTTGGGGGATATGGTGTAGGGGAGAACTTTGTAGAGTAGGGTAGATGGTTGGACTCGATGATCCCAAGGGTCTCTTCCAACCTAGACAATTCTATGATTGATTCTATAACGAGATCTAAATACACGATACGAGCAATAATAAAGTGGAAAAGCTTTGTTTTCTTTAGCTTGGTACAGTATAATCAAAGAAGAGATGTATGTCACCAAGGAGAATTTCTCATCGTGCAGTCCAAGTCCCTTTAAACGGTACAATAAGGTCTATCCCGCAGCCCCATGGAAAGCAGATGGCACGCTAATGACCCAGGCCTGCAAGCGTTTGAACCTGCAGTGCCAGGTTCAGAGTTCATTGATGTCAAGACACATCTGTCATGTGCCCTGACTTTAAACGAGGTCCATAAAAACATCAAGCATGAAAGTGGTCAGGAGTCAGATGGGGCCTTTCTTGTGAATGAAGATAGTCAAGAATATGTTTGCCCGAAATCATTTCAAGCCTGAGTTCATGGAAAAAGGCCAGACTTTAGTAAAGTGTTTATCAGAAAACAGTGCACCATTCTTAGCATCTATAAGCATGCACGTTAATACATTTACAGAAACTGGCACATTATACCAAATTTTATCTAAAAGAATGCAAGGCAGAAAGCAATTTTTCCAAATTCCTAACTCTTCACATTACAGTTTTGCAACTTCTTCCTGTATATAGTTTATATAACTACGTAAACATTTTAATCATTTACCACTGTAAAGAGATGGCCATAAATAGTCATTTGCATTTGTGCACCATTTTTTCAATTTTAGGCTTTCCGTGTGCCCCCAGAAGTTTCAGGAATACACATGGGAGGATATTTGGGGGAACAGATTTTAACAAACTAAGAACTGTGAAAAACTTTAACATTTTTCAACTTTTAAGTGCAGGGAGTGAGTTCTGCCCATCTGATGAGAAACACACCATGTCCCCAAGAGGTCTATTCATTTACACCCCAAGAAGGACTGAAAAAATATCTTTAAGCCATAAATACCTACAAACACACTCAGGAAACTTGCTACTGTGTCTGGGCAATTTACTGAAACTCATATATTTCGATAAATTATTCATTAGGTTTTATTTTCCATAACTATCACACATAAACTACTGATAAATGCTAGTGAAATCCGACAGCTGAAAACATCTGTCCTCCTATGCTTATACATCTTGATTTTCCATCCTTCAGCATGGCTTTATTTCTCAAAATTAACTATGCCAAACGGCTTAAGGATACAGCATGTTTGATTGATGCCATACAAAACAGAGCTGTAGGCATACCATACACTCAGAAAGGATACGGAACATCATTCCCAAGGCTGGAATTGTCTCAGTAAGAACACCAGCTTTTTATGCCTCTGGCTAATGAATTTATCTTCCGAAATAAATGTATCTTTTGGACTTGGATCAATGCATGCCTTAATTAAAACCATGTTTCTGTATAAGCATCTAACAAGAACACATGAAGGCCGTGTTTAAATTGGAGGAGAACGGTATAAACTGGTACGGCTTTTAAAACTAACTGCTTCCAGGTGCACGGAGAATGGAAGTTTAGTGCCGTTTCCAACTCAATGCTTGGATGCCTTTGTTCTTGAAAGTGTAAGGTTTCCCTCATTCGCGGTTTTATGACTGCAGGTTTCTATGTTGCATAACACCCCATAACCGAGCACCAAAGGGCTTAGTTTTATTGTTTTGTTTCACTTTATTGACTGCATGTTTTATTCAGCTAATATGTGCCATCGAGGCAGGCAGTAACATCTCAATTACACCACCAGTGCTCTTCCTTCTCTCTAAATGACCAGCGTCAGCCTGCGCTTTATTATGTTCACATGCAGATTTTAAAAAGCAAGAGAGGACAAGTGAGGGAAGCCAGAGTGGAAACAGAACTTTTAAAGCATTACAACTGGAAAGGCTTTTTTTTCCCAGGTAACCTTCTAAAGCGAAACACATTCCAGCATATGATATTTAAGCTGTGGCAAGCCACCAAGCGCCAGCAACTATTGCATAGAAATGGGTGTGAGAAAGTTCAAATCTAAATAAAAACTCCTCCGGAGTTTGATCGGAGCTGGATCTGGTATTTCACTTTACTCATTTCTACTATTGTGCATCCCTGTTGGAGAGCCAAAGAGACTTTGGCAACGCAACAAGTATACAAGCAAGAAATTGGCACTCGCTGCGGCTTATTCAATGTCCTGAATATTAAAGCTTATTTTACTAAGAAGGGGAACGCTGAACAGGATGACATTAGGAGTCTTCATGGTTCCTTTTGTAATGCCATTGGATTTTTTCATTCCCACAAGGGCAAAGAGACATACCGGGTTAACATTAGAGACAGATGCAATCTTTTCCTCTTAATCAAAAGTATGCTGAGCTGGCAGGGCAATGGCTGGGAGGCTGGGGGAACAGAGGGGCAAAAAAATGAGAAAAAAAATGCAAAAATGTCATTAATAAAAGAGAAACAAGGTATTCCTTTGCAGGTGGAGCTGTAATTGAAGTGAGTCAAAATAAAAACCAAACCAAAAACCCAACCCTCCCTTATTTTATCTGAAGGACGGCGACTCTGATAATACAGCAGCATCGCTCAGTTCAGCGCACGAGCCCAAGTCCTGCTAACGGCCTTGAACGTTTCATGTCTGGTTTTCTGGCCATGGATAAACAACCAGATACCAACAACCACCAGAAATCACTGTCCCCGTAACCAGCGGGTACTGGATACCGAGTGCCGTAAGGAACGACCCTTTCCCTGCCTTCCCATAGGAAGTGCTGGTGAGGCAGCAGTGCTTTGTTCCTGGGGAGCGGCAGGGACTGCGGCGTTTTCTAGCTACAGACAAGGAAATAGTCTTTACACTGTTTCAGAAATTATTAAGAAATACTTTGCTTTGGCCGAATTGTTTATGCTGCATTGTGCGCCTTCTGGAAAATGATGATAATTTCATCTTGTGTTTATAAAGAACTCAAATACTCAATATCTAGCTAAGTTAAAGGCAACTGGAAAGAGCTAGATGTATTCACAGCGATACTTCGTGCCAATTTGACAACAATAAGGAAGAATGAATTCTTTTTAGTCTGCTATAAAGGGTGGCTTATTGCACAGACATTCCCCTGTCTTCAAAGGGCAAAAACCTGGCTCAGCTTTTTCACGTCTCTCCCACATCCCGATTTTAGAATACGTCATTCTTATCCTATATTGGTCATTTTTGCCAGATTCTTGCTTCCAAGTATAAGTCACCCGCTCAAGATCACACAACTAAGTCCAAACACTGACATATATCCCCTATATAGGACACTTTAAGCCTGTTGCTCCACTCACTGACTACATCCCGTGGATTTACTGGATGGGGAAAGGGGAAAGGCTTTGCAGACCAGTCCTGCAAGATGTGTGTGTTTCCTGCAAGGTGCTACTGGCCTTTGCTCCTGTGGCAACACCAGGAATCAACGTTTGGGCTGACACCTTACAGGAGCAGAGTATCCCCTGATGGTCCTACCCCCGCTCACCAGCCGAGCAAGCCCAGGGTTGACGCTTAAGTCTGAGGGGAAACTAGATGGGAAAGTTTTGTAACTAGTAATAACTTCAATTTGTTGTGTGATAGTAAGATTGAGAAATTTTCCACATAACCCTCCAGCTCCTTCTTTCTTAATTCACATCAAGTACACGGACAACTACCCATGGTGGCAGCACTACTGAAGGGTCAACGCTTGCTCTACAGCGCCCTTCCCTCCCTTCTGAAAGCCGGTCCGCTCCTCACACCCGTGCGAATGACACAATGATCCTGGCTGGTTTAGCTTGAAAAACATTCAGCTTCAGGTGCGGAAGGAGCAGCCTGGCCCCAGAAGGGACAGTTCAAAATTGCTTTTAGCAGCAGGCAGAAAGCAATCATAGAATGGTTTAGGTTGGAAAGGACCTTGAAGATCATCGAGTTCCAACCCCCCTGCCATAGGCAGGGAAAATAAAGGAGCTCCTTATTCATCCATGCAGGCCTCCTGGCTTTTCTGCCTGCCTTCCTCTTTGTAGGGATGCACTGCTCCTGAGCTTGGAGGAGGCGGTCCTTGATAATTAACCAACTTTCTTGGGCCCCTCTTCCCTCCAGCGCTTCATCCCATGGCACCATACCAAGCAGATTCTTCAAGAGGCCAAAGTCAGCTCTCCCAAAGTCCAGGGTTGTTAACCTGCTGCGTACCTTAATCCCTTCCTTTAAGTTGGGGATTCCCAAACCTGTCAGAGAAAAGAAAAAGAGACCAGGCTGGAGCACCCTATAAAGCCCCTACAGAGCTGGGCAGAGGCCAGCAGCGGCTCCCGTGGTCCATAGGCAGTACCCATAGGAGCAGCAGCCAGGAGGGATGCAGCACGAGGAGGGTCTCATCTTCCAAGCCCCATCCAGGACAGCCCTGTAGATCACGTTACTCTGACTTTGTTGTTATTCATGATTATTTCTTGACCATCAACAGCATGCCTGGAATTGTACGAGGGACAAAATGGAGAGTCCCTTCCCAAAAATGGAAACAATCAGACTTTGTGTGGGAATCCTGAAATCCACCCAAATTGAAAGGCTTCAGTCTCTGGGGCTGTTAATTCAGCACGTATTGTGAGCAATAAATTCATTTGGAAAAAGTTTCAGAAATCAGTGTTTGTTTGGTCTTTGTCAGCTTGCTCTGACCCAGAAGTTAGCAGTCAAAGACCAAAAAGTAAACACACTTTCCCCTCAATCCCCCAGTTCCTTTTTTGCCAAAGTATATTAATATACAGTCAATACCTTTGATATTCTGATATGATTTCTTTCATGACTTTTATGGCCATATAAAGATACTGTCTTTGAGAGTTGGGCTGGATGCTTTCCTGATGTAAATCAGTGTCTCCCCACTAAAGCCAAAGGAACCACATAGAATGAACCATGGAACAATATGGACCTGTACGTATATTCATTTTCTGAGTGGGGAACAGGGTAGCAAGGCTTAATGATCCGACACATTTATTTCCTGCTGAGAGAAAAACTATCATTCTAACTGTACATAGTACATATTAAATTATTGTTATTGAACTTCCATGTTAAATCCCCAGCAATCTGAGTTCTGCTCTGCGGTGAAAACTACACTGCAGCTCTGCTACTGATAACATCATAAATACCGCATTACAATAACTAATGCTCCCCTCCTATGACACGCTGCAAATTAAGAACATTATTAACAAAACCTGAAGTGGATGCATATGTCAACGCTTGCTAGATGAAAACGTATTTTTTCACTCTTTTACTCCCTTGACTATATCACAAAACCACCATTTTTCAGCTCTGTACAACCATACTGTATATTTTTATTATTATACTAATTGAAAAACTGTTACTGTATCCTACCCTTCATACACAGGAAATCTCTATCCACAGTATTCATTCTACAGGGTATGATTTGGGAACC
>VUYV01000097.1:198606-213632 GCA_008711295.1 Anarhynchus alexandrinus
TACCAAAGGACTTCCGAGTTATTGACATTCAAACATGAGAAGGAGAAGATACCCTTGGAAGAAGCATCAACAGAAAGCTAAAGCTGCTCCCGTTTTGGACCCTCCTTTGTTTGCGCAAAGCACACTAGTAAGCGTTGCTTTCACCAGCACACTAGCAAACCACAAAACTACCTGGCTTATTTGGCGAGATCAAGCAGAAGTTGGTTTTGTGGGAGTTTCCTCTGTCGGAACTAAAGCCCAGTGGACAACGATCGCTGCTTGAGCGTATAACCAACCTCCACGCAAAGGGCATCCATAATGCCCTTCGGAAGGGGATCTGCACAGGCACGTTTTATATACATCATATCTGAGGCTATCTAGAGAAGGAGGCTATAATACACTTTTCTGGTTAAATTAGTGCGTTCAGCTTTGTTGCTGTTAAATATCTCTTTTTCTCTGTACTGGCTGTTCCACTCCTGTAACGAGCGATATCCCTACGAGCGACCAGCCGAGAGCCCCGCGAGAGCTCCCAGGCTCTGGGAGCAGCGATTGCGCTGTTCCCACTCCAGACTGTGTTTCATTCCTTTCTGACAAATTCTCCTGTCCTCCCTCCCTCCTCCCGAGACCTCGATGGAGAGCTGCATGCAGAAAACGGGCTGGGACTCGGAAGGCGGATAGGCCCCCTGGCAGCCCCCATGGCAGGTAAAGGTGTCGGAGCTAAACGAGAATCTCTTTGCTATGAGAGCGGTTTGGGCCAAAATAATTAAGAATCCCTGCCTCAGGTTCTCCCCTCCTCTGTCTCACCCCACAAATTGTATTTTGTATGTTCCCAGCCCGACTTTTTTTAATTTACTAATGAGGTCAATAGGTCTTTTCTTAATCATAGAATCATAGAATGGTTGAGGTTGGAAAGGACCTTGAAGATCATCGAGTTCCAACCCCCCTGCCATAGGCAGAGACACCTCCCACCAGACCAGGCTGCCCAAGGCCACCTCCAGCCTGGCCTTGAACACCTCCAGGGATGGGGCCTCAACCACCTCTCTGGGCAAATGAATAATGAAGCCTTGGCAAGCAGGCAGACAAGAAGCGGTGTAGCTGGACAGCACTTTTTTTTTTCTTTTTTTGAGTGGATATCATAGTAACTGTCTTACTTTGAGCTGCGTATCTCTGCATGGGGGGAGTAGGTACCAGCCAGCCAAGACGGACCCATTAACCAACCTAGTTAAAGAAGTCCCAGCATCAGTTAATCCCAGTGACCAAGGCTGGAGGAGAACCTGGTGGAGCTGACCCTAAGGCTTCCTTTGGCCTGGGAAAAAGAAATAAAGGCTGGAACAAGACTTCCCTCTCTTCGAGGAGATACATTTCCTCCACCTTACAGACCCAGGCTGGTACCTGGAGGAGCTGTTTGTATCTATTGCCTGAAAGAAACACACACGCACAACCACCAATTCCCATTTTATAATTAGTTATACATGCCCTTAAGTAGTCAAAAAAAACCCAGCAGTGCAGCAAAGACCACTCAAACGCATCACGTGAATAGCGAGAGCTGTGAGCTTAATAAAAGCTCTTTACTACCACAAAGCATAGCTTATAACATCACGTTCAAAGTATTTCTCCGTGTACACTTTGGGTGAATTCCTGGTCCCACTAAAGACAGTGGGAGTTTTGCCCTTCGCTTCAGTGGGATGCGTTGCACCTTTTGTGTTTAATTGCCAGTTGTTAGGGAAACGAATAAATTACATTCCATTAAATCCAGGCGCAGTGGTAATAATCAACAAGTTGTTTTTAAAAAAAGAAATGCTACCGTGAGACCCCTTTATACCTAGCTGAAGTCTCAGAGAGTCCTTTTTAAATGTTCTGAAAGTTATTTTCTGATACTTTTTTGTATTCCTGGATGGTTTCACTGCATTTGCATCAAACCAACTGGATCAACAAGAAAAAAAACAAACAAGGAAAAGCCATTAAGGAACAAAAGACAAGATTTAAAAACCTTTCACAACCATCCACTTAAAAGACGGCACTGTTTAGCTAGCTTGTCCAAATTTACAGTGTAGCAAGAGCAATAATCTCCCTCAGTACTGGTTACAGCTCCTGCCAAGCAGAAAGCAATGTTCCCTTTGACTTCTGCATGCAGATCAGGTCCTGGAGAAGGGAGGTTGTGTGCCAGAGTCAGAACAGTTAGACAAATGAATGTAAACACCGAGATGGAGATATCCTTTCTCTTAGAGTTACATTATTTTGCCATGAACGGGGCATTTAAAGTCTGTAACTCGATGGTACTGAGCCGACCCATCTGTGTTTTAAAGCAGATTAGAGTACATTGGGAAGCAAACGACACATTGCATTACTTAAGCCAAATGTTCAAAATTCCACTTGCTATTGGTACAAGCTCCGCACGCTGTGTCTTCAGTCATGTGTCTGAACACATTCCAAGTGAGCTTAAGCAGAGTATAGTTAATTGAATCAGCCTATGGAAACCGACCACACCACTGCAACCTGAAGTCGCTATTTCTATTTTAGAAGCCTTTGAGCAATTTGCATCCAGATCCTCTGATTTCTCCTCTCCATCTCTGCGCTATCTGTAAGGATTACATCTTACTGTTCCACCACTGTATCTTTATCTTCGTTTTAGTCATCTTTATTTTATCATTGTCCTTTATGGCATTAAAAACACTTCTGTTCTATCATCTCAGTATTATGAAACTTGTCTGCATTGATGCAACATTCGCCAAGCCAATACACAGAAATGCAAATACAAAATATTGTTATAATCCATTCTTCCCGGGTCGCCTCTGTGCTACCTCTTCTCCAGGGTCTCTCCATGCCGGTAGCAGTTCTGCAGAACTGCCAGGGGCTTTCCTGCCATCCCACCCCTGAACGTTCCTGCTGCTGCCTTATGGCCTTCTCCAGGCGACTTTGAGCACCGGTTTTCTAGTCTACAGATTTTTATCGGTGAAAGCAACATATGCCATCAGCAAGAGAGAGGCTGGAAACGTGGCAGTCCCTCATCAGTCAGCACTGACGCTCGGAATCATCATTCAACGCGTTGTTCGTGTTCGGCACACCACTTCGTTGAGCTGGCGCTCTCATCCCGCTTCCAAAGGTACATGAAGGCTAGAAGGGGCCTGTGAAACTCTAGAGCTAATGGAAACGCTGCAGCTGGCTCCAAACTGTAATTCTGGCTCTGAGGTGCGAGATCTTGGCACCATCTGCTCCTTCCAGAGAGCTAATATTAATGAAAGACTCATCACACCCCTGCTGAGCAAGGGAATGCGAGCACACAGCTTCCCGTAGATGCACGCAGCTTTCGGCCATATTTTAGCACTGCTGATAGGTAGGTTCTGCCAGCTTGCTGGGATATGGAAATTTGAGACATGACATACGTGTGAGTTCAGGTTGGTAGACCTGAGCTGCAGCATCTCTCATGAGGACATCCTGGGGAGTAGCACATCCCGATGCTCTGAGCAGAGCAGGTCCGGCGGGATGGGTGGCCAGGCCACGTCAACTGCCCGGGCACACCATAGACGCAAGGCACTGCGTCTCCAGGATTCCCAAATATTTAAAACACTCAAAAATCACCAAAGTCCTCAAATTCCAAACAGAATTTTCAGGTGGAAAAAGAAGGTGTAGGTAGCTCAGGTAGATGGCAGCCCTTTGTTGACTACAAAGCAATAAATCTCTTTTAAACCAGGTTTCACAGTCAAAAACACGTGTCTGGTCTCTTCCCTACCCCACACCCCTTTCGATTCTATCCAAATGATGCCTTGTGGCCCCGTCTGCCTACATGCACCCATCATCCTGCCCTTATTTAGGAGACGCAAGACCCAGAAAGACGTAAGAGTCTGCTGAACACAAAATAGTTCTTCTCTGCCTCCGAACACCAGTTCCACAGCACTGCCATTAGCACATAAGGGGAAAAAACGGTTTGTAGTATCCAAAAACATAGAGGCAAATAATTCCTGCCTCACTCCTGCAATCCAGGGCTTCCTACCAATATTTTTTCCACATAAAAATTTGAAAGTATTTATCATATTCCGCATGCCACTGAAACAAACAGCGTTTTACTATTTCACTCAAAAAATATTTGCATGATTGGTGTACTTTGAAACTCTGTGTAACCAGACTGCCCAGCTATTTGCTTAGTTGCACAAGAGATGTCATGCTGCTAAACCCTCTTCAGAACTCTCTCGCCCCCACCCCACTCCTTCAGAAGAGACTTCCAAAATAAAATAAATCATTGATGCAGTGTCAGGAAAGCTGCCTTCTCGGTATTGTCCAGTCCCACTGTATTCTCTGTAGGACCGTTTCCTACAGATAATAGGGGTCACACTAAGGCATTTGATGGATCCGTACACTTTAAATTTTACACCTAGGACAAAGATAGCCTTTTCCACTAACATCCCTGTCATCAAAGATATGGGACCCCATGCCAGTTGGAATCCCCAACAGGTTGACAGTAATAAAATTGTATGGAAAATTTAGTTTTCCATACCAAAAGTGCTGCAGAAATTTTAAGATATACGCAGTTGATTCTTCAAGCGCCCAATTTAAAAATATACACTTTGCACAAGAAAACTATCGCATAAGAACAGTAAGGTTGCAAAGTGAAGTACTCAGAATTTCAGATATGTCAGAATTAGGATTTCTTGGCACATAATTTATCCACTTTCTGCATATCCCTTCAATAAGGCATAACCCCTGGAGGGCTGACTTCAGTCCGGTCCGGAGTGGGGACTGTGGGGCTGAAAACGCTTCTGGTTTTAGCTGCTAAATATACCAAAGCTGTCCCTATGGGACACGAGCAAATTGTAAGCTATGGAAATCCCTACAATTTAGCCAAACGTTCATAGATTAGAAATGGTAAGACATATATCCCTGGGTACAGAGCCAGACAATCCTTCCCCCATGGAATTTCAGGTCCTTTCTTCAGAACATTGAGATATTTTACCTTTTCAAAGTTCACCACGTTTCTTTGGTTGGTTGGTTTTTGGGTTTTTTTTTGTTTGGTTGGTTTTGGGTTTGGTTTGGTTTGGTTTNGGAATCTTTTTGGCTGAAATTTTCCTAAAGAGTTTAGGGAGACACCCAGCACAGAAAATTCCCTCCAAATTTTGTTCAAAATGGTTGAAGTCTGGCAAAGCGTACGCCAATGAAAACCGGGGCTTGTAAGAGGCAACGTTACACAATCTTCACAGCAAGAGACACCAGCAGCTCCGCCTGTAATATTTTTGCCGCTTACAATTAATAGTCTGGAAAAAGGCATCTTGAGAAAGTAAAATAAGTAGCACAAAGAGGAGGAGGGTTTCCAAGCAACTGCTTCATTTTCATTTTGAGCCCATGCTGCAGAAGCGTTAGCAGCAACTTAAGGGGCGTCTCATTCCCAGCCTGCAGGAGAGTGAAGAAACTAGGTTAGAGACAGTAATTTCTTGCATATAACCTCAGATTAACAGGGCGATCAAAAGGAACAGTATTTTAAATCATTGTGCCCGTAGTTAATTTCTATATGCAATATGTCACGCAGCCAGAAAAATGCATTTGTATGGCCAAGTCACATTCCCATTGATTTTCACAAATCCTCTGGGTCCCCAGATCTTAAATTAATAGGGAGGAAAATTATAAGGAAAAAGCAAGCATAAATACTGCCCTGTCTCAGCAAGCTCCTCCCGAAAAGCTCCCTTCCAAACTCTGTTTCCACTGGTGCTGGCTCAGCGTGCCACCTTACGCTGCCCAAGCTTCGCTCGCCCGGTCGTTGCTTACTTTCTCCTTGACCTTTTTGCTAAACCGTGTCTTGGAATTACGGCAAGCCCAGGCCCAGCCTGCCATATTTCAAAAATCAGGCACCTAAACAAATGATCTGATTTCCAGGAGCCGCTGAGTATTGTCAGCAAGACAAGAGGACTCGCAGGCGCCCTGAACGTCCTGGAAATCAGGCCGCTTGCTTCAACGCTCCTACTTTCAGCTTTTTCAGTTTTTTCTCCACCCAGTGGCCACTAACAGAAACAAATCACCTCATAAAAATACACTGCGCTACCATCCTATTTACTGAAATACTCTGTTAACATGGCAGTAGTCTGTCATCTTCTGAATTGCTACTTATAAAATATCGCCGTGTGCCTCTGTTACGGCATCAAGTATGGGATTACTGAGGATGCGCTGCATTAAGGAAAATATAAGGATGATGTGCAAGAGATAGAAAGATATCCTGCATGGAACTGCACTGTTTGGGGGAACGGGAACTTATAGAGGACCAGCCAAAAATATTATATCCCCACAAGACGTAGAAATATAGCTGCGGTCAACAAAAGTAATTGCCACCACTGACAGGAGTAGAAAAAAAGGTCAAAACAAATTGAAAACTATTGCCACAATCCAAAGCCCAGAAATCTACATTCTTTCATATAAATCAACCAACTGATGAAACCTCCTAACCAGTTTCCTGCTGGTCCTGGAAAAACACAGATTTCTTGACAGTTGTCTGCCCCACCTGAGCAGATGTGACGGGCTACGGATCCAAGGCTGCGGGAGCGGAGCTCCTGCAGGACACGCGAGAGGGAGGAGTCCTCTTTGGTCCGGCTACAGACTGCCATGAAGCCCTCTGGTAATTATAATTTAATTTTGGATTTTAATATTCAGCCAGAGATTTGAAAAATGCTTTGCTTCTGTAGATGATGAAAGCACGTTACCTCAGCCAGCTGGCAGAATCGTAAAGTTGCATTTATGCTTCATTACTAGTAGCTATTGAATTAACTCTGTAATTGATTCTTTAAGAGTATTTGCAAGATATACCCCGTACAGTATACCACGAAACAGTTCTGCTAAACACGAGCAAGGCTAGACCAAAATACAAACGTGTATGCAGATTTACACGCGTGTGCGCGAACATTTACACCCCTACACATATATGCTGCATAGACATCTCCGGGAAGATTCAGGCCTATAAGAAGAGCTACCAGGTTAGACAATTTACAGGCTAAGATCAAATAAATAAAGAAATAAAAAACACCAACCAAAAACTAGGGAGATCCTGGAAAGTATACTATATTATTGTTTGCCTATGGAAAAAAATACAATTTTATTTATTTTTAAACTCATCGACTGTTTGGCCTACATCTATTTGACTGCACTACCAGCGCAGGACCGCTCAGTCTCCCAGCACGACACCGGGGAGCTGCTCCCCACTGCACACCCGTTGCTTGCTCTTCCCAGTCAGCCCCTTCTTCCACTTTTCGACCGAACGAAGAGGGTGTTTCGGCTGGACACCTGAACGCACCAGCTACAAATGCCCGCATAGCCTAGCGCCATGAGGCAGCGCATTTCCAGCCCTCACACCGCTTCTCACTTTCGCCAGGACCTTTGAAGGCTCCATTTGCTCCAGGGGCGCTCACTGGAAACACCGCTGCCCCGGAGCATGAAAAGCAAATAGGGGCTGGAAATACCATCCCACAGATTTAACCTTTTTCTGTTTAAAAGACTGATTAAGAAGACTTGCCAGAGTATTTGCCTAGCTCTGCCCATAAAGATCCAAACTTGTTTGCTGTTTTCCCCTCACCTTTGAGTCTGGGGTTTATGAGGAGCTGGGACGGTAGGTAGGGTGGGGGCAGCCAAGTAACTCAATGGTCCTCAGAGCCCTTTAAGGCAACATAGAATCATAGAATGGTTTAGGTTGGAAGGACCTTGAAGATCATCGAGTTCCAACCCCCCTGCCATAGGCAGGGACACCTCCCACCAGACCAGGCTGCCCAAGGCCACCTCCAGCCTGGCCTTGAATACCTCCAGGGATGGGGCCTCAACAACCTCTCTGGGCAACCTGGGACAGTGCCTCACCACCCTCACAGGGAAAAACTTCTTCCTCATGTTCAATCTAAACCTGCCCTCTTCCAGTTTGAAGCCATTCCCCCTCGTCCTATCACTCCATGCCCCAGTAAAAAGTCCTTCCCCAGCTTTCCTGTAGCCCCCTTTAGGGACTGGAAGGCCGCAATAAGATCTCCCCGGAGCCTTCTCTTCTCCAGGCTGAACAGCCCCAACTCTTTCAGCCTCTCCTGATAGGAGAGGTGCTCCAGCCCTCGGATCATCCTCGTGGCTCTCCTCTGGACACGCTCCAGCAGGTCCGTGTCCTTCTTCTGTTGGGGACTCCAGAGCTGGAGGCAGTACTCCAGGTGGGGTCTCACGAGAGTGGGACAGAGCTCTTAGCCATGACCCCTCTCTGCAAACAAAGCAGGAATGAGTGGGCAACAGTGGCATTTGCAATATTTTCCCCTTGAAAGCACCTCTGCCCGAGCCATGGCGCCGGGCAGCGGCAGGTAGCTGAGATCGTCCTCTAGATGAGCATGGCCATGGGTTTGCACAGCTCTGCGTCTGACCTGGCACCAACGCACCGGCCTGTGGAGCTGCAGGCCTGCCGCAGCACTTCATGAATTATGTTGATTGAGCAATTTTCAGTATTTCTCTGGCTGACAGCAGCAGCGGTGCTCTGTCTGCCAGCTCTTGGCGAGACAAGGCAGATTTAGTGTCCCCCATCTGGTCGTTGAACTCTGCGTGCAATCCGCACGCGGCCACAGCCAACGCTCAAACTGGGACCTCATGGGGCGTTGGCAGCGCTGGTACCAGGTAAGCCAACGCAAAAAGTGCTGCGGTAAACCTGTCTTGCTGGGAAGTGGCTCTTCGCACCTGCGAGGAGCAGGAGTGGGGACAGAAATATAACTCTAAAATACAGCTAGCCAGGACTGCAAAAAAAGGAGCTTTAATAGCTATGCAGATTAGAGAAAACCCACAGAGTTGGCAACACTGCTGGGACTTGTTTACGTTTAATAGTGAATGCTGGTTACTACCAATATCTTGTTTAAAATACAAGGCTATTTAATGGGCAGCTATTGATAGTTTAGCATCCTAAGGTGAAGGCATTATTGCCAGAATTTTGCATTTAAATAAGCCATCGTGCCCTACAAAAAATCACAGCTCTTGGCTCTAGGCTGTTGACTCGAATCCAGCTCCAATCAGTAATGACCAAAACCAGTCACTCTGTGAGGATGCTCGGCGACCCGTACCCACCGAGCTCGCAGGTACAGTCCCGCTGCGGTTTGCGTGCTTTGCCCCGGGGCTGATGCCCATCTCTGCTGTCCTTAAACCAGCCGTGTCACTCCACCACCCCAGTGCCCGGGGCACGCTTGTTAGCCTGACGTCGCTTTCACCCCATGTACACGCATGTGAAGTGACCTGAAACTAGTGTTTCAAAGAAACAAGTCCCACTTTTTTTTTTTTTCCTTTTTTTAATCTCTTTTCCCAAAGCATCTGTTTGTGTCATTCATCCTCCTCTGTTGTATTTTGCCCGTGGTGTGCCCAGTCTGGGCAGCGCCCTCGGTCCTCACCGGCACCTCTCTGCCCCCAGCACAACCTTCCCCTGCCGGTGCCCCGCCAATTGGGCCGCACTGGGACCCACTTCCACACAGCTGGGACCAGATGCTATGCTGACACGGAAGTGAATTTGTCTGATTTTGGACTACAGCCCCTTCTCCAGCAAAACTGTTACAAAATACTGAACTTGAGTTTCCTCTGGAAGTCCTCTCCCTTCTCCCACACCTCACCCTGCTGTTGGGCACTATGAGCGCGTTGGGGTTTCAACCTGTGCAACGACTTGTGAATCCCTATAATGTCGGCCGAGGAAAACCACTGCAGTACGGCTCTTCCCTAATCTTTCAAAAGCAGCCTGAACACCCACAGGTGTGCTTTGCCCCCGCTTTCAACCCTGGCCACCGCGCTCCGTGGAGCTTTCCCCGTTTACGTTCAGCAGCACGGGGCAGGGAGATGGGCACGTTACCTACATGAGGGACATCCCTTCCGGCTGCTTATCATCTATCAGTGCTTCATTCAGGCCTTCTCAGAGAGCACGCATCACCCGCAAGTCACTTGTCAAACGTGACACTACAGTTAGAAGAAAAGAATTGCAGATCTTCTCATTTCAGCCCTGTTTCAGATTTTCCAGTTAATTCATGATTTTTCTTAAATTCATCGCTAGCGTATTCTACTTGCACACTCTATTAGATTGAAACAGTGTTGGTATAGTTACAGAAGAACGTGCTGCCCTCGCTAATGAAGATAGCGATGTGTGCAGCCATGGCCAGGTAGCTCCGGAGGACGACGCTGAAGCACACACAGCACGGCTGTGCGCCGAAATCCTCCTTCATCTTCAGGGTCTCCTTCAGAGTTGATAACAGCCAGAGGTCTAAACACATCCACAGGAGCAAGCCATGAGCAGCTTGGGCATCTGAGTGACTGGATTCCCACCATCCTGAAGCTCAGTTGCATCTCCAAATATTTACTGTCATCTCTTTGACTCTTCCCCACCCCGAGTTTAAAGCAGCGGGTGATATTTATGACATTTCCACGCGTGTGCGCACACACCGCAAAACACAACACTTGATTTTCTGTTCTTCTAGCTGAGATAAACTCTTCCTTTACTTACAAAAAGGCAAATGTAGGAGGCCAAGGTCTGCGTGAGCCGAGGAAGTGCTGTTGGCTGCCAGGCAGCGGCCGCCCCGCAGCCCCCGTGCCCCGGCTGTGCCGTGGCGTTGGGACTGTGCCGCCATTAGCGCAGCCCGCAGCCGGAGCACCGGGCACGGAAAAATCTCTTTATTCTCCGCAAGGTACCAAAGCAGCTCTATCTGTGCCATGGGCGAAGCCCACCAGACAGGCAGGCAGAGAAGGAGGCGGCACTGGATCCTCCACCGCTTCTTACCCCTAATTAGCTGCGGGATGACGGCAGCCCTGTCTGTATTGACTCTCTTCATTAGTATCTGCAGGCTTTATAGGTGCTGTCTCTCTGCCATGCTATATAATTTTAGGCCAGCAATAAAATGCAGGTATGAAAACCACACCGATAAAAATCTGTGCGGGATTCATAATAATAGCGAAAAATTAAAACCAAAACGGAAAGTGTTCGAGGACTCTACAGTCAGCGCTTGTTCACTTGTTTCTTAATGTGAAACAATCAAACATTTAAAATATGCAGGGACACACACACAATTTGTATGTATAAACATACATTATTTAGACCAGCTGAATTCTCAAGAGCTGCAAATGGTCCATGAATTATTCTGTAATTTATACTTCCCCCATCTGAGAATATGCTTCCACCAAAAGATTTTTCTTTTCCAATTAAAATTCATTATGTTGGCGTCCCAACCAAGCAGACAAAATAACACAGAGGGAACACGAGTTATGACCCATGGGCTTTGCATGTCAGTCTGCTCCCAGACATCATTTTCCCCAGAAGCCCCCCAAGGCATAAGCCGAAACCAGGCTCTGAGCCAGACGAGCAATTTTGTTTGCACACATCTCCCAGCCAGCGCCTCTTCGGGAGGCACCTCAAACACAGCAGTAGATAGAGACAGTAGATTGAGTAGATTGAGCCTCCTGCGCACGCACCGGACCGCTGATCCAAAAATGAGGGGCGAGCCAGCCCGAGCGCCCCCCGGGCGCCTGTTGGCTCCGCCATCACCGCACTGGCGCGGGACTTCAGGTACCGCTGCCATAACGAATGGTTTTCACTCTCCTCCTCTGTGTCCGGCTGCGTGCTAACCCACCACTCGGATCCGATTTCAAATGTAAAATTCCCACTGCATATTAACACCCAACTTTCCTCAACCAGGTCAGCCACAGAGTAATGGTTTCCTTTTTGACACGCCTGCCCAGCTACCCAGTC
Organism: Anarhynchus alexandrinus; assembly: GCA_008711295.1. Taxonomy (NCBI): domain Eukaryota; kingdom Metazoa; phylum Chordata; class Aves; order Charadriiformes; family Charadriidae; genus Anarhynchus; species Anarhynchus alexandrinus. The sequence goes on from VUYV01000097.1 coordinate 210,281, forward strand.
CTGCGTAGCACAGCCACCACAGCTCGTGAAGCCACGTACTTCTGTGTTCCTACTGAAGGTTGTGGAGTTTCTGCTCAGTTTGCTTTTGCTCCAAACCTAGACCTTCTGGAGTCTTCTCTCAATAATCATTTTAAAAACAAAGGAATTAGTTTTTCCTCCTATCCGTGATGTACAAAATGACTTGAGAAGGTGGCAAAAAAAATTATAAAGGGGGAAAAAATATTTTAACATTAAAATTTAATACTACTTCTAGCCTAAAAAAAACAACCACCTTTTGAAAACTAATGTAATTATGACTGCAAAAAAAGATGAAAGTTGCACTACAGAGAGAGAAGAAATGTCAAGTCAGGCTGGTTCAGGTCCAATATTCTGCTCGTTGCACTAACACCTGTTGAGTTCAGGCACTTAGAAGAAAGCTCTTCTTCTAAAAACTCAACGTCTGCGACTCTGAGCCACGTTTCACTTTCCTGTCCTTGAAATCCCCAAGGAATTGTCCAGGGAAAGAAGGGGGAGGGGTAGAGCAGCAAAAGCAGACTTTGCATTCCTGTTATTTTTAAATATAATAACAACAAAAAAAAAAATCCGCGAGCAGAAAGCTGGGAATATTCAAAGCTTCCCAGACCTTTGTACAACATTTTTAAAACCCAAAGGGAAAAACAAAACAAAAAGGAGCAGTAGAAGCCAATTTTAAAGTTTCCTTTGCAGGTCACCTTTGAGATGAAGTCACAGATTTCCTCCACATAATATGGTCCAAAAATACATTATGATGATATTGATGGTTTCTGTGCAAAAACGGCAGTGCCAGAAATTGAGTTAGAGCTCTCCTGCCTTCTTCTCCAAAGTACTGATGAAGTGCCCAGTCTGAAGTCTCGTTTCCTTGTTAAAAAATTGTGAACAGAATAAACACATCTAGCAGTTTCGCCTGTTAGAATAAAATATTGCTATTAGTCCTGCAGAGACTCTGTCTAACAACGCGCATCAAGTTCTACTGCAGCCCACCTGCACGTTGGCATTTTGGGCTACTTTTTCATATAAGTTCCCCAGCTCATAAGTTCCAAAACTTAAAGGTTTGGTGTAGCAGAAACCCAGTCTGGACAAATGAACCTTTCTATCTGGAGACACCCAAAAGCAATTTGAAGGGTTCACCCAGAACCCAGCAACATTGTTCTTAACTTTATATTTAAAGCCTCAGTTGAGGATTTGGTTAGAATTTCAGGTTCATTTAAAGAAAGAAACATAATATGGATTCGTAGGGAGTGCCACAGTTACACTGAATCTAGCTTCAAAATTTTGCTGAAGGAATGGTTTGCACTATTACAAACTTATTTATGTTTGCCCACACACTGATGAGGCCACTTTGCCCGACTTTCCCATTCCGAATGAATCATAGAATCATAGCATGGTTTAGGTTGGAAAGGACCTTGAAGACCATCGAGTTCCAACCCCCCTGCCATAGGCAGGGACACCTCCCACCAGACCAGGCTGCCCAAGGCCACCTCCAGCCTGGCCTTGAACACCTCCAGGGATGGGGCCTCAACAACCTCTCTGGGCAACCTGGGACAGTGCCTCACCACCCTCAAAGGGAAAAACTTCTTCCTCATGGTCAATCTCAACCTGCCCTCTTCCAGTCTGAAACCATTCCCCCTCGTCCTATCACTCCATGCCCCAGTAAAAAGTCCTTCCCCAGCTCTCCTGTAGGCCCCCTTTAGGGACTGGAAGGCCGCAATAAGATCTCCCCGGAGCCTTCTCTTCTCCAGGCTGAACAGCCCCAACTCTTTCAGCCTCTCCTCATAGGAGAGGTGCTCCAGCCCTCGCATCATCCTTGTGGCTCTCCTCTGGACTTCAAGCTGTTCAGACTCCTCACAGCTCAAGTCATATCCCTCTACTGCTTACAAAGCCAAAGCCACCTTTTAGGTGCCCCAGTGCATCTGCCTGCCCATGAGCTCATCTTCCAGCCCTGGATCAGATCATTGCTTAGCTGTACTTCAAATGTATTATGACAAGCATTCCTATATCAAATATAACTACTGTATTTGAAAAAAATGACCAAAATTATGGGGTTTTTTTGTTGTTTTGACTGCCAAAGTCAGTGAGCGTACAACAACTTGCGTCATCAGGCTATTGGGTGAGAGTTTGAATGAGATAACAAAAAGCAGTACGTGGTATTGCCCAAAAATGTGGTATTTCATAACTCACAGGAGCAATCAGGCAGCCAGACTGTGTAGAGGTCTGTAGGCAAACCCCAAATCTTCCAGCTCTTCCCTGAAGATTTTTGTTTATCCACTTTCCTTTGCTAAGGATCTTTCTGAGCAAAGCAGCCTGACTGGCTAAAGGCCGTCCAGATTCCCAACAGGGACCCAAACTCTGAACAGAAAACCCGTCAATTATAAGCCTCCCTAGGAAGTATTCCTGTGCGGTTTATATCTTTACTCCTTACAAGATCAGATTTGGAATCATCTCCGGAAGAGAGGCAGGGAAGAATCCTCCCCCCCAAAAAATAAAATTTAAAATAAAAAGTTAAAGGGCAGACTTTAACTCACAGCCTGAACGTTTCCTTTTTATTTGTGCTCCGCTGCTCCCCAGGGCTGCCAGCAATGCCCAGCTGATCACACCTGATCTGTATAAAACACCGTCTTTACCTGACACTCTTTTGTCCGAGGGGAGCTCTCTAAATTAATTCCACAGGCTTCTCAGAGCCCTGACAATTCCTTTTTGATCTTTTCTGCTGCTTCCCAACACGTTCAGGGCTGTTTAAACCCCGTCAGAGCGGTCTAAAACGAATGGCAACTCTTGTCATAGAATCATAGAATGGTTTAGGTTGGAAAGGACCTTGAAGATCATCAAGTCCCAACCCCCTGCCATAGGCAGGGACACCTCCCACCAGACCAGGCTGCCCAAGGCCACCTCCAGCCTGGCCTTGAACACCTCCAGGGATGGGGCCTCAACAACCTCTCTGGGCAACCTGGGCCAGTGCCTCACCACCCTCACAGGGAAAAACTTCTTCCTCATGTTCAATCTAAACCTGCCCTCTTCCAGTTTCAAGCCATTCTCCCTCATAACCCCCCTCATAATGCTGTCCCTGTTGCTACGGCTACTGAATTCCCCCAACACAACAACTACAGGTAAAATCAGGGCAGTACCCAGTCAAAATTATCAGCATTGCAAATATTTTCTCCCTCTTCTCTCTCTCCATCTCTGGAAGACTTTGTTGGCCCACGTACCGCCAAGCCAATGCTTTGCAGCCTTGTCGTGGTTTAGGCCAAATGGGCTACTGGGGACCTGGGGGACCCCAGATGGGACCAACAGATGCTCCCCTCTACCCCTCTTCAAAGAGAGAGGCAGAGGAGGAAAA
>VUYV01000097.1:226094-245943 GCA_008711295.1 Anarhynchus alexandrinus
TCCGGGGAGATCTTATTGCGGCCTTCCAGTCCCTAAAGGGGGCCTACAGGAGAGCTGGGGAGGGACTTTTTACTGGGGCATGGAGTGATAGGACGAGGGGGAATGGCTTCAAACTGGAAGAGGGCAGGTTTAGATTGAACATGAGGAAGAAGTTTTTCCCTGTGAGGGTGGTGAGGCACTGGCCCAGGTTGCCCAGAGAGGTTGTTGAGGCCCCATCCCTGGAGGTGTTCAAGGCCAGGCTGGACGTGGCCTTGGGCAGCCTGGTGTGGTGGGAGGTGTCCCTGCCTATGGCAGGGGGGTTGGGACTCGATGATCTTCAAGGTCCTTTCCAACCTAAACCATTCTGGGATTCTATGATTTCACCAGACATCTGCTGTCTTGAGATGTCCATGAAGAGGGATCATATACACAGTGAAATACATCCAGAAATAAAGCCCGGTCTTTTCAACTCCATATAAAAAGTTAAGCAGTTGCTAAAGTCAGAATGGTATTTCTTGGGAAATGCTAAAGAAGCCACAAGTCCACCTTATCTCCTGCGGCCCATGAGCATGGAGAGACAGCTCTCCAGAGGGCTAGGCAGCAAGAAGCAATAGCAGATGACAGCAGTGCCAGCCGAGAGGAAAACCTTTGCTAATTCCTTGAAACGGATCCGTGACACGTTAGGTAGGGCTGATGTCCTAGGCAATCCCCTTGATTTGTGAAGGGTCCCTTTCCACCTCTTCGCAGAGGACAAAGTGAGCACTTCAGATAATCAGAGCTGGGAACGCTCAGAGTTTATAAGTGGGGGGAAAAAAAACAACCAACAACTGATGAGCATCCAAGTGTCTTCCTTGTCTTGTGAAGCAGCCGTGATATCTAACAGCAGGAGACAGCCCATCTGCTAGATCCTGTTCTCTGCTTCTCCTGCACAAGATGATCTTTTACTTTACTCCAGGAAAAGAACAGTGCTGCCTTCTCCCTGGCTCACGTTCTGGATGATCCAAAAATACCCGGCTCCCTCTGCCCTCCACTGTTGAAGGGGACAGACCAAGCGACTCAGACAAAAATGCAAAGCAGCATCCACTTATCCACCACTCCCCACGACCGCAAACAAGTGCAAATTTAAGTAAGGTCCTACAGGGCATGGATGACGATGCACTGCTCGCATTTTGGGCTTGGAAAGGATAATGCCGCGTTTCTGCACTGCTACTGACTTTCATAGAATCATAGAATCATAGAANTTGCTACTGACTTTCTAACAGGAGAGTTGCAGCCGTAAGATGTGCTCATCTGAAATACCTTCATTTTCCTGCAATGCTCTATTTTGACTACAGGATATATTCCTCCTCCCTTCCTCTGAAAACCTGTTGAGAAAGAGACCATTATCTTGAGTGGGGAAAAGGCTAATATGAAGCCTTTTCTAGTCATTAGTAGGAGTCTTCCCCCAGTCAAGATCAGCCTTCTGCAGAAATAAACAGAAGTTAAGAGCCCTCTGTATCTGCTTTCAGCATCACAGATGCTATTGTTAACAGAGCAGCACTTGGAATGAGTGAAGTGCTCCAGAAGTGCTTATCTTTATGACCTGCCTCTAGCAGAGAAATGAGCTCCTCATTTTTATCTTAAAATATTATTACATTAAAACATAATAATATTGTTTCATTGTTTAGAGCCCAAGAACTTCGGTCTCACTCCGAGCGGTGGGTTTCTCCTCGGGTTGTTCCAACCAGCTAGAAAAAAAGGCAGCTCACCTTTTCCCGAATCTAGCCGGATTTCAGAGTGGCAGCTCTCTAGTGGCTCAGCTGCTTCTGCAGCCTGGAGGAAGCGTTCCCAAAGCCCCTCTCTACCAAACCCAGCTGTCCCCCCCTCCATCACCACCCCAGCCCCACCAGAATCATTAGCCTCAATATTTAGAGAGAAAGGGGAAAAAAAAACCAAACTACCAACAACAACAACAACAAAAAATCAAACTAACACTCTAAAACATATAACCTGGAATCCTTATTCTGAACATTTTTCCTTCGCTGGCTCATCTGCCTGCAGGGAATTCAGTTAGTTACATTGCTAGACTGAAAAAACCCCGAAGCCGTCCTTGAAATGAATGGCTCCATTCATTTAAGTGGGAGTGTGTTCTGGTTTTATTACCTGACCCCATATTTCTACCACAGAATCACAGGGCGAGTAAGTAAAATAACCTGTTCTCAGCTGTGGCTGCCTGGTTATATCCTCCTATTACATTAATTTTTGTTATTTTTCTAGGATTAATTCGGGGCACTGGGAAAGGATAACATCCCCCACCTCCCCACGAAAACAGTTTTCAAATATCTTCTGAATGATTTAGTGCTACTCAACCCATCAAATTTCTGTCTTGGCAATTAAAAGGGGAACCAAGAGAATTAATTAAGGAACTGAGAGGAAAAAAAGTCTTCCAAAATAACCATTATGAAAGCTCACTGTAAGCAACAGCAGCCCTTCCATCTTCTTCAACAGACTTCGTATCAGATCCAAACTGCAGTCATTTATTTCAAATAAAACAAAAATTAAATTGTAACCCCCCAAAAAAAAACCCAACAGCATTCACATAAATGAGGGTTGGTTTCCCGAACCTTTTCATCACCCTTTTACAAGCTTTTCGGGAGCGGGTCTCTGGGAAGGCCCCCTTCCCAAAACCACTCTGCGAGAAATCCCATCTCGGACGCGCCGCTGCACGACTGCGCCCACGCTCCAACGCCGCCGCCGGAGCAGCCATCTCGGCGTGGGCACCCGCCCCCAGCGCCCGGAGCTCGGGGTGGTGCACCCGTGGGTGCTCCCACCAGAGCATCCCCAGGGCGGCACCCCCGGGCGCGCCGCCGGCCCCTCCTGCGCACGGAAATAATCATAATCTCATCATTTCGGTCTGATATGCAAATAGGTCTTTATCATTACCAAGCTCTGTAACAGATAAAGGCTGTTGGGTAATGATTTAGTCTATACTATATATATTTTTTTTTTTTTTTTAAATGGAGCTGGGCAATTATTTTTAAACCCTGCTATGAGGAATAATAGCCGACTTCACAGGGCTGGCTGTGAACAGCCCATAATGCTCGGGGAAAGTCCAGGCTGAAACGCTCTGTAGTTTAATGACACGTTACATAGGGAGAAAAATGTATGTGGAAGGAAAATACCATTAAAAGAGGGAAGAAGTAAAATGCTGTACTGTAAAATGCTTATAAAAGGAGGAAAAAAAAAAAAAAAAACAAAAAACTGGCTATTCAATTTTCATAAGATTTCAGAGCTTGTCTGCCTGGCCCCTGACGAGTAAACTAAAGAAAAATATCCCGGTTCTGGATAGAGCCGAAGATGACCTTACAGGACCTTTTTTGTTCTGAGAGACAAACTAAGGAAGGTAAAACAGGTGCTATTGTTAAGAAAGGGATATTCAGCCCTAGGATGATTATGATTCTTCAAGCTGTAGAAATGCAGTCAGAAAAATCTGCAGCAGCTTTAACTTCTATTAATAGTAGAGAAGCATGTTCTGGCATTAAAATAATGAGGAATGCTAATTCCAGATCCCTTTTGATCCCATCTCTTTTTTTAAAAAAAAATGACATATCTATTCTTTTTATTTTAACATATCTGATTATTCTGGAGATAATTATTCATAAATAGTTTAAACAGGTTTTACTGGAATAACCCATTTTAATTTAGCATCCCCAAGCAACACAAAATTTCTAATTACTTAGATCAATAGTCACCTCTCAAAGATGAGGGTGACCTCCCAGAAACAACCCCGTTACAAGTGTGCTCGCTGGATTCCTGGGCTCGTAACTCACCGACTGCCTATTCTATAGGCACAGTTTCCACAGAACCCATTTGGTGGCTATAAGCCATATAGCGCTGACGTTTCCAAAGCGGTCTGATTAGATACCCGTTTCCTGACTGTCCTTAAAGGAGAATTTTGCAGCTGGAAAATTCAGTTCCTTTAGAAATCCTAGCTGTGCAATTGTTATTTTTTCAGAAGCAGATAATAGATATTTCGCCTGCAAGCGGAAAGGTTACATAAATAGATACTGCAGTGCTAAAAGCTCATTCAAACAATTAAAAAGTCTTGATCAGCCATTCATATACCAAGAGACCTATGAAACGGAACAGTGCTGTGACGTGTACCCAGTAGCTCCCGGAAAACACGAGTTTGAGACCCCCCACTGCAGCAGCACCCTATAAACAAACAGAAGAGAGCCTCAGCCCCAGAAAGCTCTCGGTCCACGGTGGGAAAGATGTAACAGATACCATTTTATCTTGTGAGTCCTTCCGAGCTGTGCTATTGCCTGTCTTTACAGCATAGCGGACACCGGTATGTGTGCAGGGCGCTTAGGCACAGCCAAAACATGGGAAAATTAAAATAAAAGAAAGAGAGAAGGAAGGGGAAAAAAAGAAAGAGAGAAGGAAGGGAAAAAAAAGAAAGAGAGAAGGAAGGGAAAAAAAAGAAAGAGAGAAGGAAGGGAAAAAAAAGAAAGAGAGAAGGAAGGGAAAAAAAAGAAAAGAGGTAAGTACATATCAAATAAGGAAAAGGTAGCAAAAAAGAAAATGCACCAGTCAATCTGGTTTCATTTGTTTGGAGAGGTAGTCTCGGTGATCTGGCTACCAGCTAAGTGCGATTTAATTAAGTAAATATGAATGGTTAATGGGAATTCCTCTCCAGCGTTGCCTCTCCAAACAGAAAAAAGGAAGACGAGAGCCAAACGCCTGCCAGCCAGCGCAAGGAGGGAGCCACCGCTCACTCGTGGGGCTCTCCCCTTCTCATCGCGGCACCGTCGCAGCAGCCCGCGGGGCGCCGGCCGGTGCGCAGCTCCTCTCCTCGGGCAGTTATCGATGCCAATCTTCATCTGTGGCCACCGATAGTGAATGCTAATGAAGAGCGTGTGTTCCTGGGTCAAGTATGGCACGTCTCGTTTTGTGGCTGGGGCTGGAAGTATCATTGATACAGCACACCGGTGTAAACATCAGCTCACAGCAGAGAGCTAAATAATGACATGAAATTCCTCTACTTCAGGGAACTTGCAACACAAAGGTGCTCTGGGTATGACAAGGAGAAGAGAATGCCAGTGTTTGATAGCCACAGCAGTTTGGAGGGTGGCGGGGAGCTCTTCCGGAAGCAGCAAGGTCAGGAGTTACGTACAGCATTGTGCTAAATATTCCTAACTCCTCGTCCCGTGTGGGCAAAGGGGCTGGAGGAGACCAGGGAGCCAAAAAGTTAAAAAAAAAGCAGCATGGACAGAACAAAGATGGCTGAAGGGACAACACGGTGAGAGAAGCATTGCTGTCCAGACGCAGGCAAGAAGGAAATTCAAGGGCAAAGACAATAAAGAACAGGCTGTACCGATTGTCCCCTCTTCACCGCGTATGTGCCACCATCCCTTGGGCACACATGGGCAGCTTCACATTCCCTAAAAACACCCGGAGAATAACCGGCTGGGGTGAAGATTCGTGCAGCTCTGGATGGGTCTCCTAGTAGCTGCTCCCCTAGAGAGCAGAAAGATGCCTCCAGTTTGACTCGGCAAAGGTCTGCTCATTTCCACGTGGAAATAAGGTCTGCCCCTATCCGTGTGGGTAAGAGCCTGACCGAACTGGTTTCCGAGGCACCTCAGCTTTTCTGGAAGAGGACCCAGCAAGACGTATTTACTAGAGGGAATTTCAAAAGCTTAATGTGGCAGAGAAGGTCGTGACACTGGGAATAATCACTAGATGGACATCACTGGTACCTCTCAACCAAAGTCGCAGTCTTCGCCCCGGCTCACCAGCCCAGAGACCAAAGCTGTGCTCAGCCAGGACCGGTCCCAATCCCAAACCCAAACCCAAACCCAGCAGCCGCTACTGCAAAGCGCTTCAGCACGCTGTGACTCAGTAAAATATATACCCCGCACGGCACAGTCAGACGCCCACTTTTCGAGTCCATCTGAGAGGCGGAGCGAGGAGTCCTCCGCCAGACACGCGGACACTGCATCTCCGAGCACCAGGCTGGCACCACGCAGGGCTTTACTGAGCACAGGCAGTCTCCCTGGATGGATTTCAAACGACAAGCTATACCGCGGTGTAAGACTGAAGCCCCGAAATGACGATTAGTCATTGCAATTCTTTGCTAGCAGGTACTGGGAGGAAGAGTGTGTTTCCAGTTTAGTGAAGCAAGTGCATATTGCTTTTAACTTACCCTCTGAAGCGCTGTCACCTGTCAAAGTCTCTTCACCGAGTCGTGGTACCGCACATCAGAAGTTTTGCACATCCAGACGCGCTGCCTCGTGGCGGAGAGTTGACATTTATGTCTCAGTGAGGACCCACAGCCCTCTGCTGCCGCAATAGCAACGTCCTGCCAGAAAAATCAGTACAGCGTCTCTCCGAGGAAAAAAAAATTCCTGGAGACCAGAATAAAGAACAACGAAAAACCGTGTCCTCAGAGGTGTACTGCAGCCTGGATAAAGGCATAAAGACCAAACCAAATCACTTTTAAACCCAGCTGAACCCTACAGCCCTGAGAGGCAGGAAAAAGAAAAGGAAAGGGGGTAGAGACAGGCGAGGAAAGAGGGAAAGAGGGAAAGAGGGAAAGAGGGAAAGAGGGAAAGAGGGAAAGAGGGAAAGAGGGAAAGAGGGAAAGAGGGAAAGAGGGAAAGAGGGAAAGAGGGAAAGAGGGAAAGAGGGAAAGAGGGAAAGAGGGAAAGAGGGNAGGGAAGAGGGAAGAGGGAAGAGGGAAGAGGGAAGAGGGAAGAGGGAAGAGGGAAGAGGGAAGAGGGAAGAGGGAAGAGAACCCACCCTACAACAATACCACCCATCCATCCATCAGGCACTGGGGGGACCTAACGCCTTTATAGGCTCATTAGCAGGTTCCCAGCTGAAGCACACACCAAGTCATGGGGCTTCTAGTGATCACCTTCATCTGCCACACAGCCCCTCGGTACTCAGCTGCAGAGAAGAGCAATTAGAGTCAAGCGTGAGCGCTCTGGGATAGTAAAGGAATACTGAAAAATAGCATAAGCAGCTTTTTTATTCAGTCCCACCAGGCTAAACTTGCCTGCTAGCTGGCGAGTCATTTTTAACCAGGTAATTGGGTCTGCTGAAGAACCTTCTAAGAAGCTATTTGACTGCCTGCTGGCTAGAGAAGCCAAAATTCAACGTCTGACCAACCAACTCCTCTTTCCTTTAGCTCTGCCCTCACAGCACAGGTGACAACAGGAAAAATACCTGCCTTTATAGCGTTATGTAGATTCATGCATAACTAGCAATAACTTAAACGAGGCATACAGCTGCACGCCACAACTCCCATAGATGTTATCAAAGCAAGTTTGAAACCAGCTCTGAAACTGATGGTAACAACACAAGGTAACCACCAAAGTTTGTAGCCGGCTTCTTGAGCGGGTTTTACAGCTGCAGTGAACTCATTGTCAAAATACCTCTATAGAAGCTCATGAATATGAGCTTCCAGTCCCTAAAGGGACCTACAGGAGAGCTGGGGAAGGACTTTTTACTGGGGCATGGAGTGATAGGACGGGGGGGAATGGCTTCAAACTGGAAGAGGGCAGGTTTAGATTGAACATGAGGAAGAAGTTTTTCCCTGTGAGGGTGGTGAGGCACTGGCCCAGGTTGCCCAGAGAGGTTGTTGAGGCCCCATCCCTGGAGGTGTTCAAGGCCAGGCTGGAGGTGGCCTTGGGCAGCCTGGTCTGGTGGGAGGTGTCCTTGCCTATGGCAGGGGGGTTGGGACTCGATGATCTTCAAGGTCCTTTCCAAACTAAACCATTCTATGATTCTGTGATTCTATATGTGTCTGAGGCAGTCACTGAAGCACAGGCACACCCCTTGGTTACACCAAAGTAACAGAGCGGGAGCTGCTCTCCACTATTCACCTCCAAAGAAAACTACTGAAGGTATCTCGATCCATCACAATTCGTTAGCAACCCAGGACAGCGACAGCTCTGCTGTTTTGTTTTTACCAAACCTGGCAGGGACGGTGTCTCTCTGTTCCATTTTTTGAGGCACCTGTATTTTCCCTCCCCTTTCCGTACGCCAGTCCTTCTTACGGGATGGATTTCAGTGGAGCCCAGGGAGCACGGGGGACCGGCGTGCTGTCAGCCCGGGCACACCGACGCTGCTGACACCACCTTAGGGATCGTTAGCACTACTGAAAGAAAAGTACTATACTTTATAAATGGATGCTTTTCGTCTGGGGTTGAAGTATCAGCCCTGAAGAAGGGCTTGTGCGTCTACAGCTGCGACCACAGGTTTTTACTGTGTGAGCCACTAACAGAAGACATTACCTTCAGTGCAAAATTTGTCCTTCTGAAATAATATTCGCTTGAACGCTGTTAACCACCAATGCAGGGCGCGCAAAAAGAGCCTTTAGGGGACAAATTCTCGTGCCTCTGGTCACGATCGTTATCACCTGCACTGCTATTAATCGCCTTCGTTGCTGGCTCTAGTATATCCCTGCCTAGAGTACTATTTTGGGAGGTGGCATTTTTGTGACTAACAGCTTTCAAGCGTTTTTGTAGGCCTACTAGCAGAATAGAGAGCTATTCAGCGCGAGCAAAGACATCAGATTTGGTTCAGATGCTGATATTTGAGATATGTGGCACCATTCCCAGAGGCATTAGAAGAGATTGTCTGAAAAATAACACGGGAAACGGATCCTCCCTTTTCTTCCTCTTCTGGTTTCCGATCCACTATGAAGAAGTGATGTGTTAGAAAGCACCTGTGGAAATGGGGTAATTGGGGAACTTGTCCTTTGCCTGCCAAAGAAATAAGGGTTTGAAAAGTACAAAAAGCTTACTGAACTACAGAGAGGTTTTGAATTTAAAAAAAAGAAAAAAAAAAAAAGTGGTGCTTTTAGCAATAGGACATGTTCTTCTGCTGCCTTTTTGTGTGTTCTTCTCCTGCAGGACACTGCTAAAAGCAACCCACAGCCATAGGCACAAGCGCCAACCGACCTGCGCACACCGCAGCCCCTCTGTTTTTGAAAACCTGTGGGCACTTACGTCTTTTCTTCCCATCCTTACCACACGTGGAGGGCATTCCCGTGACCTTCTGCACCTGAGCTCAGAAGAGCTGGAACCCAAAAACCCAGATAAAGTTTCCTCAGCATTACCAAGGCCTACAGATATTATTAGTATTTTTTCACGTGTATTGCTACAGAATACATATTAATGGCATCCTATAGATGCTTTAAATAATGTCAGTGAGCAGCGGGTTTTACGGAAGGGATGGGTGAGCTGGTGGCAGGTAGGCAGCAGAGAGCAGGACGACGTGGGTTAGCCGCGATGCAGGGCCACCTGGACTCGGGGAAGAGCGTGATCAGCCTTCAGGGCTTAGAGATTGTCTCCCCCCTCCGCGCAGCCGCTGGCAAATCCTCCCGACGCATTAGCGTATCAAAGCACGTGCCACCAACAAAATTAACAAAACACAAAGAATGCGAGAGACACACTGGAACCGAATTGAGAAACCAGAAAATAAGAGCACCTTCCAGCGTTTCCGCTGGTGCGCGCGCGCAGCTGAACACGAGCAGCCCTCGCCGAGGGCAGAATTGAGCTGGGCTGGTTTGGGCCCCATCCGGCCTTGGAGAGGTTTTGTTGTTCCACAGGTGACGGAGCGGGTCTGTAAAGGAATGTCCGCCTGCACACGGAAGACTTCTTGCTCTTGGAGTTCTTAAGGATTGTGCCTTCCACTCGCAGCCTGGACGGGCGCTGCTCAGCCTGTCGCACGCTGCCGGGCCGACGGCGGGGGAGGCGGCAGCGCCCCGTGAGCCCACTGCTTACCTCAGGCGGCAGCCTCTGAACGCAGCCTGGGAACCGGTCAAACACATCCACCAACATAATTCCATAAGTGTGCATAATATATTGGCTAACCAATAGAATCATAGAATCATAGAATGGTTTAGTTTGGAAAGGACCTTGAAGATCATCGAGTTTCAACCCCCCTGCCATAGGCAGGGACACCTCCCACCAGACCAGGCTGCCCAAGGCCACCTCCAGCCTGGCCTTGAACACCTCCAGGGATGGGGCCTCAACAGCCTCTCTGGGCAACCTGGGCCAGTGCCTCACCACCCTCACAGGGAAAAACTTCTTCCTCATGTTCAATCTAAACCTGCCCTCTTCCAGTTTGAAGCCATTCCCCCTCGTCCTATCACTCCATGCCCCAGGAAAAAGTCCTTCCCCAGCTCTCCTGTAGGCCCCCTTTAGGGACTGGAAGGCCGCAAGAAGATCTCCCCGGAGCCTTCTCTTCTCCAGGCTATATAGTCTAATTGCTACTTACTGTGTGTTTATCCTAACAGCGATGAGTATCAAAATTCCAGGAATGTCAAAATGATGCTCAGACAGTTCTTTCAGATTTTTTTTGTATCTTGGTTTAGTGAAACCTCACTGCTTTCCATCCAAGCCCCAGCTTATCTCTCTGCTATATCAAAGTAAGAATTAGTGCTCTATTAGAGAAACCCCTGTCACGTTAGCATCTTTCTAACCCTATAGGCAAATAAATAATCTATTAATAAAGCATCTTCAAGTTCAAAATGGATTTGCACTCTATATATTTGTTTTCTCTTAATTCAATCAAATGAAAACCCTGAAAGGCCTATTCCCCCCTTACAAAAGTTTATGAAAGGATGAAAAAAATTCTGCTGTATCAAAATAATTATATAAAACATTAGTCTCAGAAGAAAAGGCTGGGATCGCAAAACCCATTCAGCTTTCAGACGTAATCTTTTTAATATGAGGCTAGATTAAACAACGTGATGTGAAAGGGGTTAAGTATAAATCCATAGAGATGCCCAAAGTATTTACAGTGTGCATTAAATAAATCATTTCATGTGAAAGGACAGTTATTGTTACTGGAAAGGTTTCCTAATTCACTTTCAGATAAAAATAAAGAGGGCTGCATTTAGAAGCTTTGTACACTTTTTCCCTTCTGACAGCTTTCAAGTGGCAGCATATTATTTGGTCGCTGCTACATACAAAGTGTCTTAATTAAAGGTTGTCTAAAAATACAGAACATTTTCACAACCACATCTGCCATTAACTCTTCTGACATTCTGGTGGCATTAAGCACCAGAAAATTCTCCTCGTATGAAATCGCGCTCCTCTCCCCGCGCTCAGCCTCGCAGCCACCCCAACAAATGTCAGCAGCACGTCACGTCGCGGTCGGTACGCACCATCGTCTCGGGGAGGTGGGCACAGCCTGTCCTCCGGCACAGCGAAATGGCTGTCCCTCCGCCGCATCCAGGCTCCCCTCCTAGCAGAGAGACGGCAATCCTGGGCTACATCAGAAGAAGTGTGGCCAGCAGAAAGTAGGAGGTGATTGTGCCCCTCTACTCCACTCTCGTGGGACCCCACCTGGAGTACCGCATCCAGCTCTGGAGTCCTCAGCACAAGAAAGACATGGACCTGTTGGAGACAGTCCAGAAGAGGGCCACGAAGATGATCAGAGGGGTGGAGCACCTCTCCTATGAGGACAGGCTGAGAGAGTTGGCGTTATTCAACCTGCAGAAGAGAAGGCTCCAGGGAGAGACCTTATTGCGGCCTTTCAATACTTAAAGGGGACCTACAGGAAAGACGAGGACAAAGATTTTAGCAGGGACTGTTGTGATAGGACAAGGGGTAATGGTTTTAAACATAAAGAAGGTAGATTCAGATTAGATATACGGAAGAAATTTTTTATGCTGAGGGTGGTGAAACACTGGAAGAGGTTTCCCAGAGGGGTGGTAGATGCCCCATCCCTGGAAGCATTCAACGTCAGGTTGGACGGGGCTCTGAGCAACCTGCTCTAGTTGAAGATATCCCTGCTCATTGCAGGGGGTTGGACTAGATGACCTTTAANTTCTATGACTCTATGATTCTAATCCCGTGCCGTACCTGAGACCTGGGACACTCAGACTGCCCGGCAGCTGTGGGTTATGTCCTAAAAAGGGGTGGCTTGTCACTGCCACGTCCTGGGCGCTGCCCTCTGCTTGCTGTCCAGGGGCTGCGGCGGGATCCTGAACCCAGGGTTTCGCCAATGGCTTATACGCTGCCCGCGGCATCAGGCAATGACCCAAAACTGGTCCCAGCCAGCCCTGCCACCAACGCGTCCCTACCAGGATGCTGCGGCCGCATCCTGAGCCGGCTGGCTCGGAGGATGGGAGGTGTGGCGAGACCTCTCCATCTCGTACTCGGGATAAAATTGACGCCAAAGAGACCGAAGCGGAGGAAATCCGGGAGTTACAACACGGGGCTGGTGATTCGATAGTGCTAGGTCATTTATCCTGAGGAGACTCAACGAGAAACGAAATCACCGAGGTTACGGCATAAGAGAAAGATCAAACCGCTTTGCGTCAAAAATACGCAAAGGAATCGCTCCCCGGGCAGAAGTTAGGAAATCTGGGTTTCTTCAGTTGTGTCTTCTGTGTGCGTGGTGGAGGGCTGGATTCTCGGGTGTCTGATAACGCAACCGAGCCAATTCTGCAGGATTTTCCCTAAAGGGAGCACTGATTTGTTTTCCCTCTGCTGGACTGCCTCCTCTTATGAAATTGAGAGGACTGCAATATCCTTCAGCCCTTCATCTCACAGTCAAATTCGATTCAAATGAGCCTTTCTCCAGCAAGTTATATCACAGAGGAGAAGCACTGGCCCTGACCGGCAAAGTGGGAGCGTATACTTCATTTCCTCAAGAAGTTTGGCTACAACAGGACTAGTTTTAACTCATTTAACATCAGGTACATTTAAACTAGAGGGAAATACACGCTGCCCGCAGAACTCCTCTCTCATTCTGGCTACTTAGTCAAGCACTGTGGCTCGCTACACGTAAGCCACATTTGCGGTTGTCTTCCGTAACTACAGTTCATGGTTTAGGGAAAGGACCAACTCCCCAGGGAAATTAGGGAGTACTCTTCTTCCAAGTGCCATTCCTGTCCCCACATGCAACGTCAAACAAAACGAACTGGAGGTTTTTTAAACTCAGAAGGCATTTCGTTCCCCCCGGAGGCTCAGCTTCGCTCGGTGCCCAAGGACTTTTAGTCACCCCAGTGACTTTTTAGACCAAAACTGTGCTGCTCTCTAGCAAATGCTGCATCCCTAAGACATACCCAGTAGAACAGAGCTTAATTTATTACACGCCGTGCAGGCAGTTTGTTGTTGTTTAGGGTTTTCTGTTGTTTTTTTTTTTTTATGTGTGTTTGGTTGGTTTTTTTTTCTTAAAACCTAGAATGCTTAAGCCACTTGTATTGATTTTTTTCAAAGGTTAAAATACCTCTAGTGGATGTGTCCTAATGGAGCATTCGAGCTCAAAGAACAAGCTGTGTGACTCACCAGCTGTTAAGCAACCTTTAATGCACACGATTCTGAGAACTGCAAAGAATACAGCACTACAAAGTACCTAAGGCTCCCTGGGAAGATCCTGATAATAAAAACGACATTCTCACATTATTTCACTAGGCGGATACGTCGATTGGTGGGATATCTGGAGCCTTTGGGGAAAAGGTGTTCCCACATAAGTGGAACATCAAACTAGAAGATTCCTTTATCGTTCTGAAAGGGTTTCGAGGTAATTTATTCTAGTGTGAAAACTCACTGGAAAATGATTGTAAAGCTTACTTATGTTAGAGACCTTCAGAGGCAGGACGTACGTCTTCTCTGGGTTTGTGCAGCACCTAGCACAAGAATGGCCCCAGCCCCAATTAGCGTGTTTCAAGTATTTATGCCAAAACAGACCTCTGATGCCCCATTTTCTTCACTAACCATCTCCTCCTGAGAGATAACACTAATAGGAATATAGAAATAAACTTTGATTTTTACTGACGACGATTCACAGCTTCAAGAAGTTGAACAGTTCTGAAAAGCTCGGCTGACACCGAATTCACAATCCCTCCGTGGAATTACAACAGAGAAGGTGAAATACGTACAAAGGACATGCGAAATGCACGGTGGTATGATTCGCAACATTATATGTTTAAAGACAGTTGTGGCAAAGGGGGAAAAAAAAAAAGACTGCTTTTCTTATGGTTCCCGTGGGGCTGGGACTGTGCACCTTGTCTCTGACAAGAGTGGCAGAACAGTGCAAGCAGAGGTATGTTATATCAGAATTATATATATATATATTTTATATATATACATATTTTTATATATATATATTTTTTTTGAAAAGTGGAGAAGGGAGGGAGAAACGCCTATACCTCCACATCTCCTTGCTCTGTTATTAATGTTTTTCAGCTGTTTTAAATTAAGATAAATGTCTAAAATACAATGGCATTATGTTTGAACTCCATTCGGTTCAATATAAGTAGATTTTAAACAGGAAACTGATGGTCCTTTTGAATGTGAAACTCTGTATTAGAACCAAATGTAGCTCTTTAATCTCATTTGGTACATATACTAAAGTCATTATTACTTTATGAAACCTTTTTAAAGATTTATATATTCCATTGACTTAGACTTATATGGCAACAGCTTTTTCTTTTAGGTTTAAAATTAAAACGGGAAAAAAAAAATCTTCAACATTCTCAGAACCGTTTTCTTTCTTTCTTGGCACAGAAAGCTGTTAAATGAAGTCATTTTCTCCATTGTGCAGCAAAGCTACAGCTACTTGTGTGTCAGTCAAAATACACTTTACCCAGAAAACTCAGAGCTGCTTTGTTACTGCAAAACTGAGGTTGGCCTCGTTGTTCCCGTCACACGGTCACCAGATACAGCCTCTGAAAAGGAATAATAAAGCGCATACTAGCCGGTAACTAGATTCTCTTACTCGTGCTGAAAGTCTGGCGATCGCAGTGGCATCGAGCGTGGAGTAACGTGGCTGTCACAGCCCGAGCAGAGGGCTCGGGGAAGGTATTTCATCGTATCTGAGAGAGGAAAAACTATGCAGGAATTTTAATACATTCAGTGCCCGAAGTAGGCATTTGTAAAGGCTCCGGATTATCACATGAGAAGCAACACAAATAAAGGCACCGTCCATCTGACCACTCAGAGCCATGTCCTGGTTTTCTAAGAAAACCATAACGTCGTAAATAAGCTAAATAAATATTCCTAGAGGTATACAGTAGATCAAACAAAGAGTACATCATACTGAAATGCAATGAAGAGAGAAACCTCACAGGCATGTTGTCTGAATACCTGTTTCTGTTTCGGTTAACCCATTGTCTGCGTTACTATTGCTGGAGACTGCCCAGACCTCAAGCAAGATCGTGCCACCATCCTGCTGGGTAACTCGTAAACAAAGAGAAGCCCCTCTCCAAAGGACGGACAACGGAAAGCACAGCCGTCGCACAAAGCAGAAGCACCGCTCCCTCCGTTTCACCGAAGCAGAAAGGGAGACACGGAGGCGTTAAGTGACCTGCATAAAATCACAGATGATGGTTGGAGCAGATCTGGAACCCGAAAGCAGATCTGCCGCAGCCCAGTTAAGTGCCCGCTCCAGAAACCGCACTTTTACTGCCTTGTCACTTTTGTTTTTCTCATGAGATTATGTACAGTTTAAACCGAGCTACGGCCAAGTGGACTCGCGGGTCGGTCAGCTTATCTGGGAAGAATCATAGAATCATAGAATGGTTTAGGTTGGAAAGGACCTTGAAGATCATCGAGTACCAACCCCCCTGCCATAGGCAGGGACACCTCCCACCAGACCAGGTTGCCCAAGGCCACCTCCAACCTGGCCTTCAACACCTCCAGGGATGGGGCCTCAACAACCTCTCTGGGCAACCTGGGCCAGTGCCTCACCACCCTCACAGGGAAAAACTTCTTCCTCATGTTCAATCTAAACCTGCCCTCTTCCAGTTTGAAGCCATTCCCCCTCGTCCTATCACTCCATGCCCCAGTAAAAAGTCCTTCCCCAGCTCTCCTGTAGCCCCTTTAGGGACTGGAAGGCCGCAATAAGATCTCCCCGGAGCCTTCTCTTCTCCAGGCTGAACAGCCCCAACTCCTTCAGCCTCTAAAAGAAAAGAAGAGAAAGAAGTTCCAGAAGCTGAACCGTACGGAGAGTCCCTCTGCCAATAGCCAGGTTTGGCTCAGAGAAGGTATATCAGGCTCTTTCCTGGCACCACTCACAGTTAATTGAGGGATTTTGAAGGGAAGGTGGTTTCTAGAGACCAAGCGTGGGTAGCAAGGTCAGGAAGATCCCAGTGGGGAAGCCAAAGCAAGAAGGTTTGCACAGATGCCGGTGCTGATCTGCTCCGGCAGGAGGAGGGACGTGTGTTCTCCAGAGAGGGAAAGGAAAATTCACATTTCTCACAAAGAAACTGAAAACACAACAGAAAGGATTCTGCTCTCTTACTTGGGCAACTGCCTTTCACTTCAAATAGGGCAGATAGTTTAAACAGCAGTTTAAAAGCTCGTCTATATATTAATAACCAAGCCTAAATTGTTCTTCCAGAATTCATTTTGGCTCAGCACGGCTGGGGACTCCTCACACACAGGGCATAGTCTGCTCTTTCCTAAGATCAGTTGAGATCAGCGCGTTCTTTATTAGAGGCAAATTCTGAACGCTCCACTGACGTCAAGTAGACTCCCAGCACCAGGTGGAACAGCTCCACTGGAACAAGGCACTGCTCAGCAGATGGGGAGAAGAAGCTGTCTTCTACGTGACTCAGCTATTGTCATCACCGATCGCTGTATTCTCCTGGGAGAAAAAGACAGCATGGAAGCCAATACCACCCAGCGCTATTAAAGCACATGCCCGAGACCTGCTCTACCCATTCCTGGCCCTGCAGTCATTTCGTGTGACGTGAAGAAGATGGAAGCAAGAGAAAGCAGTCGCCAGAAGTCCTCCCCAACTCTCAGCTAACCAAGAAAAAGGACCAACGCCTCCGAGCAACCGCCGCCTTTGCCATGATTTCCCTTTTCCTCTATAGATTCGAACAAGAGCAGCCATGTGACAAACACACACCTGCATAGTCCTTCCTAGGAGGAACTGTAAGGAGAAATTTCTCCTACAGTCACTGCTTTTTCTTTTTTATTAAAAAAAAAAGGCAAAACCCCCACAAACAAACAAAAAAACCCCAAACCCCCAAAACCCCACCAAATCCTGTGTTAAATATCTTTTAACAAATCCACATATGGGACAGTTTGACCAAAGCCAGGATGATCTTCACCAGAAGATCCTGAAGCCACCTGTTCAGCTGCTCCTATCAGTGATGAAGCACGAACAGTGCGGAAAGCGCCTTAGGAGCAGTTCTGGACCAACAGCTTTCCCCATGGACTATACCAGCCCGCGGCGCATCCGCGGGTGACCACGGCAGCTCCCGCTCCCCTTCAGCTCCCGGCTCACAGAGCACTGAAGGGAGAAACCGCGGAGGAACACGGCATCAGGGTCACGTTCCGGGGGTTGCCTGGACCAACACTTCTAGTTTTTCTACTCATTCTAAATTTTCTTTTATGCAGAAAGGAGACCTACCTCTCCTGACACAGATATTAAAATTGGGGAAAACCAAAGAAAATTAATGCTCTATTTTTTTAGCAGTGCTATTTCCTTGCTCCACAAAACATGTATTACCTTTTCTGATGAGCAAATTTAAGTGGAGCCGTTTATTATAAGGAAATCAGCCTCTCTACCCCTTTGCTACTTCACAGTTGAACCCACTTAAAGACAGTTCTTGATTAAACACCATTTATCCATCATCTTTACTTTTAATGACTTTCCATTTTGGAGAGAACGAAGAGTAACATGCCGGTCTCAGTGTTCCCACCCAGGATACGCGTTCCTTCGGCTCCGGGCACCAGTTTAGGTAGAATTCAAAGGATCAGAAATTGGTACCCAGGCACCCCGAAGAAGCAGGGGACAGGGCAAGTGCCAGCTCTCTGTGGTGATGGGGAAAAGTCCTTTCTCTCCACTCCCTGTGGGTGTCCAGAGAAAAAGTTTGATTCGCATCCAGCCAAGGAAACGCTCTGCTCAAAGGGGGTTTCCTTACACTACTAAGTCACTATAGTGCCTACCACCCTCCTTTTCGGCTCTCCAAGCTGCAGACGCAGCAGCCCTATGCAAAATGTATAGTTCCCAGTATAGTTGTTCAGGCAGAAGACGTTCACCTGTCCTCATACATCTTTCAGCAATCCGTTTTGTTAACGGGGGAAATTATATAATACTAAATTAAACTGATACCGTGAGAAACACATCATTAATCTGATTTTTTTTTTTTTTCACAGCTTCTGCTAGTCAGAACTGAAAAACCAATCTGTGTTATGGTAAAACTTAATTATGGTAAGACGTGAGCCAAATCTGGGACCTGTTTATGGCCACTGGTGTGGCTATACTAGCAGCAAACATTGCTGTTACTGGCTCACAGGGAAAGAAAAAGCACCTCTAGCCCAAACTACTAGAGGCCTCCTGTTTTTAAGAGACCTCATCAATCCCAGCAGAGATTAAAATGATGAGACAGCCTCTCTAATTAATGCTGCACCCTTAAGGAGTTGTGAGTCCGTAAATTCAAGACTCCCCCAGCTCTTCCCAGCCAAGTCCCAGGATGCTACACCACCCCCGTCGCAGCGGGGACGCAGCACAGGTACAACGCAGGCTGGTGACGATGCTTCTCCTGGCAAGCAGCAACTGGACATTCCCTTGGCCATCTCCACCCATCTAAAGCGTGCCTGGTACTGGTTCCAGTCCTGAAGTGAGTGACCAGCTGCAGCCAGACAAGTACCTTTCATGGACCAGGCCCTAGAAATGCATCATTCACGTGAAAGCAAATTACCTTAATTAATAAAGAAGAGTCACCCTCTGGCCCTGTAAGAAGTATGGCCAGTCTCTTCCCACCCGGCCCCTCTCCGCCAGTGTTTGTGCGACCATCAGCGTCCCATTTGCGTTTGATTTATGTGGGACACTTGGTGGTCTTGTTACCATGTGTACGTTGCCAGATGAATTACTAGTGGGGCAAAAACACAGCTGAAACATCCAGGAGCAGGGTGGAAAGAAGGAGAGCGTGAACATGTAAGGTGGAGAAAGGAGGTGGGGAGAAGGAGAAGTCCCCTTTCAGAGCCCGAGGTTTCCAGAAGGAGGCACAGAGAGGGGACAGAGCCGGGTGGCGGAAGCCTTTAATTCCCATTTGGAAATCAGCAGAGATTTTAACAGTTGGCTCCAGGGAACGTAACCAGCTTTAATGTTAACTCAGATATGAACCTACCAGTTCAGGTGGGCTCATCCTTCTCTAGCTTGTTGCACTGGAAACATCTGCAGGTATCTTTTCAGAATTAACTTGCATACAGTTATGCAAAGAAACCCAACCCCCAAACCAACCGCTTCCCCACAATTACGTTGCAGGTGCAATTTGAGGCTCTCCACGCAGAGCCACAACCGGTCCACAGCCCGCACACGCGTTTAGGGTAGCTGCCAGGCCGCCCCTCCGCCTGCGGGGCTCCCGCTCCGCTCACACGGGGGTCACCGGGGGCTTTCCGCCTCGCAAAACCGAACCGCGGGGAAGCCGTGCCGGCAACCCGAGGAGAAGCCAAATCTGCTCTTACGGTATTGCACAACGTGGCGACCGCCGGATGGGAAGCGCTGCGCCAATGCAAATCCACTTTGCAGACTCGTTTTAAATTTTTTAATGGGGTAACTCTGCGCTGGAAGACTTCACGCCAGATCAGCTGCTAACCTTGTCTGGCTCGCTGTCAGCCGTCCTCCCACAGCGAGCATAAAGCTAATCTGAAAACATAAAGCCGCATAAACTTTGCATCATTCATCCCGGCTAATTTGACAGAATTGTGATTGCGCTGTGCCTCTCGATTCAGATCAAATTTATATTACCGGGTGATAACCTGCATTGCGAACGGCCCCTTATTAATGATCACGCCACCTGCGAGACGTACCTGTGCCGTGCCCCGGTGTTCTCTCCCATCCGTCCTCTTCAAAACCTGAGGAACTGCCTGGAGGCCAATCTCATTTTATGCTAAAAAAAAAAAAAAAA
>VUYV01000097.1:246010-259140 GCA_008711295.1 Anarhynchus alexandrinus
AAAAAAAAAAAAAAAAAGAAAACCAAATTAAACTTACAGCATGGAAATTGCCTGTTTCTGTGCCACCTAAAGCACCGAGTGATCAGATAGGGAATTTCCCCTTAACTTCCAACAACTGAGCAGCTTTTGGAGGGCAGTGAGAGTGGTTCTCCGTGCGGTCACTACCATTGCTGTGACTTCTCCAAAGAAAGGCCCTTTCTCTGCCTCTCCCCCACACCCAGCTTCTCCCTCTGTGCTGCTTTCTCAGCATACCTTCATCTTCCTCTGTTTTCCCGTGTCTGCTCCATTTGTGTTTCTAAAGCAAACCTCCCCCTTTTCCATTTGCATACATGAGAGTGTCTACAGACTGGTTTGTACCAGCAGCTTTCCCCTCAAAATTAAACTATTTGAATTTAGAAGGTTTAGCAGCACCTGCCTAGATAGGGACCAGCAGAGGATCGGGGTGGTTGCGAATGCTCATTTCCCTGAAATAAACCACGTCTCGCTGTAGGACTGGAAGGTCCGGATTCAAAGCCTTTATTCCATCTGGTTGCCTTCCCCGTCTTTCCCTTCTCACTCTGTGCGCGCAAGTGCTCGACACGCTCAAGTAGTCGCTTGTCTTGAGCAAAGTCCATGCTTATCTGTGGCTCAGCCCATTCTCACTGGTGTTCTTTGCCATTTCCCACCAAAATCTCTGTCTCCTAGCTTTCTCTCAGCTGTTCATGAGGTGCAGCGAAGGAGGAGGAATCCCTCCAGCCCCCTTTGCCCTCCACGCGCACTCCAATGCGGCCTCCGAGGACGGTAGCGATACTTTATTTCCAGCTCCATTCCTCAAGCAGAACATTTTAAAAGGATGCGTAGTGGGCTGCAGCCCGGACCCCACTCTTTAAACCATCGCTCAGTCAAGGTTAGCACCAAAACTTTGCAAGAAAACACAATCTGAAGGAAAATTGTCACAACAGACCATCCTTTCACCCCCGGCCAGCCCTACTGGGAGGCAGCTTTTTCCAAAGCTCCTCCCCAGTATGCAACCCAAGTCACGCTTGTTCTCCCTTCCCCAGGAGAGGTCTGAAGGTGCATCGTCCCCTCCTGGACCGAGGGCAGAGACAGCATCACCTTCCTGCCAGAACGCGGCTGAGGTGGCTGTGTAAGGCAAAGGTCCCTACAGACCCCGCAGCATGAGCCAGAGCTTTAGGACAGCCCCGGATGGGGTCATTCCCAAACCCCAGAGCACCCTCCTCGCTTTGGGCTTTGCTTCTTCCATTTCACAGGGCGCTCTCAGCCTCGGGAGCCAGGGAACAGAGTAGCCGGATCGCTCCAGCCCTACGGGGCCAACAGGCCCTTTCGCGACATGTCATTTTGTACCGCCTTCCAAAATATTTTCATTTAAGAGGGTCATAGGTAGTAAAAGAAAAAAATAAGGCAGGTGTAGAAATAGCATACAATAATACAAGCAATAATTGAAAATGGACTGGTTTTTGTAAACACTCCCATAGCAATGAGAAAAAGTCAGGTAAATCAGTCAGGTCTGTAAATATAAAAGTTTTGCTATATTTTGGTCAGTCAGTAAGGCAAAAAGAAAGTCTTCAATGTTAGCAGTTTTTATTCAGAAAAGCAGAAAAGATAATCCGAAAAAGTAATTCGTATAGATAGATGGGTTGGAAACATTGTTTTCCAGGGATGAGTGCTGTACCACCACCGCGGGTTTCCATACCGATATCAGAGAACAAAAAGAGCAAAGCAACATGAAAAAAACACGACTGATCATTTCCAAGTCCAGACATTTATCTAAAGATAGTGAAGAGGAAATTAATAAATAACTAAGCTTTTAATAAGTGCATCAGGAGAGACCTGACAGGGTCTAAGGCAAAGAGGAGCCGCTGTGAGACAGCCCGGCTTCTGCCCCAGAACCAAAAAATCCAGTAACACACTGAAACAAAAACTTGCATCCACCCCCAGACCAAAGCCAGACACCTGAGAGGAAGGAGCAAGCAGGGGAAAAAAAAAAAAAANAAAAGAGATAGAAAAGAATGTAAATAGTGGTGTATCGCACTGAAGAGAGACAGAAAAGAATCTGGAGGAGCTTCTTCAAAGGGCACAAATCCCCCTTCTCTTCCAGCTCACGATGTTATACACAGATAACCTGAATAGTCTTCACGACGGGAAAAGCATGTTTCTGCCTGGAGAGAACACGCGTTCCCCGAGTTATCAGCCGCACGGAACGTACCTGCTCCGTGAAGCCCTGTGTGTGTGATCACACAGGCAAAGAAAGGGTTACTTGCTGTCCAGGCAGCCAACGGGGATGGCAGGAGAATCCTGCAGCCGCTGAGGTCAGGAAGAAAGCGCGCGTTGACTCGGGCAGCTCAGGATTCACCAGGAATTTCCACGCTCTGAATGCTCCGATGCATCACCAGTGCACCGCCATCTCCTTGCCCCATTCACCCGCTGCAGCTTGTCTGTAAACTGCCACGACCTGAGAGGTGAAGGGTGGGAGGGAGGTTGGATAAAGCAAAACAGGAGCTTTCCATGTGACTCTCTGCTAAATAAAAGTGTTACCTGTGAAAACATTAAAAAAAAAAAAAAAATTAAAATTTTGCAATTACTATCTGAGAGTAACGGTAATCCAACACAAGAGTAGGTCTAAAAGCTAAAAGTCTATCTAGAGAGTCTGCTGGTAAATCTTATTGAAGATAACACCAGTCAAGCTACTCAACTTCTCAATAACCCCGCACGCAAGACACGCTCGTCTCGCGCAAATTGTCATGCAGTTTTCCAGACACGTAGAAGAGCACCTCCGGTACAGTGCGGATGTTGGTATGCAGCACGTGTTGTTGGCATCAGGAAAGCAATCCTGGAGTGATTGGTATGTCTCCTAATACAACGCCATGTAGCTATTCAGCTCCCGGAATTCACTTTTATGCGATTCAATCAGCTCTAACAAGAAGAAATAGTAACACATTAAGCAAAGTTCTGAGAGACCAACAAATCAAAATGCTGTTTCACTGCAGCCACCGTCAGCCTAGCTGCGGCACGTTTCTTATTGGCCCTGTTTTTCTGTCCCGGCACAGAGAAATTATTGTTGAACACAAGGGATTAACCACGCTTGCTAATTCCACAGCATCTAACACAACGAGGTGATTCGCATTTCCACTGTGCTCTCCAATCCACAATTTTAAGCATGTTTTAATAGAAGTTAACCTACCTGCACAGCACCCTAATGCACCAATCCAAGACTATTTCCCTGTTTAATAACTAAACTGAGAGGAGAAAACCAGTGATTTACTCACACCAGCAGGCACAGCTGCGAGCCCGACTCTAACTCTCTGTCCTGTGTATGGTCCCACAAGACCATAGCAAGTGGGTTTGCTCAGAATCATAGAATCATAGAATCGCAGAATGGTTTAGGTTGGAAAGGACCTTGAAGATCATCGAGTCCCAACCCCCCTGCCATAGGCAGGGACACCTCCCACCAGACCAGGCTGCCCAAGGCCACCTCCAGCCTGGCCTTGAACACCTCCAGGGATGGGGCCTCAACATCCTCTCTGGGCAACCTGGGACAGTGCCTCACCACCCTCACAGGGAAAAACTTCTTCCTAATGTTCAATCTAAACCTGCCCTCTTCCAGTTTGAAGCCATTCCCCCTCGTCCTATCACTCCATGCCCCAGTAAAAAGTCCTTCCCCAGCTCTCCTGTAGGCCCCCTTTAGGTACTGGAAGGCCGCAAGAAGATCTCCCCGGAGCCTTCTCTTCTCCAGAATCTGGGTCTCACCGGGGCCAAGATGGAGGTCACCGGTGTAGCTCTGACCCCAATGCCCAGCACAGAGCTCACCTCGCAGTCCTGCGGTGGCAGGGAGACAGTGGGCTCTGGTGAGTCCCGTGACGGAGCTTCCAAGCTTCTACAGGCTGAGCAAAGACTCCTTTTTCCTTCCTCTCAGCTTCTGGACGATCCAAGCTGCAAATGACAAACCAAGAACACTAAGAATGGCACCTGAGGCTTTATGGTGGGCACAAGTTCCAGGAAAGTCAACAGGACCAAGCCCTGATACGTGAAGCCCTAAATTTGGCTAAGTTTTTTTTTCATGTGAAAAGGGTTTAGTGGTGGGGTTTTTTCTCTACGAGTTGAAGGATACTCACTGATGCTGCTGTTGATTTGGGGGGGAAAGGATTAAATCAGTGCGGATCACTCAGTCTGAAGACGTAGTTGTGCTATTACTGTCATTAGCAGCTGCATTGTAGAGGAACTGATAACACCAGCCAACACAAACCACCGTCAGCTGAAAACCGGCCTCAGCAATTTGGGGTTTGGAACCGAAACCTTTTACTTCTGGCAGAAAAAGAGAACAAATGGCGTTTTGGTGGTGTCACCTCTTTTTGCTCTCCACTTAGAAAAGTCACAGCCAGCATCTTAACAAACTAATTTTACCAGCACTTAGCCTTTAATATAGACCAGTGGTGGCTGATACTTTAAAAGAGGGAAAACTTTTTAAAAGGCAATAATGCATGAAGGGAGCCGCACGCAAAGAAAGACGATCTTAAACAATCCTAAAAATAAATGTAGCTTAAAAAGATCCCTTAAAAACAGCTGTTGACGTTAGAGATTTAATTAAAACGTAATTAGTTATACATTCTCCTTTGAAATGAACAAGCGTGTTACAGCCTTCATCAACAATGAATTGCCTTTTACATTCATACCTCGCTTTTGCCTGTAAAGAAGGCAAGTTTTTACAGGAGGTGTTGTAAAGGTAGGACAGTTCTACCTAAAATTTCACAGTCAAAGAAAACATAAAGTGATTTTTTTTTTTTAACCTACCGGTACAAAGTCGTAACCATTGTGCTCGCAATGTTCGTAAGACACCTCACAAGTGTTCTTAAATGCACAAAATAGAAGAAAAGATAGAGATAAATGGATGAGGGATGGTGCTCGCAATAAATTAGGATTGTGAAATAGGTCGCTTAAGACTAAATCAATCTGACGCCTTAATTGTCATTTACCTGAAAGAGAGATGCGCCGTAAACCACTCGCTCTGCCTGGGTTTGTACAGGCAACGTGCAACCAACAGCCTTCCCTAGGGCTACTGCTTTATGGAAGCACCATTGACCTGGTTTTCTATGGAAACTACACGGATGTTTTCAATTCCAGCGTGGAACCGCAGCCGCGGTCACAGCCATCAAACCCCGCATTAGACATTCATGCAGCATGAGGCGCCCCGTGAGCTGCCAAGGGCCACACAATGAGACATTGTCTGACCCAAAAGTCATATAATTAGGCTGATGGGAACAACACCAGCGGATGGTGCGTTGAGCATATCCTAATTTTGGATGGGCCCTTCTTTGGCTGTCTGACTACCCGTTAGCTGGGGGAAGCGGCGAAGCCCGCTATTATCGACAGACAACTCCGCTGCTAAGCCACAGCGATGACGAAAGGGCCGTTTGGCTTCGAAACCACCACTGGGGAAAGGAAGGGCAGCCGTGTAGCAGAGACGCACTGGGTGACAAAGAGGAGACCCTACTTTTAATTACTTTTTATTTTTGGGGCGTGGGTGACCCTACCTTCCGGAAACCATCTCTGCAGCTGCAGTTACAGCGTTTCGCTGCGCCGGCTCCGTAACGGCACGGCATCCCTCAAAACATCTAATACCAAAAGGCTTCAGAGGCAGCTCTCGGCGGGATGGGCACAGAGCTTGTGGCAGGGGGAGACGCGTGAAATTCCTCTCATCAGCAGTGCTGCACGCCTGCGCACACGCTCTCTCCTTGAAGGACCGACCTCCCGCGCAGCCAAGAGAGAGCTTTCCAAGAACCGTGTGACTCCAAAGGCCGAGGACGTTTTTCTGCCGGAGTGGGTTTTTGATTGAAATTAGTCATAGAAAGTTACATTTTTGTGGCCTGAAAACATCTTCAACTGCGTCAAACACGAAGCCGTTTCATAATTGCATGTGATTGACTTTTTTTTTTTAAAAAAAAAAGAAATGACATAAGGAGAAAGAAATATGAATGTTTGTGAAGCTTTAAACCTCCCGCCCGCCCTTGTGCAACAGTTGCAAATAATTCCAGAAAAATATCTTGTGACTTACGTTTTCAACAATGGAAAGTGTACCGTGTCATTTGGGAATGTGGTTGGTCTCTGGAAAGCGGTACGGACAGCAAGCACATTCACCTCACTGTCAACTCTGTGTTCTGCATTGTGAAAAATTAGGTATACGTCCCATAGTATTTAATTACAGCAAGGCTCAGACAAATTCCACTGTGTTCAGCTATTCTTGCCCTTTTAAAACATGTGGTCCAAGACCTGCACAGCTGTAGTCATATCGCTGTGCAAACAGCATCCCGGCCATGAGTAGTAAGAATAGATCTTATTATCCGTATCTTATTATCTGTATAAATTATGAACAATTTCACAACATCAATCCCCTTCCGGTGCTTCGTGATGTAAAACACCTCTCCTCCCATCCTCCTTCCTGCAGGAAAAGCTCTGTTGAGCGATGCTCAGCCACACGCACGGGGATTACCAGATCGGTGCTGTGACCTTCTTTATAATGTTAACGTTTTCATCCCCATTAAAAAAGGGCACCTCATTTTTAAGTGTTAGTCATGTTACACCAGCGGAGGCAAGAAAATTGCTAGCCAAAGTTGGCTTTCCATACCTTCATCAAAGCCCACCAGTATAACACTGGGATTTCTCCTTAGTCAACCCCAGCACACCTGTAAGTGCCACTGTATCACTGCATAAGATTGTTCAAATAACATGTAAAGACAGAAATCTGAAAAAAAAAACCCCACGATTTCAAATATAATGCAGTTCTGTGTTTGTTTGCTCTAGACCAATATGATTACCGCACGCTGGCTACCGCGAACTGATTAATTAGGAAGTATCAGTGATAATATTTTGTACTTACATCAGGACTTCCACCTCAGGATACTTCAATAATGTCAATTAATTAATCTTCACAATACTGCCTGTAAGTAGGTGTCATTAGTTCATTCACAGATGGAAATCCTGAAGCATATAAAAGGTGAAATTAATTAGCCGAGATGATACAATGACTCAGTAGCAGAACTACAGATCCTGAAAAACACTCCTTTTTTGCTAAGTCTTAAAGGGGCATGATTTACTTGCCCCGTGCAGTGAAATCGAGGAAATAATTTCCAAATGTGTAACAGAAACTTGTGTGACTCTGTCAAAACCGCTATTTATAGGTCATGGTCTCACCGAAATTTTCTTTTGCTGAAAATCGCTTCTGCTGTTCAGTACACCCATCAAAACATAAAGAACACCGAAATCAAATAAAACCTGCCACTGGACCTAAATGAACCGGAGCATCGCTACTGTTTTCTCAGGTCTAAATTAAGGCTCTTTCGTAGAGGGTAAAAGTGAATAAAACACAAAGACAAAGGACACAATAGGAGACGACCGACTACGCACCCGTTCATGGCAGTCACATTCACGCGGCAATTGCCATTCGTACTAACGTGAAGTGGGCCACACAGTTCTACCAGGTATGAAAGGCAGAAGAGCCCTTATACATAAGAGGAAAAAGCACTTTACTGGTTTTCCACTCGTGGTGGAGATGAAATACAGTAATGAGGAACATCAAAAATCCCTTTCTGTTCCCCATTTAAAACTAACGAGGCGCTTCTCTTGGTGCAGTCTTATCAAAGGCTATAAATTTCCTGAGACAGCTAATCAATCACGCGTGTAGTGGTAAAGGTATAAGATGCATTTCGTACGAATGCATTTAACTGACTGGTTTTCTTCACCAATAATCTTCTTACCGGTGGAGAGCTATGGGTTGTTGCAAAAGATATGGCAAAAACTTCCCTACCGAAAAAAAACCAAACCCCAACAGATCCACAATAGGGAGAACTCTTATGTTGTGCCTTGGATAAGGTTCTATACGCAAACAAACTTTATTTGCCAGAGTTCAATTTATGGGGAGAGTTAAATCCTGATCAAAGGGGACTTCTGCTGTTGGCTTCATGGAGCCCAAAACGGAGGAAAATGCCGCCCAGGACGGACACAGGTGGTTTCTGTAGCCACGGCCCCACCTGATATTCCTTGAGGCCCCAAATTCAACATCCCGCAACAGAGGCTGTTTACCAAAACTGCACAGATCTTAAAAGATCGGGGCTACGTGGTACTCACAACACTGCGCATATACATACGTGTTTATATCTAGGTCACACACGCTATACGTCTACAGACAACATTAAAGAATAATCCGTATACCAAATGCTCAAATGGTTTGGATACAGCTTCGTCGCTATATGAGCACATTGTGATCCAACCGAACTCACAAAGACTAAGCCAGAATAAGCTTTTCACTTTTTAATCAAAGTTAGAAATTAGATGAGATGTAATTATTTTTACATATCCAACTGTGGAAGCCTCATTAAAATCCTTAATACTGAGTAATAAAACAACAATTAAACTTTTTCTGGTATTACCGTGGGTTTCTGTTAACATCAATGCACTGCAAAAAGTGAAGACTTTATAACCCATGTTTTTCTGGAGGATTTTTAGCAGTCAGCAGTGCACACGAGTATATACTGAATATCCGGTCACACATATATATATGTATACGTATTTTTTCTGAGAAGAAAGGGAGAGAAGACAGCAGTTACGGGTGCCTTCCCGCATCGCTCGCCGTTGGCTGGAGCGCTTCTCCACCTGCGACCTCGGGCCCTTCGGCGTTTGCCAGGTAGGATATCATAAAAACTACATCAGAAATTCAAATAATTATACGGACTGAAGCATCCCTGAACTACCTGGGATTGAAAATAGTCTTTGGTCTCGAATGAAATCATCTCTGCCGGAGAGACAACGGGCGCAGGAAACACAACTAAGCAGAGGCAGGGTGAATAATGACTTCGTGCTCGTTCTAGATCAATTAAGCGCAATGCTCACCAGTTTGCTCCTCCAGCGGCAGAATCCCCATTCGCTTCGGTGACGGCAAAGCATCGTTTCGATTTCCAAAATGGCAAGAGAAGGAGAATGGAGAGAAAGAGACAGGTGAGGGGGTTGGCAGAGACGAGTGAGAAACATCAAACGAAAGGCAACCTAATTTAAATACCTCACTGTACTAGATCCTTGCTACCAAATTTAAAGTTTGCTTTTAACTCTCATTTCAATCGATTTGCAGGGGAAAAAAAAAAATCTAAAGGGTAAATTTAGATTAAATTGATCATTATAATTTATTTGGCAACAAAATAATATAGCGGAAAGACCTTCCTTCCAGTAAAAGGCTCTGGCTTTGATGTGCGATTGTTATGCAAATTCCACGGAGTACGAGATACGGACAGAGGAATAATTAAGCTCAGGACTTTGTGTATAATAATTCTTACAAATGTAAATGTCTCCTTTTTGGAGATAATTATGTGTATGCGCGCTGGGAGCCATACACGTACATCAGCAAAGCCAGGAGACCGCCCCGAAGGTGCGGGTCCTGCCGACCCCCCCCCCCGCGGACCGCAGGGAACCCTCTCGCGGCGGAGACCCCGCGTACACTTCTCAGCCCCAACACACAAACATTCGAAAAACAAAGTGATCTCTGTTCCGGAAAACAAACATTGACCATATAACATCTATATATTTCAAAGCACTCAATTAGGAACTGAACTTTGCCCCTTTCTCAGGCTTTGAGATATTCCTGCGCCCAAACACAGACCTTTATTCTCCTTTCCCGCGGGCACCCCTCTCCCGCTCCCGCACACCATATGGCCCCAGACCCCGGGACAAATTCTGCGCTGATTTACGGCCTCTGCGGTCCGGGGGCGGGGGGGCTGACCCACGGCATAAATCTGGGGGACGTGCGACCTGCACGTTTCTCCCCGCACTGCCTCTGCTCTCCTGCACCCATCTCCACCAGCCACGGACCGGGAGCACATTCGGGTTCGGGGCACATCGCTGCAACCCAGCGAGCAAGGAGACCTCACGCAGTGGACACCACACATCCCGGTACACCTCTGAAACGGAGGAGGACACACCGGCCCCACGGTGGCCCGGGCGGTGGAAGTGCCTTGGGTGGATGCTGGTGACCAGTTGGTAAAGGGCCACCACCACCACCACCACCAGGCGCACACTTTTGGAAGGCAAAAGGCACTCGCTGCATCGTCGGACGCCAAAGCAAGAGTAATCCAGACTGGTCCATCCACGGGTGAAATAATTCCCAAAGAGGAACGGCGGCAAAGTGGGTTTTTAAGGCACTGCAGCCCATCTTCCCGTCTCCAACCAACGCGCACGTGGAGCACGTGCAGGGGGTGAAACTGCGTACGGGGTGGGGGGCCAAAAAGGCATCCAGGGCCACGGCCAGAGAGGGGATTGCCTTTGCTTCAGTCACAGTTTGGTGAAGAAAATACCAAGGTCAGTCCGCAGATGACGAGGCCGGTTACTTTTAACGAGGGACTCGGCGGCCGAGCCCCACCACACCGCCCAGGTCGGGGCGTCTGCGGAGCTGCTGCACAGGCGCCGGTCGTTACCGGGACCGCGGCCGCTCCGTCTGCCATACCACTGCCATTAACACCGTGGAGACACACAGTATTGTACGTTGCAGGGGAGGGGGGGAAAGGAGGATAATTTAGTTTTCACTTTTTCTTCATCCTATTTACCTTTCAGTTTCACTAAGCTCGGAAAATTAAGCAAAGTGATCAAATTCACTTTTTTTATGCATAGCCATTTTCACAACTTTTCCCAGACACCGGCGCAGGATGTTGACACCGAAACGAGAAATTGATTGACGCATTTTGAGTACATTTCCTAAACACCCATCATTAAGAAAATATACACGTGGACTTAAACTTCCTGATCCCTTCAAAGTAACCAATTTTGCCAAGGTGGTTTTTTTTTTCCATGTCCACACCACTTCTGTATTTAAGCACATCTCTGCCACTCTCCGGATTCGTGGGGTTTTTTTTTTTTCCCCCACCATTCAAAAATGACAAGCTTCCCGAGACAAACGCAACACTCAGTGAGGGATTTTACCTCTATAAATCAGATGATACCACAATCACAGTTCAATGAAAGAAGCAAAAAAAATCAAATCAAATCAAACAAAGAGATCCCATCATCCCCTGCCGCATCCTCCCTCCTCCCCCTTCCCACCCAACCAGCAGCTCTCGAGTCCATAAAGGAGAGCGGAGCAGAGCCGCTCCGGCACAGACTGCTGAGCACAAAGTCAAACATATGAAATGCACTACATCATAGTTTTGGGGGTTTTTTTTTGTTGTTGTTGTTTTCACTCGCCCGCTGAAAAGTGCACCGGCACACTCGAAAAGAAGCATTCAAAGCGATCCGCAGCGACCTCCCGAAATCTGCTCTAACACGCTCTTATCCAGCAAGTTCACTCCAACACGTTGACTACAATCAGCAACAAAACCACCGCGGGGTTTGCCCGGTGGGTTCGCGGGCTCGTTAGTCAGCAAGCGGCCGCACTTCCTTCGCCCCAACACCACTGCGGGCACCATCAAAAGCAAACAAACTTTACAGGGCAATAAATTCTTTTATTCAAATCAGCTTGTCAACACCAATTACCCGAACCGCAACTGCCAAATACCGAGGAGCACTTTCAAGAACTCGGGGAGGATGCTAAAGCCCTCGTTCCACTCGAGGAAACACCGAGCCCGGGATGGGGTTCTGAGGTCCCCGGGCACGGCAGGGCCGGGACCCACAGGACGACAACGAAGGGGCCTCCCCCGCCGTCTGCTTTAAGAGCAGAACGCTAAGAAAGCCGTCAGCTCTTTCTTACGCACGCTTTATTTGCTAAAAGTAGCAGTTCAGACAAAACCAAGTATTATCCGTGACTAAAAATTCTGAAAAAAAACCCCACAGTATTTCTAGAGGCGGAATAACCCCAGCGATACGCCACACATTAAAAAAACCCAAATTATTATTATTTTTTTCTTTAAAAACGTGTTATAAGGTATGAGCGCCGCCAGGATTATTCTGGAATCTTTCACGAGCTCAAGAGTTCCAGCAACATTAACACGACACAGTTTAAAACTCCCAACATATGTTGCAGTGCTACAAGAGGGTAACAAAAAACCCAGCAGAAACTCTCAGCACAGCAAATCAAATCACCACGCCGAGCTCTTTTTTTTTTTTCTGTAATATTTTATTTTATTTATATAGAAATACTTAAAAAAACATGAAGTAGCACCATTACTTAAGTTTTACTTTTATTATGTAGAACTTTAAATGTCAGAAAAATAAAACTCTTGATACAATTTCAAATCTTGTCTCAGCAAATATAATATTAGTATTTGACCATGAGGTTAAAGGCCCTTTATCATAAAATAAAATATACTTTGTTTTTAAACTTTGCTCAGTAAAGTACATTTAAGCTCAAGTAACGTCACCTACATATACATAAACAAGTGGTAAACAAATGTATTAAAATAGAAATACTAAAACTATAGTGGTGCAACAGAATTTTTGTAATTTCCACTGAATTCTATTTATACAAATGTTAGAAAGCTTCAACAGTTCCTTTTGACATATGTTTATACATTTCCATTTTTGTAATAATATAGAATAAAATATGCTTTATATCACTGAATAGAAAATATGCTGGGTGAAGCAGATTTAAAAGATTTGTTTCTGAACCTATAAAATCTCCATCCCAACAGAATACTGTTCAAAGCATTACACATTTTATGGTTTGTAATTCCGTTCACAATTGTGTGATATTAAAATAATACAGTGTTCTTTGCCATAAGGCCATACTAAAATAAAAAAGATTTAACCCAGCTACAAAAAGTTCACTGAACTTAAATTAAAATACTTGTAAACATCTTTGCAATATGAAATATAATTTTTCAAGTCAAAAAAGAATAAAATACTTCAATCTGTATTAATGCAATTTATCTTTAAAACCTTTAAACGTTTTTAATATATATAAGAGATATGTTACAGTTTGTGGGGTTTTTTTTTTTCTTTTTCTATTTTTTTAAACTTTGATAAAGCTGCAGTATCATGGTTTTTCACAGGAACTTCTTGCCCTTTCAAGAACATTCAGAAAAGTATCCACCCATAGATTTAATTATTTCGTAATAAGCATCCTAGGAACTACCAGCACGTTTTACTAACAGTCCACACACCATTGTCATCATCATAAGCATTTTCTACTTTCAATATTTTTTCTTTTTTTTTTTTTGTTTGTT
>VUYV01000097.1:263109-288482 GCA_008711295.1 Anarhynchus alexandrinus
CCCCTAGGTCCGGCCCCCTCAGCGAGGGGAGCGCGGCACCTTCGCGCCCCTCTCTCGGCGTGTTAACACGGGGGGACCCTCTCCCCAGGGCTTCCCCCAGCTCCGGGACGGAGCCGGCAGCCTGCCCCCAGCCGCGGTCTCCTGAGAAGCGGGAAGGCAGCGCCCACCGAGGCGCCTCCCGCTCCTCCCTGCGGGCGCCGCAGCCCCGAGAGGCCCCGGTGCCTCCCGGGCGCTGCGGAAGGTGACACTCGGGTGTCACCGGGTTTCGGGCCGGCCCGTGCCCGCCGGCAGCGGGGCTGTGACCTGTGGGGATGGAGCGGGGCGACACCGGTGAGCGACAGGCGGCGGCCCCGGTGGCAAACGCCGCCGCGCCCGGCTTCCCTCGCCCCGCAGCCCGCTGGTCCGACGTTTCTGTCCCGTGAGGGGCCGAAGGAGAAGAACGCCTCACGCGTGTATCTGCTGTAGTGTAATCCCACCACATCTTACTACCAAACGAGCCACACCCCCCTCTTCTTTGGACTCCGCAGCACCAAATCACTGTCTTTCACCTCTGTGCCACCACAGGACACCTCCACCAGTAAAAACGGCTTTTTCATCAAGTACCCCGCCACAAAAACCATCCTGCAGCCTGGTGAAGAGACGGGAAAGCGTCCTCACCGTTCGCCTAAAACCACCACCATCGCGTTTTGCTTCTCCAGCTCCTCTCCACGTATCTATAAGCACCCCCAGGTACTCAGTCCTTGCCAGCTGCCAGGTACAAAAGGCTGATTTTTTTCCTATCAGAGAAATCAAATATACTAAGCAATAGTTTTCCAGTATCGCGTTGGATGGGGACAGCCGTTTGCAAGCGCGCACAGATCTCTTTAGCCAGCTGCCTGCACAAACAAGTGTAACAAGTCGCAGGTAATTGTTTACACGCAGGGTTTATTGCAAATTACTGTCACTTCCTCAGGATGTTTGCATGTTTTATAACAAAGCTCCAGTGGGTTGTTTTCTAGCAAGGGTATACACTGGTGGTGTGCTTTCCCAAGTGCTTGGCTTGTCCCATCAGCTGAGGCAATTCTGTAGTTTCATATTTAAAAGATTGCTTATTTTACAAATTTACACTTTTTTTACAAATTTACACTTTACTTCGATAGGTAGCAGTGATCACAGAATCATAGAATTGTCTCGGTTGGAAGAGACCCTTGGGATCATCGAGTCCAACCATCTACCCTACTCTACAAAGTTCTCCCCTACACCATATCCCCCAACACCACATCCAAACGGCTCTTACGTGATGGTTTCCATAGGGGGTAAACGAGAGATTACTTATAAATGCTCAAGAAGCCAGAAGGCTCTTTACTATTTTCAGCACTGAGCATCTTTTTTTGTTTTTTAAACAGTGCTCTTTATTATTAAATAAAATAAAAATGAAAAGTCTGCTTCTTTGCAGTCTTTTTAACTCAAGGACTCTAAAATCAGTGAGAAAGACAATAACTGTACCCACTTACCAGAGAGGGGCAGGCCAGGACAGAGACGAGGGAAAGGCATGTCAATATAAAGGATTATTCTTGTTGACGTCCAACAGTGAGGGGCATAAATACTGAAATGCAAAGATATGAGGCAAGTGGTTGGGTTGTGCTTGGATTTTACCTGTTCTTTGCTTTGTTTGTTCTCTTGGCTTATGTTATCCCCTTTTTTCTCCCTCCCCCTTCCCACCCCATCTGCTTAAACTCTGACTGTGTGTTGCCCAAGATCACTGTACTGCACTGAACACCCGTGTAGGGACTAAGGAGAAAAAGGAAAACAAGTTATCTTCAGGCTTATGTTCCTCTGTAGGAAAAATTTTCTCAAAGCAAGGTTCCATGCAGATCTCGCTTTATTTTTAATGTTAAGATAAAAGCTCTAATTAAAAATGTTTAAAATGCGTATCAGCACTCTCTCCAGAATAAGCACCATCCTTTCCAGGGGCAGGAGGAGGAGGTGGTGCATTTCTGGGAGACTAAGCGTGCACTGGTGTTTCAAGCCTCCCATGAATCTTGCGGCATAGTCCAACATCTTGAGGGCTATAGGTTTTTTTTACTATTTTAGAAAACATTTAAGAGCAAACTACAGGGAATAATAACAACAACAATACAAAAGTTATACTGATGTACCTTAAAACACGCGTGCACCAACAGCACAGCTCCCCCTTCCCCTCCCGGGGCCACAGAAGCTCAGCAATAGTGTGCTCGCATGGCAACAAGATTCATATGAATCTACTTGCTTCGCAGAAGTATTTCTTCAGACTAACTTAATCAGATCTAAATTAAAGTGTTATCTATGTACATAATGCCTTTCATTCCATAAAACCTTGAGACATCGGGAGAATTATAGTAAACTCCATCTCTGGGGGAAGAGACCAACCACCTACCTACCAATTTACAGCAACTTAACAAAAGCAGGAAGGGAGGATATATTATAGGCAAATACAGGACTCGTTGCAGGAGGAGTGTAATTCTCAGTGCTTTTAGTTTCTCTCTGTTATCATTTCCCATTTGTGACAGAGGTAATAAAACTTCCTTCCTCCATCCTTTATTTAATTAAAGTGTAAGGTCTTTGGGGCGGTGAGCTTACTCTGTGTGTGTGTATACAGCACCTGGCATGAAGAGGTCATGAATTAATCTGAGGCCTTTAAATACTACTCTAAATACAAAGAATTAGCAATAATAAGAATAGGATATAATTTTAATTTAGAATAGATGAGACCTCTGTTTTCAACGTATCATCACAAAGAATAAATTACCTGCATCTCAGGGTATAACTAAATTAAGGGTCAAGGAAAAGTATTTCACACCAGAGACTTGCAACTCCACTCTATCCCAGTTGCTTACACTTAAGGACACTGCTGCCTACTGTTACAGCATTTACTGTAAAATTCTTATTTGCCATAATCTTACAAAATAGTGTCCCAAATCCCACACGCCAGATCATCAGTAAGAGTAGGAGTATAGTTTATTCTGAGACAGTGCACGTGATCACTGTGATAACATACCCAAATTAACCTTTTGCATGTGCAATAAACTGCAATTAGCAATCTGCAGACAAATGACAAGTTCCTTCCTTTCCTGTAATATGTAGCAATATACAAGCCAGATTTCCTACTGAATCCCATATTAACCTACATTCAGTGGCGGTGAAATCTCAGAGCACCGTGTCAGAATTTATCATCTTTCAATGATGTCGGCTCCACCTCTTGACAGTTCTAGACAAGATGTTTATAAACAACTCGTCCAGAATCTGAACAACCACAGCTGAAAATGTTTATTATTTTTCCACCAGTTGTTCCAACCACTTGGGATGCTTTATACTAAAGGGTGGGCACAGCTTTCGAAACAGTATGGTTGTGTTAATAAACGACATGAAATAAAATGGAGATGGACTAGTGAGTGGCTTTGTGATACCTTTGTGCGATGGAAGGAGGCTCAGGGGTAGGGAAGCTGCAGAAGTCCCTCTTTCCCTTGTGATAAGCAACGTCACATCAAAAAATACAAACGGGGAGATGATGTTGATGATTTTCCCCACGTGCGCTTTCATCCCCATTCTACACCTCTCCCTGTTATGGAATTCATTTGCAAAATATTTTTTTAAAAACAAAGATCTTCTGGGACAACTTGTGAAAAGCAATTTTGCCACAAACCGGAAAAAGTCTCAGACCTTTAGCAGTCACGATCAGTCTCTGCAAATGTTGATGCTGTAAACTTATACCGGTTGCTAATGGCTCTACTAAATTAAAATGCTCATTTCCAGTATATTAAAACAAAAAAGATTTTTCTAATAGTCATCACACGCTGTACTTTCTTCATATGCGTTTGCTCTTAGTTTGACGTGAGTGATTAGTGTGTGCGTGTGCGTAGGGGATGAACTGCCGTATAAGAACGCGGTTCTGTTTAACGTGACTGATGGAAGGCGATGCAAAAAGCATAAAGATGCCTTTATAATAAATCAGAACTAACCAGCCACATCACCTGCCCACTTCAAAGCTCTCCGCCTGGATTGCGAGTGGCCTCCTTCATTTATTGTTCCATTCGGCCTCTCACTTACGAACAAGGGTT
The DNA here is from genome assembly GCA_008711295.1 of Anarhynchus alexandrinus. Lineage (NCBI taxonomy): Eukaryota > Metazoa > Chordata > Aves > Charadriiformes > Charadriidae > Anarhynchus > Anarhynchus alexandrinus. The sequence continues at coordinate 267,186 of VUYV01000097.1, forward strand.
ATCGCACAGTATATCTGAATTAAATGGCGTTTAACAACCGTGCCGACCAGAGCTGGAAGATGAAAATCACTCCTGCCTTTCCTTGGCTGTCACATTATGTGTTTAGAGTCCGGCCTTCCGGGCTGCTCCTCTGTGCGCGGCTGCGGGATTGGAGCTTCTTTGTTACCATGGCCCTTGGGCCACTCTTCAGTTTGTGATGCAGCACTGGCCTCTCAAGGCTGCAAAGCACCTATCGCACTTGTGGGCACTGTCTATTAACAGTGGCCAGATTAAAAAAAAAATAAAATAAAAAAAAGAGGATTTATATCTGTATGTTTAGACTGAGCTAGATAACTCAGATCTGTGAGGTAGCTCATAACCTTGAGTCTTTTTTCATCAGTTTTAATCTCTGAAATAGTAAATTATAATTCAATTTTAATTTAATTTTAATCTCTGAAATAGTTAATTATAATTATGGTCATAAAACATGTACAACCTTCGCTGCTTCTCTCCTCTATCCCTCCCCCCCTACTCAGCGCTGCCACAAGAAGGAAGAGAAAATCATTCTCCCTTTCATGCTAATTGTTTATAAACTCCTTTGTACCGAGACTGTGTTTATATACAATGCCTAGGCAAAATCTAGGCACAAATACAATACTCACAATAAATGAGTGAATAATATCTCCCTGACCAGTGCTCGCCAATAAAAGAATATCTAATTCCTGTCACAGAATTGCCTTGTAGGTTGAAGTTCAGCATATAAATACACATGGGAAAGGATTAGATTTTAATTGATAAGTAGTAATCATCATTCATTTCTGTCTCTGCAGGAAGCACGATGTTAAAACATCTAGTTAATATACTGTATAATGGATAACCTTGAGGCAGAAGCTCTCGCATCTGTCTCTATCCAAGAAAAAATGTCAACATCAGCCTTTGTTGTAGCAAAATACCCTGACATCTGAATGGAGTTGCCGCTGCTGGAAAATTGACTGTCTCCAGTGCAATCCTTCCTAACCGGGGTCCAGAAGCCAAATTAAAAATCTTTCTCTGCGTGCACCTGCACTTAGGAACGTTTGCAATCTGGTCTGGGTCAGAGCGCTGTGTTTGTGGTGCGTCTCCGCTCTGAACACATTTCTCATGTGATGCTCTCACTGCAACCACAAAGCATTAGCACTCACAAGAGCATCATTGAAGATACTCGGGCTGTTCATTGAGAACAAAGCCATTAATGATTAATACTAGGGTAGGAGAAAATGTAGCAGTATTTCTTGGCAACTGAAATGTGGCAATGTCTGTCCCTACGTGCAAAAGACTCACGAATACCTTTAGCTCTTTTTACATAAGACGGTTCTTATTAACTCCGTGGGAAGAAGACTCAAACAAATCCCCCAAATTCAAGGAAAGTGAAGGAGATTTTCACATCTAAAACTGGATATAGACAATACATCTCTCTCTGACTGACCCAGCAGATGCAGAGACGCATTTACGTATCACAGACATTACTGTCCCAGCAGATGCTGCAAAGTTGTCACTGACACAGACGCTTACTGTCCCCACAGATCTGTATTTTGGGAGAGAATTTTCGTACCACAGACACTACTGTCCCTACAGAACCACATCTGCTGGCAGAGTTATTGTTTCGCGTACTCTTCTGCCTCCAGCAGATGTGAGAGACTGCCAGGACGACAGGCATTTCTGTCACAGCAAATCTCCATCTACAGGGAATTAAATTGCAGCTTAAACTACTGTTCTTCCCGAGCCCTCAGCGCGGACAATACTGACAGGGAGGAAGCAACATAAACCACGGAAAACACGATGCTGGGCACCTAGAACATCCCCATTAACTCTGCCTAAACACAGCACTCGGCAGCGCCGTGTTTGAGGATGTGTCAGGAGGAGAAAAAGAATTACTTGCGCCCTCCTCCCACCCCGCCTTTAACAAGTATTCATTCCGAGAATGATTCGAAGGAAAAAGTGTCTGGTGCCACTTTCATATAATAGATCCAAGGAAGCACAAGCCATTCATGACTACCAAGTTGACAGCCTTAACGCCCTGCCACGGGGACCAAGCGTGCGCGCTAGGTCATTTTTGAACAGATGCCTCCGGTTTTGCTGGAGGCATTCTGCATGAAAAATTTCAGACTTTCCAGTTTATTAACACCAGAAGATTTGATGCCCAGTTCTAGAGGCGCGAGAGCGGAAGTAAAAGGGAGGGGGTTGGTTTTAATCCCTTTAATTTGGGCCTTCGCCTTTTGGGAGCCCCTGTCATCTCCTCTGAGACGCAGGGCTCCGCAGCGGCAGCAGTCGCCGGGAGTTCTGCTCCGGCGCAGCCGTGCTGCCAAGCAGCACCTCTCCAACAACGAGGAAGAAAGCCTCATGCCCGTGCTAAGACATGACTACGGCTAGACTTTCCCTCCGGAGTCAACTCGGCCTAAGGCCCATACCAGAGCATGTACTTACATATAAATGATATGTATGGTATGTGAGCCTGGACTTGAGAGCTGTCTCGGGCCTTTGTTTGCCTGACTGAGTAGACGTATCCTTTATGATTTGGTACCGGAGAGAGAAAACCTCCCCTGGTAATTCTGCAGTAATGTAAGCCCGACTTGAAGAAACACCATCTAACTTTGGAATTCCCCCGTGGGGAGCCTGGGCATTTATCTTTATCTGAAGCATCAAAAGCTGTCCATTGGCAAAGGCAGGAGGCGCAAATTCCCAGAGTAATGATCTGATGCAGCACAGCAAAACCTATATCCTTGGAGCAGATTGTGGGAAAGCATCGAGATTTTGGTTGCTCTGCCAAAGCAAACAAGATGTTTCAAGCCCCATCATCTGCTCTGCAGTTCACACCCTTCCAGTGCTATCTTTTTCAGATGCCATGCCACACTGGTTAGTGGCAATGGTGTTGTCATGTGTGACTCATTCCATTTTACTGGAAATTAGAAAACCACATGCTGCACTGAAGAACTGCTTATTTATGTAGTCATATCATCCCAGAGAGCACTCCTCCTGCCATTATTTGTACACAGATTCTTTCATCTAGAATTTTGGAAATACAGCTCTTCGCCAGGGTTCATTCAGAGGACAGATTAATCAATAGCACGTTGCTCTTTCCAGGGCCCGTTGAGCCCTCCGTAGTTTCTAGTGCCACCCTGAAAAAGCAAATGGTATTTTAGAAGACAGTGTCTTCGTCATTACAGGATGTGTGGGAAGCAAAACAGAGCAGATAGCGGTGGAATTGAAGTTGTGTTAGCAGAAGAGTCTGTCACATATTTATTTGAGCTTTGGGCAGGTGAACTTCACCCACAAGGAAAAACATAGACTACTTTTGTCTGCTTTTTTTTATGGAGTGCCTTTAAAAAGCCTCCTCAAATATTTCCTGAACAGATCACAACACTACATTTACCGTAGTGATTAACGGTCAGTATGAGTGATGAACTGGCATATTCAGGGCAACAACAAAAAAATACTAAAAGATGTCAACAGCGCATTCTTTCTGTGGAATAAGAATTACCAGAGAAAAACATTAATGGTTTTAAATAATATTTTATGGCGACAACAAATCAAGCTGGCTAAACTTTGTTTTGAGTTCAGAAGCACAGGTCTGGAATTCCGCGTGCTTCAAAGAACGTCGTTTCCTAGATTATGAGTTTTTCTGGCCTTTCTAAAACCAGTGTTACTACAGCAGCGGCTCTAGGATCAGAACTTAGATTTGATTGTGTGTTGACAGGCGAAGGCTGACCTCTACAAATTCCTAAACGAAGAGATCGCCTTACCCTCTACAGATACAGATAAATCCAGTCTTATCTTTAGATGAAGAAACTGTTAAGAAGATTCAGGCACCGCGCATTTATGAAGAAAGAAAATAGAAATGTGAGCCATTCTTTTTTAAAGGTTAGCATGGCTTAAGCATTCCTGAAAATATTTATTGTCATAACAGATGAGACCTACTGAAATGTTCTCGCCTAGGATTTGGTCTTTGACATTCACAGCAATCCTGTTGACTTCAGCTGGATCACACGGCTGCCACGGAAAGCAGAATTTAGCAGGGAAAAGGAAAAGACACAAAGTAGTTAAAGGCCATTTGGAAAAAGACATTTGCTTTCGATGTTACGAACTATCCCTCAGGACCCAAATTAGAGTTCTGTTATATTTTAAAGCATTGCTTTCAAGCTTGCTGGAAGTGTCAGACAATTTGAATAGATCTCCATTTTAATTTCCAATCTAGCGATACGGAACAGCTGCCATAACTTTGTGCAACGTGGCGAATTCGACATCCTCATTCCTCAAATGGCAATCATCGAGGAGGGACTCTGAAAAAAGCATAATACGCTTCCACTTTTACTGCCTTTTAGTAACTCCCAGTCAAAACTGCACTTCAGATGAAGAACCCAAACCCTCAATTGTACTTTACACTTGCGCTGTCTCCAACGGGAAGCAAAGGTGTTGGGTGAAAGTTGATGGGATTTCTAGAACTGTTTCTCCTACTTCCACCCAGCGAGCTGGAGGTTAGGTTACATCCTTCTGGCTTACACGTCATGCTCAGTGTTGAAGGCTCCCAGTCCGGACTTCCTCCACAGCTGGACTGGGAAGACGCAATGGAACAAGCCCCAGCTCAGCCTCACCAAATCTGCCTCGTCAAAGCCTCCCGCCTTCTACAGCTCTGGCAGCCAGGGGTGAGAGCGTGAACTGAAGTGTGCCACCCTCATGCTTTTCCTGCTTCCCAGCAGAAAGAAAATATTGAAAGGAAGATGGTAATAACAATTATGTTCTTACTTTTTGTATTTCAGACCACGTTAACTCAAGAGGGAGAACTGAACCCAGAGAAAAAGCACTCTGGGATTCAGATGAAAAACCTCAGCACTGTGCCCCACTCTGGGAACGTCTAGACAAGGACAAAGGCAGCTCAGCCACATTGAAGGGAATTTGTGTGTGCGAGATGAGGTACATTTCTGAGCACAACCCCATGTTCCATGTAGTCTCAGAAGGAATATTTCTTTTTTTAGAGTGGCGCAGCGTTGACGAGTTGGTCCTGTTACAGGAACAACGTCCCATCTAGCTCACATTCTGTATTCATTCACAGATTATATACTGTGTGCACTTAGACAAAGCTACCTCCCACTCTTCTCCTCAATTCTGAATGGAAAACGCAAAGGAGTTTTGAGACCTATCACCACACAGCGTGATGTCACCAGTGTACCCAGTAAAAAGAAAAAACCAGAAACATCAAGCAGAGATACTGTTACTCCAGGATGGACTATTTGTTTCTATACAAACAAAACACAATTTAAAAGCCTCTGGCATGGCTGATTTCAATTCGTAAATTAACATCTCTGTTCTCATTTCTGCCACACTTCTCTGCTACCGAGTTTGTGGTTTCTTGCCTTCCACATGATACAACCAGCTTCCGACCCTCCCATTCCTCCCTGCGATAGTCTACATTTCTCATGAAACTCAATCTCCAAGCATGAAACCCACTCCCACTAATCTGTTTTCTGTTACCGATATACTAACAGGTACATTTATAGACTGGGGAGGACACACATCAGGGTAGCATGGATGTCTCTTACTCGAGTTTGCCTCTATCAGTTACCATTTGAAACACAGAAAGCAGAACAGAAATATTAAGGTCAGCGCTTTCCAAATGGACTCCAATTTTGGATGTCTAACTTGATACCATTTCCAGTCATTAACAACAATTTCTTCACAAAATCGGATCCCATCCCACCTTCTACTGCACAGTCAACTTCTATCCCAAGGGACCAGGTTAAGAACAATAGGTAATACAGGAGGGCGAAGGGGGCAGGTTAACTGCATTCCACCTCCATCCTCGAGCGGTTGGACGTGGCTGCATGGGACTGGAAGCTGGCTGCAAGCTGGCGTGATCTCCTCCAACACCTGTTTATATCACGTTGCATTTTCTTTCGTTAATGGAGACCGTAAGTATTACTTTGAGAGAAAAAGAAGTACTATGTAAAGAAGAAAATATCAGTCCAGCTGCAGTAAAGTGAAAGCAGGACTCCTTTGCCACCGAAGATGGAAGCTTTCTGTTTTGGTAGTTTGGCTCATCAGTATGCCTAAGCCTTCCTCCACGTGCAGGAGGACTACAGCTCCCTCAGCTCAGCGGGAATCTGTTCAGCCTGACTCAGACACAGCTCTCCTCTGCACAGCTCCTCAGGGCTCGCTAATTCTGCTTCTGGGAAGGCCCCGTTACTCCCTCACTGTCACTACAATTCCCACCAGTGTAGCTGGTAGCCGCCGGTGGCACAAAGACATTAACTCCACCTGGCAATGAGTGATTCTTTTTCAGCCTGAGTGCGTGCCAAGACGACCCTGATCTGCTCAAGAAATTAAAAGCCGTGCCGCTATTTGCACCGAAACCCCTGCAGAAACAGCCCTCCCCCACTTCCTTCTCTGCTAGCCTGCTCTACCAGCAGGCAGACATAAGTGAAAGGAAAAACAATGAGAAAGGAAACTTGGGAGGGACAGGTTAGAAGCAGAAGGAAGAAGCAAAAGGTCTGACTCTGCAGACCGTATTCAGGATGAAAAGCATTTGCGCAAATAATAACCTAATTGCATTCAGTGGGACTGCCGGGCTGAGTAAAAGTGCTACAAGCGCAAGCAACAATTGCGGCGGCAGGAAACAAGTAGGAAAAGAAAGAAAAAGGAAGCCCCACATGAATCAGACACCTGCGCGGAGGAGAGCAGTCTCATGCACCCCAGGAAAAACAAATCAACCAAAACTTTAACTGCCTTTGAGTTATTACAGAAATATTTATAGAGCCTTTCCCGACCTCTGCCTCGCTTCCTGGCAGGCAACACCACAGAAAGAATCTTTACCACTGGCATCCCCTTCTTCCGCCAAACAAAAATTCAGTCCCTTCCCAAAAGCACAACAAAGGCAGTAGGAGACCAGCCGGGCCGCAGGAGCGGTGGGGTCGTTACCTGAGGAAGGGTGGACGTCCAGCCATGGGACACGGCTCCTGCGCTCACAGGAGACGCAGCAACTGCTCTCACCGGAGGCAGAGCGGGCATCTCTTCCTGTGCGATGAGTTGGGGGAACAGCATTGCCGTAGGTTACTCTCGGCAAGGAATAACACAGGGGCCAAGGAAGGGATGGTTTCCACCGAAACCCGTCTCTGCCAGACGGTCGCTTCTTTCCTTTCTTTACAAAGGACGAGGAGACACTGAAAAGAACTGGTTGTCTACTAACTGTATTGGTCCTTTCTCAGTGAGCTCTTTCAGGAATTCTCAAAACAGCTTCTATGACAGAGCAATTCTAAGTTTATAAATCATTAAAATAATGCATTTATTTATCAAAAGCTCTCCTCCTAAAATGAAACACTAGAGAGCGAGCCAATCATTCCAATGAATACACGCATTCGAATTCTCAGGGCTCATACTAATTGGCACTTTTCAAAATGTTGCCAGTTCGGTTTGTCCACAAGCGTGAAAAAGAAAACCAAAATATGCGTCTCCGAGATGGACTGATGTTTGTGAAACAGGACTATTAAATCAGTGAAACCAGGGACTGACATCAAAGCAATGATGGCTTGAGATCATACATTAAAGATGACAGCATCTTTCCAAGTCACCTCAAACATGAGACACTCGCCATACTAACTTACAAACTTATCTGAAAAACACACACTACCACCTACTGGCAATTATTCATATATATTATTTACATACTGATAAGTGGTTAACAATATGTGCACGTTTCATTTGCATGAACTTTGCTGGGACAAAGATCAGGCTTCATCTTTGCAACGACTGGACTTGTATTTGAAGAAAAATACATCCCTGTGCATGCAGTTCCCACAACATGTGGCCAGTTTATTTCATTCTTTTCAGTAAGAACTTAAGCCAGAATAGCTCTTTATTTAAATACTTCTCACTTTTTGCCAGTGAAGGCCTTTAATGTAAGATTGGGGGTTTTTTTGCTTACCCATAGAAGGCTGCTAACGTGGTACCACCAGGCTTACAGACAGTCCTTGCCATTTGATACCCGCTGTTCTGGAAACTGGGCATAAATTACAATGGTGGTAGTGGGACCAAGAAGGAGAATTTGGGCAAGCGCTTCTCCTGGGTACGACCTCTCTTCTGCACCAACCACACGGACGCCTGTGAAAAGGAGGGCCATAGCTGGATAGAGGAGAGACCACCAGGGAGCTATATCACACTCTGAAACATCTTTTCCTCAAGCACTTCCTTGGCTGTCGCGGCAGCTCTCCCCTTCTTGCCCTGAGGTTCACAGTAACGCCACGGAAACATCTTGAAGGTAAAAGCACTGTGATGCACATGCCAGAAAGCAATGCTAAAGGGCCACATGTGAATACCACAAACATCATCTTTGCTGGGCTTGGATGAGATGTTTTTCAGCCTGCACGCTCTCTCCGGAGACCTTTGCCTGCTGGCAAAAACCTGATTATTGACGTGGTGCTGGCGTGGCCGATGCCTAGTTTTGGACTATATGTGACTTGCACCAGTCAAAATACAAGTCGGTGCTAGGATTATGTCAACAGGACCTGCAGCGTGACTAAGTCCTCACCTGTGAAAGGAAACGTGTCGGGAAGGCTGGGACTGACACCACTGAGTCATTCTACGACCTGCAGTGCACTCAAACTCCTGGTGCTGCACTACAGCTACTGCCATTTCTTCCATGAGATCACCTTCCAGAGAGGATTTCGGTACGTGGGTGGCAATGTCAGAAAGATTGGCTGCTCCTGATGTAAAGGCTCACTGAAGGCCAAAGACTGAGACTGTGAGGAATTACCCCTGCAGGTCTGTGGAAGCACCTGCCCAAATGACACCGAGTTAAACCCAAGACAACGGCTATTCAAAAGGCAAACCAGCAGCAGTAGAAGCTGATTGCCCGGTATTGTAGCCCTGCAGGAAAAAAAACCCACCTTTTCATTGTCTTATAAATAAAACATTCTATCCAACAACGGCATTGTATGTAAATAAATAAATATATATTAAAAAACCTAATACACTTTTATATATTTATAATTAACCAAATTTATAGTTTAATTTTTTTTTTTTTTTTTTTTCCCCGGCCCGGTTTTCAAAANCTTGTATCTTAATTAAACACAAGGTTTCCTGCTGGCAAGTATCAGACTAGCTCAAGACAGGCCTTCAGATATGCTGTGCTAATGCCTGACACTCAGGAACAGACACTTGGCGTTCTCTTCAATATGTGCATTACAAGTAGTATTTTAATTGGGCTCCCGATTCAGAAGGCTGGGATGAGCTTCTGAGTCATTTTTACAAGTTGACTCACATGCTGCAAAACTGCAGAATTTGGTGCGGGGAAAAAAAAAAAAGGCAGAGGGTGGATTTCTGCACATCACTGTCACTGGGGAAAAGGGGGGGTTTGTCCCTCGTGCCCCGCTGCAGCAGCACCGTGGGTTCAGCAAGTCCATTACTTAGATGGGGTTTTTTTTTGGCTGTAACTGGTGAAGAAAGGATGCTCTTAGAAGGCTTTTGTTTCATGAGAGCTGTGATTAAGAGATTATATAAAGTATTGTAATTTTGAGATTCTTTTCCCTTCGGAAAAGGGACCGGTCCTGGTCCTTTCGCAGGATGTCTGCTTTCGGTGTGTTTCAGTGACTGCATTTCAGCAGTTCCATTTCAAGACTGGTTAACGTATCAACAATAGGGAGAGGGATCCTCCTCTCCCTTCGGTGCCAACCCCGCAAGACTCAAATCGGAGGCAGAGTCAGATTAAGCTTTTTTTTTTCTCCTTGCACATCACCACTGAGGAGATGTCCCACAGCTCCCACTATACCCATGTGAAAACCCCGTCGTCTTTCTATTGTACTGCCTGCATTGTTTGTGCAACCTCAGAGCCTCAAACCATTTGCATGGGTGCAGGGGATGGGAACTCAGTCAAAACAAAGCAAGTGGAATCCAATCTATCCTCTTTTTGCTGTGTTAGCTTCCAACAGTGGTAAAAAACATATTTACTTACCCGAGCAAGTAAGTGTGAACCGCAATAGGCGGAAGCGGCAGGTACGCTGAGTAAAAGGCTTCTTTGAACTGTCACTTTTCCTGCCGTAACCACATTTTAACACTTTTCTTTCCGTATCCTTAGAGGAATCCGTGCAATACACAAATGAAAGGCAGATTCGGAGAAGGCAGAAAATGCCAGGGTGTTTTTCATTGTCCTCAGGACAAATGTTAGAGCCCTTCTGGGACATTCAGAACATCTAGTCACTGTATCTTATTCAAGGGAAAAGCCATCTGTCAACAGACTAATCACTGGACAGATTCAGAGACAACTGAAAATAAAAAGCCAATACAAACGTGCGGATGAGGTTCCAGTCAGCAACTAGCCACGGAAAACAAACAAATCCACTCCGCAAAGCCTGGCATTTGGGTCCAGCCATTTTTCACTGAAGTCAAAAGATGAGGGGGAATAATGCGAAGTGATCTTCAAATACAAACTTTCAAATCGATCAATACGACCATGAAACGACGGGCGTGAACCAAACCTGGATGCCAACCCTCCCGACAGAAGCCAGCAACAGCGGCAGAGCGGAGTACGAACAGAACGACTGAGCGTGCTACCACATGTTATTAGAATCACAGAATCATAGAATGGTTTGGGTTGGAAAGGACCTTGAAGATCATCGAGTCCCAACCCCCCTGCCATAGGCAGGGACACCTCCCACCAGACCAGGCTGCCCAAGGCCACCTCCAGCCTGGCCTTGAACACCTCCAGGGATGGGGCCTCAACAACCTCTCTGGGCAACCTGGGCCAGTGCCTCACCACCCTCACAGGGAAAAACTTCTTCCTCATGTTCAATCTAAACCTGCCCTCTTCCAGTTTGAAGCCATTCCCCCTCGTCCTATCACTCCATGCCCCAGTAAAAAGTCCTTCCCCAGCTCTCCTGGAGCCCCTTTAGGGACTGGAAGGCCGCAATAAGATCTCCCCGGAGCCGTCTCTTCTCCAGGCTGAACAGCCCCAACTCTTTCAGCCTCTCCTCATAGGAGAGGTGCTCCAGCCCTCGGATCATCCTCGTGGCTCTCCTCTGGACACGCTCCAGCAGGTCCATGTCCCTCTTCTGTTGGGGACTCCAGAGCTGGACGCAGTACTCCAGGTGGGGGAGTAGCATTAGCACCATTAACACCATTAATCAGTACCATTAGCAGTAGTAAAAGCCCTACTACTTTATAATTAAACAATCAATAACACCGGACAATTTGAGGCATAGCTCCTGGCTGTAAGCAGCCTTCATTTTTGATTAGAAACACGCTACGCCGAGGGAAGTGCTCCAAGTGACTAATGTTCGTAGTGGCCAGGATTCTATCACCAGTGAGAAGCGAAGCATCTGCCCCACGTGTGGGCCCAACTCTCATATTTTTTTCATGAGTGTCTTCTATGGCAAGGGACTCGATATGTGGACTGAGACACATTTGCCAGCCTTCCTCTTGCAAAATGAAAGCCCTCTCCTGGGTCACCACAAGTATACTTTCCTCAAGCACAAAGCCACAAAGGAGAACCCTCTGCAAAGGAGTTCCTCAGTGATGAGGCTCTGCAGTTGCTCCATTTTCTGAACCTCTCTTCGGGATGTGCATGCAAATGGCAAAAGGACTTCGATTGTTTTGATTCTGCACCAAATCTGCCTTCCTGTTGGTGAAAAAATGAACGGCGCAGAGGAAAATCAGGGTATTTCAGAACATTAGTGTGTGCCACGTTAAACAGGCAGCTGAGTTAGACTTCTTCAGCTTCAGCAACATGAAACATGAAAGCGGTTCAGCTTAGCACTAGCCGAAATCAACCTGAAGGAGTCAGAACTTCTGAGAGCTAAAATCGTAATTGCTTCCTTACAGGCATCACTTGAATAAAATTAAATGCATTTCTCCAAAAGCCTCACTAGCACAGCAACTGATTGGCCCTTGAGGATTCCTATAGATACTTGTCATTCAGCATGAAATCGGGTCAGCAGCTAAAATTAAACACCCACCTCTCCCCTGCACCGCATGCGGAGTCATCGCTTTCAGCGCTGCTCAGCCTCTGCCGCCCCAAACGGGTTCATTCTTACCACCGGCTTAAAGGGACGTCTTATCAAGGAGCACTGATGGATACGGTCATTCCTGTTCCGAGATGAAACTGTTGGGAATCAGAGGCGCGGTCCCTGTGACTCCATCTGCATCGATTAGTCCCCGGGCAGCCTGCCAAGGCAGCGCGCTGCCTCGGACCCTCGCCGCTGTTAATCTGCCTCAGCGAGGCCTGCAAGCCCTACATAAACTGCAATTTCTCTTCATTAGTGTGATTCTGCCTGCATGAATCTGATAACATATGGGATATTATCATAAAACAGCCTATTTCACCAATTCATTTTCTCCTTTATGAAGATTATGAATGTACTGCAAGTGCATCGGGCAGGATAAAACAGAGGAGCCTACTGTACAGTTTATCTGTGATTTAGTTCCGAAAACGCAGATAGCCTTCCTTTTAAGTTCACATTTCCCAATAATCCTGCGCTAATACATTATAAAAACTGCTGACTCTCTCTCCCCGATTTCCTCTGGTTCATTACGGGGCTGATGCGCACTCCGTGTCACTTGCCCGGATGGAGCCTCTAACGATGAACAGAGCTCGCAGATGCCGCACAATGGAAAAAAAAAATGGGAGCTCCAGTAACTGTTTAGTCAACCCCTAATCACTGCCACGGTCTGACTAAGCACGAACGTGAAACATGACCACAGTTTGGCTACAGATGAGGTAGTTCCAAACATGTGCTCCGTGCCCCCTCGCTTCCTGCCTGTTTCGGATAACACCAGCCCGTCGGAATGGGCGGCTTCTGCACAGCTGAAGAAGCGCTTTGTCTGGGAAGGACGCGGATGCAGGTAGACGCCCACCTACTTCTGAGATTCATTAATTAGCGCGTGCCCCCATTTAATGAAGCCTGCGTGCCCTCTGCTGGTACACGCATGCATTCCCAAGAACATCAACACTCCGAAAGGGAATAGCCTGACATACAGAGCTGCTGTGGCAAGCTCCTTGGACAACGTGTGCATGCTTGTCCTGGCATGCTTCCACATGCCATATGCGATAAAATGAAATTAAGGCCCTCGATTATTCTAAACCTCACGGCTGTTTTGTCCTTAAAATTGTTCAGTGGTTTTATGCCTTTGTTTTGAGGACATTTTCTGTTAAAAGGTACCATTGTAATTGCACAGTGCATGTCTGTCTCAGAGACTTTGTATGCACTGATCCATTAAGGAGTTGGAGTAAGGGGATGTGGCAGAGGACGGACAACACAGAAGCCTGCAGCAACCAGAGACTTGTTCTGAGCTGCTCCCAAGAAAAAGAAGTTCAGCTTTCCAGGATTAATCCATTATCAAAAGCTACACTAACTCCTGGCTAATCTGTATCAATTACTGAGCACAGACACATGCAGTAGAGGTAATTTTAATAAGCGGTTCACTCCTTAAATTGCTTCCACTGCCAAATGAAGTCGAGATTGCTGGGGATCATAACTAAGGGATCATTAGCTTAACCCACACGACAGCCTTTTCTGCAGACTCTTCTAAATATTTTTACTGCCAAACAACAATAGCAACAGCAGATCCTAGAAGAATATGGAATGGTTCTTTTTAACACGGGAAAATAAAATCATCATAGAATGGTTAGAAATAGAAGGGACCTTAAAGATCATCAAGTTCCAACCCCCCTGCCATGGGCAGGGACACCTCCCACCAGACCAGGCTGCCCAAGGCCACCTCCAGCCTGGCCTTGAACACCTCCAGGGATGGGGCCTCAACAACCTCTCTGGGCAACCTGGGACAGTGCCTCACCATCCTTAGAGTAAAGAATTTCTTCCTAATATCTAATCTAAATATAGCACAAACCACAGGATGGGGGTGTGTGAAAGGGGCATCACATGAAGACAAATGTGGCCATGTACCTCCAGCTGGTGCCAGTGCCCAGGGAGAAGCTGATAGCTGCCTGCAGTTGGATGGTTCCCAGGGGGAAGGGGATATGCCCAAGTACCACCCGTACACGGTCACAGAGCAGAGGAAAAAAATATCCTCCTGTGCCCTAGACCATGACAAACGCCAAGAAAAAAACCAAAATCTCGAAAAAAGAACACTTTCGTGCTTCACCAATGGCATTTAAAACAATAACAACAACAACAACAAAGGAAACAGCTGAGCGCGGGGCTGACTCTCTGCCTTGGGAAGTGTGTTGGCGTATACTGATCTGCTCCTGGCAAGTGCACAGCATCACCGGCGCAGGTAGTGCTGTGAGGGTGTACCGAAAGGGTTAACCATTGCACATCAAAGAGAAGGTGCAGGCGTGAATGCAATTGAAAACTGGCTGGCCCGGGGCGTATTAAAAGCTGTGTAAATTTGAAACGCTGCTCATCTGCAAGACCCAACTCCGGGCGCTGATGGAGTGATCTATGCCAGTGAGGTTTGGTTGCAAGAGAAAGTTTTGCTTAGATGCATATCAAGGACTCCCAACTATTCTTTCCTTTCCTTTTAAACTGAGCAGAAGCTATTGCATCAGCATGTGAGTACAAACCAGAGTCTAACTGCTGCAGAAGACAGAAATGTCAAACAGCCTGTCAGGAATAGAAGTCAGAGTTATATTCGGTCCCGCCTGGATGAAAGCGTAGCACAAAATGACCTATAGTGGCATCTTCTCTATATTTCTGTGATTCCACTTCATTATTAAACTCCATTCTCACCGTGGTCTCATCCAGACTAAAAGAGGTCATGTCCCAACATGGAAGCAAACACAGCATTAAACACAATTTTATGCCCAAAGGACTGCCATTTCAGCTCTGTTCAAGTATCGTGATCCACCCGGAGGAAGGAAGGGGAGCTGAGACAGGTACAGGCATATATTTTTCCAAAGTGCTAAAAAGCCTGAGTTTCAAAGCAGGATCTGGCTGGAAAGGGGCGAGGAGGCTCACTAACCCACAGGTACTAATGCATTTTGAAAGATGACCCATTTTACAGAGCCAGTGTATAGCAAATGTCCGCACTGTGTTTCTAATAACGCCTGTGAGAGCGACAAGGGACACTGTTGTAGGTACGAGGCGCTGTACGTGAAGGTGAGCAGGAGATGGAGCCAGGCCAAACGCCACACAGGCCCACGTTCCTGCCACACACACACACACACATTATTTTTCCAAATCCAGACACAAGCTTATTCATTTCTATTTCAAGGATGCACATGCTGTACTAGAGACGCACTCTCAGCAGCAAGTATCTGTCCCTGCATGCTCCAATTGTCCTCCTAGAGCTACTCCTGCTGGCTGGTGATGCCTCTGATAGCCCTACGTGACTACCAGCGCTCGCGGTTCCCACAGCCACGCCACGTTAATTACTGAACAGCGACAACCCAAACTGCATAACCAACTCATCTGTGTCTAAAAACTTCATTCCGGTTGCACATCCTCAGTGTTTGGTTGGACTGGGAGGAGACTAGATCACCTCCCTTTCCTCCTTCTGCTCAGAAGATACAGAGGAGACCCGAGCTAGGAGGCTGACTCTATTTTTATATAAATAGATATTTATATAAATAAAAATCCTGGGCAGATGGGAAAATTCTGCCTGACTCCAGAAGCTTTTATACATATGTGTGTGTATCTATAGATATACATAAAAACATATATAAATACAGATATAAAAACTGTTGGCCTCCATCAGGGACCAGACGCTGGCGCGGGCAGACCCGCGGCCCGTCCCAGTACAGCTGTGCTGGTGGAGCAGAAGGGCTGGGGGCGCGGATGGCTCTGAGCAGCCTCGGTCCCTGCCCGTCCCTCCGCGCTGCCCGCGGGCGCAGGTGCTCTCCCGGCTGGAAGTTGCCTTGCCCACCGGGTGGTAGCAGCATAATTGCCAGAGCGGGTTTCTGAACCGAAGAAGTTAGCTTCTGGAGCCCGGCGTGAGCTTTCCCATCTGGCCAGCCTTAAAAACGTGTTAGGTGGGTTTCCTGATTTCCTCCTGCCATCCCTGAAGCTGAGCGCAGAGGAAGAAGGAGGGAAAGAAATAGCAGCTTTAGAAGAATGGGGTTAGGTAATAAATATCAGAAACTTTATTGCAATTTCCAGCCTGCCAGGGCGTTAGCAAAGATCTTCGAAGACTAAGGTCTTGAGCTGCAGTTGTGCAGAAGACTGAGGGGGGTGGTAGAGGGAGTCCAACAGACCTCGCTAGTTTGTGGGCCACCTTAGCTCCTCATTACTAATGCTCTTCTGCCTAGCAATGGGTGAACAGTAGGATCTTGGCTAACAGAAAGAACCATACTTCAGTTTTAAAGCAGAAGGATATTTATCACTTTCCTGGATCCAGTTAACATCTGGGCATTCGGCTCAAGATTAATGTTTACAAGGTTGCCTGCCAGCCCTATCTGCGCTTCTCCTAGATGTCCCGATCGAGCAATGAAGAGTTATAGAAGACTGGATTTTATTCTTTTAGTCAAAACAAATATAGAAAAAAGTCCTTCATTTCCTGTGAACAGACCTGGCTCACTTAGTGTCTTCTCATGCCTTAATCCTAAGCTTACAGTGACCTTAACGCTTGGCACTTGTTCCTGCATGTGTCCTGGCTACTAACAACCAGCAGCAACCACAGCATTCGCTGCAGAATCAAAGCAAGCAAAAATTTTCTCTCATTGGTGGTTTAAGGAAAGAAATAGACTCTTGCAAGATTTTAAGAGCAATTCCTGTACTCAGAAAGATCTTAAAGTTTAAGCGAACTGGGAGTACTCCCTAACAGCGACTCGTTGATAAACCTAGAGAATGAAGTCCTGTTTCCACCCAAACAGCAGATAGCCTGCGCGGTACAAGTCCTCCCGCTTCCACCTCAGTCTTGTTCTGACATCACGTCTAGGGCTGAGAAAGTTGCTTAGTCTCCATGTCCACTCAATCGTACTATTCTTGGAATTAGATTTTTGTGCCTCCAGGCCTCCGCCAATTCAAGATTCAGCTGTATGAAGCATTCATAACGTGAGACAGTCCCTGCCCCAAAGAGCTTCCCGTATAAATAGCACTGTCTAAAAGCAAAGAGCACACAGTGAAGCTTTGCATTTCTGTATCAGGCTGTCCGCAAGGATGCTAATTATTGCCAGGATAACTATGGTTTTATGATGTGAGAAATCTTGTCTCCTGGGAATCAAATCTCATATCCAGCAAAGCAGCCATCAGACGAGGGTAACTATTTTTAGGCTACTTCTGACCTTTCGGAAAGTAAGGACTGTTCAAAAAGATGATTAAAATACTAAGTAAATTATGCAGAAGAGTTGAATAGTCTGAAGAAAATGTAACTTCATTTAGTCTTGCATAATGCCTTTGGTAACACGGTTAGATTCTTCTGGCCCACAACAGTCAAATTTTCCACTGTAGTGTTAGGATGTAAGTTGGGCTGGTTATTGAGTAATAGAGAAGGCTTTCTTATTTGTGCAAACTTCTTAACCTTCAAGAGAACAAAGATTAATCAACAACACTGAAGAGACTGTTGTCATGAGATCCAGTCATAAGATTTGTAGGGACTCCTGCAGGGGTTGCAATCCTTAAAACTGGTTTGGAATAAAATCTGAGACATGGGAGCACACAGAGAAAACATTTCCCAAATAAAATCCAACATAGTTATTAATGATGGAATAAAGGAGGTTCTACCATTGCAGTAATCTGGAGGGCAAAGACCAGTCCCAGTGCAGGAAGGAGACATCGTGAGGTAGGAAGACAGGGCTTCCTGGTTACCTGGTTTGGTCCTTGAAGCACCCAACGGGCTTTCAAAGCAAGAGCTCCTCGTTTTGAAAATGACTTCTGCAATGATCGCCAATGTACCTTTGGCTTCTCTTGTCTCAGGCTGTTTACACACGTTAATATGGAAGTGACACACAGGGAAATCTCTGTACCTTAAAGCCAATTACCGAAGGGACACACAGCTGAGCGGCACAGGCAAGCAGCTACACATGGCTGCAGTCTATGTGGTTCCAAGAAACTGTGGACAAGATTTTCAGAATTCTTTGAGATTGCTGACCTCACCCTACTCAACAGCAAAATTTCCACTCTTAACGGGAGGAGATGTACACGGATCATAGAATCATAGAATGGTTTAGGTTGGAAAGGACCTTGAAGATCATCGAGTCCCAACCCCCCTGCCATAGGCAGGGACACCTCCCACCAGACCAGGCTGCCCAAGGCCACCTCCAGCCTGGCTTTGAACCCCTCCAGGGATGGGGCCTCAACAACCTCTCTGGGCAACCTGGGACAGTGCCTCACCACCCTCACAGGGAAAAACTTCTTCCTCATGTTCAATCTAAACCTGCCCTCTTCCCGTTTGAAGCCATTCCCCCTCATCCTATCACTCCATGCCCCAGTAAAAAGTCCTTCCCCAGCTCTCCTGTAGCCCCTTTAGGGACTGGAAGGCCGCAATGAGATCTCCCCGGAGCCTTCTCTTCTCCAGGCTGAACAGCCCCAACTCTTTCAGCCTCTCCTCAGAGGAGAGGTGCTCCAGCCCTCGCATCATCCTCGTGGCCCTCCTCTGGACATGCTCCAGCAGGTCCGTGTCCTTCTTCTGTTGGGGACTCCAGAGCTGGATGCAGTACTCCAGGTGGGGTCTCACGAGAGTGGAGTAGAGGGGCAGAATCACCCCCCTCGCCCTGCTGGCCACACTTCTTTTGATGCAGCCCAGGATGGGGTTGGCCTTCTGGGCTGTGATCGCACATTGCTGGCTCATGTTGAGCTTCTCATCGATGCTGAGCAAGCTCTGAACACTGCCTGAAGGCGTGTTTGGTAGTATTTGAAAAGGGGTGGGCTACAGTGTTCACACGCTGTTCTCATGCCTTCAGCCATACCGATCGGCTCGTGACAGTTGCATCTAAAGAAACCTTAGCAAACACTCTTTCCTAATTAAAGACGGACCAGCGAGTTTCCGAAATTCCTTAACTAGGAAAGAAGCCCCCTCTCCCAGCTTGTCACACAAGGCAGCCTGAGACAGGGTGGGCTCAGCTTCTCACATCACCTTTCTCTGAGCTGCTAAATGTCTTTCATTGTGGCTTACACGAAAGTGGTTAATGCTACCTGTGAGTTGGTACAGCGCTGATCAAGTTGAGGAGCTGGGAAAGTACTGAGCCACGATCACATTAGGAGATGCCTCCTTAACTCTCTGCAAAATCCTTAGTTATCTACCAGGGCAATGAAAATCCCGAAACATCCACGTATTGAAACATCCGAGGCTTTGCTGCCAGACCTCCCAAGACAAAGGAGAAAGGGAACAAGAAGCTGGTGGGAACCATAAAAATGAAGGAGCTGAACTTAGAGAGAAGATTTAGCTCTCTGGATAACGTGGGGGAGAAATAAGAACTAGGAAAAGCTGGAAGCAGTTGGCTTGTACAGCTGGTTGAAGAACAAGTTCCTGATGAGGAACCGATGGAGTCAGTCATAGGGCTGAAAGGCTGAGCTGGGTGCAGGGGAGACTGTGGGTAGGTCCAGACCCGCACGTTGTGTCTGAAAGCAGCAGAAGCAGATGAGCCAAAGCCCAAAGGCCCTGTTTTTTTCAGCTACCCCTAATAAAACTGAACGTGGCACAGGAAAGGGTGGTGAAGGCAAGCAAGTGCTCCACGTGGAATGTTTTGCCGAGTTTTCCATGGGCTGTCAGCAGCTCTCTGAGCACTTCAGGGCAGTCAAAAAGAAAAAGGAAAAAAAAAAAGAAGGAAACCAAAAACCACAGGCCAAGCTGAAGGCAAAGCAGTGAGGGTTGGGCACAACAGCCCAAAAGGGCGCCCCTGAGTAGCTGCAAATCACACACAAAAGAAAACGCGTGGGAAGAATTAAGACTGCCCTTTGCAGGACCCAGTGGCTGAGGACACAAAGGTGCGCAAGGGGGAAGGGAAGCAGAACCCAGGCCCTGTGCCAACCCAGATAACCAAGGGGACCGGAGGAAGGAAACCACGAAGCTCTGCAGTAAACACAGGGATTAGGAGACGGGTAGATGAACCAGTCAGACAAAGCAACTGACCCAAAACTCTCTTCTCACAACTCAGATAAGATTTGTGTTTTAAAAATATCCAGTGCTCTCTTCTCCTCCCACTTCCTATAGAATTTTTTTTTGTTTTTTTTAACACTTTCTGGTTTTGGCCGGGATCGGATAAGAAAGTGCCAGGATACTGCTAAGAAATCTGTCTGTTCTCACAGTGTTTCTGGCCCAACCAGGAGTAGGAGGGAGCTGGACTCTCAAGAGAGAGTCTGCTTCCGTTTAATTTCCAGGCCAGTTTTGCAGACTTACAAGGTCGGGGTGAGGAGCCAGACTTCTGGGTGCTGCTGAAAAAAAAACCCTTGGGCCCTTGGAAACTTGTTCCTTCTCAGGAGAAATGCTGTAAACACAAAGGGAAGAGACTTGAGGAAACACGGTGTCACTGGTAGGCTACTGACATCCCATCAGGAAATACAGAGGGTTAGAGCCTCCCATGCCACTTTCTGTTTTAAACGACCTCCTTCTTTCTTTCCAGGTCTCTGTGTGTAACAGAAGCTGCTTGAGCTTATTTAAAACAGCTCCTGGGTTCCACAGTACCAAGCAGACACCAAATACAAACGATTCCATTAACCTCTTAAAATGTTTCTTCCAGTTCTGTATTTACACCTTAAAAAAATATTGGGGAAACATTTGTCACGGTGAGTTGGGTGATGTAGGTAACATCTGGTTAAAATGCCAGCAGACGCCGGAGGGTTTGCTAGGCGGGGGGCCCCCGCAGGCTACTCGCTTATTTGCTGTCATTCCCTGGGGTGGCTGGGGGTGTTTTGAGGAGGTCAGAGAGGAAAAGTGTTCAGGGGCTGATGACTGAAAGGCAGGAAGAGCCTCCCGGAGAGCAAGCAGAGGCAAAAGCAAAGCCTTGTGGGAACCGTCGGCGTGGGCGTAACTTTGCAGAGGTTTGGTTGTTTCCCCTCCTCCCGTGGCAGCAGAGCCCGCATCAGTACCGGTCCCACATCAGTACCGGTCCCGCATCAGTACCGGTCCCACATCAGTACCGATCCCGCCTCAGTACCGATCCCGCATCAGCACCGGTCCCGCATCAGCACCGGTCCCGCATCAGCACCGGTCCCGCATGAGTACCGATCCCGCATCAGTACCGATCCCGCATCAGTACCGGTCCCGCATCAGTACCGATCCCGCGTCAGTACCGGTCCCGCATCAGTACCGGTCCCGCATCAGTACCGATCCCGCATCAGTACCGATCCCGCGTCAGTACCGATCCCGCGTCAGTACCGGTCCCGCGTCAGTACCGGTCCCGCGTCAGTACCGGTCCCGCGTCAGTACCGGTCCCGCGTCAGTACCGGTCCCGCGTCAGTACCG
>VUYV01000097.1:288638-389957 GCA_008711295.1 Anarhynchus alexandrinus
ACCAGGCACAGAGCGAGCAAGAGACGGAAAAACAGGATATAAAAGCAGCTGCTTGACTTAAGGTAAGCGATGGCAACATATGATGCATATAAAAAATAAATGTTAGTGACTCCAAAATACATCTGAACAAAAGTAAACGCAGAATGAGCATATCTTAATGCAAACTCACACTGAGCTTATCACAAGATACTAGATAGGAATAGGATTTGTCTCTCCTAATATCAAATATGGAGTGTATTTAACAGACAAATATCACACTTCCAACCTCTGACTCCAGCAGAAATACAGATTTCTGAATCCACCTGCATATTTCAGAGGCTTTCTAAGGTTTAAGAATTCTTCTAACAGGAGAAAATTCTTTGTCGGTGTGATCAGGCCTAACAGACGTTTATACATGCCTTCCCCCTTACATGCATGTTTCTTCTGTTGATTTAGGAATTCTCCCCCCGCTTCCCAAGTGAAATCTTTAGGTCCAGGTAAGACCGACACAAAAGACCCTCTGTGGTCCAGCAGCTCTTAGAAGGCCTCTCTCAGAAATCTCTTTTCTGAAAGATTTTGGCATGTCTAGCAAGGGCATGCGTGCGGACGCAAGGAGCTCTCTGGAAGATGTCCTTGAAGGTATTGAAAACCTGGCTGGCCATGGTCCTGGGCAACTTGCTCTCGGTGACCCTACCTGAGAGCATGGGGGTTGGACAAGATGACCTCCAGAGGTCCCATCCATCCTCAACCGTTCTGTGATTCTCCGGGTACAAGCCCAGGGCGGTGGGTGATGGAAAGAAGCAGAAATAGAGACATACGGTTTATCCACACTGAAAATTTTTCATGCTGTCGTGTTCATATGTCTATCCCAAACTTGGACTTGCCTTCCTAGAAGATGTACCGTATTTAAATTATTTTTTAAGAACCTAGGAAAGAGGCGAAGAACAAGCTCACCATGAGAGACAAGGTACCACCTTAACTGTGAAGCAGCTACAAGATCTCCAGTTGTCAGCTATGCCACAGCGTTTCTGCAAACCTGTTTTGAGTGGCACAAAAACCCCCAACCTACAGGTTTTACTAAAAAGTAACAAATATTGTACACATGCCTGCTTTATCTACAAAACGTTTAGAATCAAAACCAAAGGAAGAGTGAAGGCTAAACATTCATAAATGGTACAGGTAATGGAAACGCGGGCTCTTAATTTTCAGCGCTGCACAGGCGGTAGGAAACAAGGGCACAAATGGATACCCAAAAAGCCGCCATAAAAGACATTGAATTTTCAGACTCTGAGCTTAGTAAAGATGTGGAAATACTTTCCACCATGTCAGTTAAGGTAGTCATAATATGCGTGAATGCTAAAAGAAGGCCGGGGGCTGGGAGAGGAAACAAGGATGAACCGTCTGACGGTGTTCATTATACCAGCTATCACCTACCATCTCAGAAGAAAGGATTTTAAAACCCTCTAAAGATACAGAGCATTTTCTAAAAACAACTTTGGAACATCAGCATCGTGTTTTGAGATTATTCAAGCAGCAGTAGCTTCTATCATCCGCTCACTTCTGGGGAGAAGGGCAACTACACAGTGTGATGTATAAAAATACACGACCTCTTTGATGCTATACGCTCCCAGATAATTACCAGAACTGCACAGCCGGCTTAATGTTGCAATTATTTGGTTGTGTTTAAGTATTGTGGGTTTTAACATTGGCAGACGTGCTCAAAGCCTCCAATCGGTACAATTTTAAGTCACAAGCAGTAACTGTAAATTAACGTTCTGAATGTTGGTCGGTCACCCCATAAATTCCTTAGCACTGTAATACTCTTTTCAGTGCACTGAGCCTTGACCTAACGACTACCCTCTAGTGATCCAAGAGCGGAGTTCATGTTTGCAGGCACTGAAATTTAAGGAGTCTTTGAACAAAAACCATAAGGCGGATATGTAATGCATCTAACAATCCACTGGGGAACGCAACGAAAACATTAATACTTCAGCCAACCATGCGGCTTTAGGCTCCAGAAGACAAAAGAAAACAACCTACTTATTAAACCGCCCGTTCTTCCCACTGATTTTAAATCACAGGCTGAATAAACGTTTTGACTAGTTCAATAACATCTCTCTCTCTCTCTAGGAAAGGAAGAGTTAATGGACGCGGCAGATGATGGAGAGTTTCACCACCCTTCGTAGACTACGGCGGCTGGTGGGCCCTTGACAGCAGCAGCTGCAGGCTCGCTCACAGCCTGCTCCCCAGCTCAGCTGTCATATTGCATATCGGGATATCAGGAACCTCTCTCGGCCTAACAGCTGTCTCCCTTAATGGATTGCCCACTTCACCGCTTCCAGACATCATCCGTTTCTCTCTGCTCAAATCCTCTTTGCACGCGTTTGCGCGGTTTCGAGTTCCAACCTGCCCTGGGGATAGAGGAAGGGTCGAATTCCGGACTACCTTCGCACAGGCGAGAAACAGAACCGTTTTGTTCTGGCATTCGGGCTGGAAACCAGATAATCCTATGAGTGAGCTGAACCGGTCACGGTGTGAAGTTTTCAGAGAAAGCAGTTATAATTTCATAACAAATATCAGAATAAATCCGGTAAACACGTGCCTGTCAAAGACTCCTCTTTGAGGGATGCCACAGAGAGCCGTCTCCCTAAGCACATTTTTACTTCCTTTAGTGGAAACAAAATAGGGTGGATAAGCGCCGAGAGGTGTCTCGAAGTGAACTCGTATTAAGCGAAAAGCGAGGCTCTTATCTGCGCGATCTTCTCACTGCGATAGATAGGAGAGGGGTAAGCAAAGCCAAGGTTAGATACCGTCGGGCTCACAACAGGAGCATGTGGCGCCTTTCAGCGCATGAATGCCAGTTTTTTTACTGCAGGTGCTCTTGTGGTGCGGCCACAGGAGGAAAGCGATAACTGACATCCTTTTCCATTCAATTTACAGTCAAAAGAGGTTTTGTAATTTGGTAGTTGACTGGCTGAAGCTCAGCCCATATGGTAGCTGTTGTTCGGCAAAGGAAAAAAAAAAGAAAGAAGTACAGTACTTAAATGGGAAAGAACAGGCAGTCTGTGCACGCGCTCAAAGCTTCCAGGGGGTTCTGGCCCACTTTCATTCATATTTAAATGTGCACGTTCACACTGGGGACGGGGACACCAAGCCACATTTCCTAATATCGCAAATTACCGCTTTACTTTAGGTCTCGTGTGTTACATACAAAGAGGAAAAAAAAAAGCGAACGCAGATTTGCATCAGCGTCCCACGAGGAATGCTGAAGGTTAGAAGCAAAACCAGCTGGAAAATGCATAAAGGGAACAACACAGACTGCAGTCTGGTTCTTTTTTCAGAATATTTCTCTCCCATTTGCCTTCTGATCGGCAGCTCTAAAAGGCCCAGAAGTCGCCGTCTACAGCACATAATTCTGAACACAAAGAAAACAAACAAACTGCACGGATCATTTTAAATACATCTATGAGGTGAAATGCAAATCTGAATGGATATGTCTGGACTTACGAGGGAAAATAAACTGTTTTTTTCTTTTCAGTCTTTTTAGGAAAAGATAGGCTGTTATCAACATTTCCTTAAAAACATTTTAAAAAGTTTTAAACGGCAAATACCTCCCATGGACTCTCGCGGAAAAAAACAATACTTTGATGGAGAAACTGAAAGAAAAGAAAAGGGTAGAATGATGATTTCGGGTTAGTTTTAGCTTGGGGGGAGTACAGCAATATAAAAAAAAGATCAATACAGGGCACACTACCTGCTTGCAAAGAACATGCGATCTTGCTGGTCTTTCGACTTGTATTCTACAGCTATGGAGCTTCCCAAGAAAACGGGGAATAAAAGAAAATGGGCAAAGAGAGAAAGCAGCAAGCTGGAAGGAAGGAAGGAAAGGAAAAGGGGTCAAAGCTGATCTTTTTCACACTTGGATTTCACTACTGTCCAGCCAAGCTTTTGAAAACGTTTATGGTATCACCGGGGACCTGGACCACGACTCACAGTGGGGATGTGGTTATTAAAACGGTGCTTAGCAATCACAAGTGCAGGGCTTGTGAAATGAGGCTTTTCCTTTGCAAACGAATCCCAGAGATGGGAGCTTCACAGAAACTGTATTTGCACACCACTGTACAGATGGCAGCTACTGCCAAGCAGCTTCGATTGCTGTCCGTTTTCCCCTCAGTTTAGGATAGCACACAGATCACGTTAATAAGCCAAAAAGGACACGTGCCAGCCTGAAATAAAAATCAACCAAAAGTGGTCAAAAGTAATTTCTACAGTCTTCCAACTAGCTCCCAAACTGTCCAGTGTGGGTGTCCCTTATCTTCCCAGGAACTGCTTTCTCTTCCTTTTGCGTGTGAAAAGCCACACAAACATAACAGGAAACTGTCTGAACATGCAGGAGAAAGAGTGAAAGTCACTGTGCACAAATTGCTCTCAGACACACAAGTGATCTGCAAACACCGGTTGGATTTGGTTGATTTTAATGCCATTATATGAGGCATTAATTAGGCGTTAGAAATTCATACCAATAACACAGAAGACCCGTATCACCCAGAAGTTAAAATGCACACAAGCCAACGCATGGAAGGACCAACAAAGGGAAGAGGCTTTCTTTGCTTCAACCCCGTAATAGGCTGTGGCAAGAATATGAAGTTCTTCAGACTAAGAAAAATCACAGCTCATCACCCCTTGCAATACCCTGGATGACAACATGAAGGTATTTACTGGAGAAACTGATAGGCACTATTCAGGGGTATTAAAAAAAAAAAACAAAAACCCAAACCAACCATTTGCAAGAAGCTCCACTGAGAAGATGTTGCGTTAAATGAGAAAATTGTCATTGTTGGTTCAGGCAAAATTGGCCTTTTCTATAAACGAAGGCCACGTGCTGTAGGTGAACTGATACATCTTGATTCTTTTGCAATGTCTCTGCAATTTAAAAAACTGTCATTGTGGGGAAGAATTTCTCTTTGCTGTTGTGCTTCAGGCTAATTAATAAAGCTATTCAGATCGCAGAATTAAAAGAAAACACCTAAGTTACAGAATTAAAAGAAAACACCTAAGTTACAGCTCAGCTAGATGTGCGTACTATATGCATATATGTACGTATATGGGTTGGCATATACTGGACATGTTAGGAACATTAAATGAGGCTACGACTATCCAAATTTAGTACCTTTAAAAAGTAGTTTTGAGCAGCTAAAAGTTAGTTACACATCCAACAATATTAATAGAAGCATGTTGTTACTCCATACTATATTGCTGTAGGTTTTATTAGCAAAGCCAGGAGTCAACAGCAGTGATTTGCAGTCTGTAAAAAGGATGATGTCATTGAAACGCAAAGAAGGTCAGAATCCCCAAAGACAAATTATCTTAACAATAGAGTGAGATCATTCCATAGACATATCTGCTCCAAGGAGCAATAATCAGACCTACATGTAAAGCCTGTGCTGAGCATTAGATAAAAGCTACAGAGGCAGCACCTTCTCCAACGTAATAAAAGTAGAGCGCTGTAGATTTTGCCCTGAGCTTCACTCGTGAAAAAGCTTACTCTGCAAGGGTCCCAATCCCATTTATTTTTGCTACAATGCTACAAAGAAAATGTTATAAGCATGTGTAAGCTTGAATAGAAGATCTGGTTCTATTTCTCCTACATGGAGCTAAATAACGGGGCTCGTTAAAAAAGGAGTTTGCCTTTGAACTTTCATGTAAGGTTTAATGTACAGCTTTACCTCGCCCTAAAATTCTACAGGCCGATTAAGATCCAAATCTGCGTGAAGAATAAAATCCCCCGCAGGTTCTCAACCAGAATAAATCACTTTAACTTCTTTGACATAAAAGAGCTACAACACTAACTAATGTTAGCGACCAAAACAACAGAATTACACACATTTATACTATCTGAGAAAACATCCACATTTTTGTTATTCCTTGAGTAATTTCTACAGAATCCTACTGGTTCTATCGCCATTACCTCCTGCAACATTTTCCTATGGATATGGGGGATGGAGGTTGCTGTGTAGTGGTAAAAAGAAAAGCTGTCTCTACAGAGCAGGGACTGATGCTGTTCATCTGCAACAGGAACGAGCAATTCATCAAAAATTAAGAAAGTTTTTAAAAATGATGAATTAATTTGTAACACGAGGTCTCCTCCTATTTAGAAGTGAGGAGCGTAGAATCGTTAGCTTGCCCTTTCCTCTCAAATAAATATAGATTGCCAAAGTTCAGTGCTTCTGAAGTGAAAAAGAAGCCCAACGTAGTACATTTAATGAAGAATTGCAATTGTGCTCCCGCATGAGCTAACTAACTTCCTGGCTGTGGGTGTTTCATTTAAACTTCTAAGAGGACATCAAAACACATTTACATGAATGTAGATCATTGCTTCCGCTGGCTGATTTAAATGCATCTTACAGCTGTGGAGAAGGATTTTCTCAGTATTCAAAACATCCTTCTTAAGAAAAGGCATTATTAACTTATTGCTTTCTTTTTATACACACCACTAAAAGGAGACCCACCTCTGAACTCCCGTATTCTCTCAGCAGCAACCCTCACCCTCCTTCCGCTTGCCCTGCACCAGAACTCCAATACTTTTGCCTGACAGACATTGTGTGGCACATTCTGAGCCGACAGCGAGTGCTCTTCCAGGCGGTAGGTGTGCTTCGCAGCTATTCCCACCTGACGCTATCACGATATCCCAGCAGCCTACAAAACTTCTACGATCAGGTCTTTCCACTGGTGATTAATATTGGCATAGTGGAAGACCGACCATCATGAAGAAAGACTTCACAAAATATGTTGCCTCTGGGTATTCCTTCTAGAAGGAGAGGATAACATATTTTTTATTTTTTAATTTTTTTTTACAAAAACCCAAGCAAACAAAACCCAAGGCTGTTTGTTCAGCTGGAAGTGCTGAGTGTGGAAACTCAGACTTCTTTCAGAGGCAGTTAAGTGTTTGCTCACTTTGCAGATCATCTGTGCGGGTCAAGGTGAATGCGCAGCCCTATCAGTTGATCTCGGGAATGTGGTCCATTAAAGAACCATCCTGCCCTGAGGGACCCAACAGGGTTTATGTATGGAAGGCTGTATGAACTAATGCTGCATAAACCGGTAATGACTTCTGATTATGTATTATAATACATCCCTGAGCAATCAGCACAGAAAAAAACACCCCAGATTTTGCCACCAGTTCCTCCTCTGCTACACAATCCACAAATCATTCACTTCACTTCCCACAAGTATGTATTTAGCTTTTTAAAAAACACTGTACAGCAAATTATGTAGTGTTCAAAAAGACATTTGCCAGGGCTGAAGGAAAAGAAAAAACACGTTTTTTGATGAGTTCCTGGGATGTTCTCCCCTATTTTTATCTCTCAAAAGAAAAGCAGCATGCTCTTTCGGAGTGCCATTTTAAGTCAGTGATGAATATCATCACCAACAGTTTTGATATAGCAGCATCAGAAAAGAAAATATGGCATAATAGGGGAAGTCCCCATCTTTGGGTTGAAACACTGAAAATATACCGATGATTCAAAAGATTTGTTTAAATCCACAGACTAAAAGGGATGCAAAATAAACAAACTCCCCTTTCTTTGCTGTAATTCTAAAAAAACCTTTTTAGAGGATAACAACACAAAACCAACGTAGCTCACAGTCATGGAAAATATCCTTTGATTTGGAAATCAACAAAAGTTGCAGAATTTCAATCTCTAAGTATCAGGAACTCATTATTTCTGCAAACCTCCTCTAACAACTCCGTCAGCCTTTCCAAAATAGTATTTGTTGTAGCAAAAAGGCCTTTGAACCTACCAAATTCTTATTTTCTCTTCTATAAAGTTACCTCTGTTTGCACAACTTTCAAAAGTGAAGCTTGCCCATTTATCCGGTAATCACCTCTCTCTCATCTGGCCCTGATTACTGCTTCATCTACAGCAGCATTTATTGTCAACAAAAGCAGAGTGAAAAGCTTACACTGTGACTTTTTGCCTTTTTGTTGCTTATTCAGGATGATTAAAGCCCACCTGAAATAATTTCAAATTGATTTTTACACCTGAAGTACCAAACACGACAACCGGTCGTTTCTCTCCCTTTCGCTGAAGTGCTGGATAATGATGTTGTGTAAGACTTAAACATTAAGTCCTTCTGCCTCTCATTGAGCAAAGAAGAAACGCCAATCCATAAAAACCAGGGAGAGGAGGAAAGCTCTGCGTTTGTAGTCTCATTTGGTATCATTTCCAGTCCCCCAAAGATTTAGCCGAAGCACTTCGATTCACTAGTAAAAGCACACTACACACACACGTGTTTGCTCCGAGCCAAGCTAGGAGGGTTCTATTTGGAGAAAATCTTTATAAAATGAAATCCAAGGTCCAAAAATTAAAATCGAACAAACTGTTCTTTAAAAATTTACCCTGATAAAAAGCAGCGGTAACACAGCATACATCCAGCATGGAGGGAAGAATCAAGACGAACATTTTCCCCCACCACAGCTCAATATTTTAGCAGATTTACTGTCAGCCTCCAGCCCTTCTGCTTTGGATCACGCAGACTCAGATCAAGAATTACATTTAGAGAAAAAGGCATCTGTTCAGGGACTATTAGCAGCTTTTTGTTTTATAAAGTGACCCATGTTTCCAAAGGATTCAACATCTTTTCTTTTTAAATAAGGATTTTGCAAGAAGCTTATCTGCAATGAAAAAAAACCACCACCGCTTTATAAAAAGTATTACAAAAGTCACTTTTACAGTTACAGTAAATGACCACAACACAGACATTAAGAGTCTGTCCTTCAAAACCACGGGTCTTTCATTTACTCGGTGGTTTGGGATTTTTTGTTTGTTGCTTTTAAAGTGAAATACTATATTTGGGGGTTCTCGTATGCATTTGGTTTTTTCTGCCATCATGGTGAAGCTGCAAACATTTTCATGTTTTTCTCTAATTTGATGCCAACATCAAGCTGGAAGCTTTTTTTTTTTTAATGAAAACAGAGATTCTGATGAAATACAAGACCTGAGGTTTTTAGGAAAAACAAAGTATCACAAGATTTGTCATAAAAACATGGTGTTGGCAACAGTAATAGTCTCCTTATGCACAGTAGCTTGCTATTTATAGGAGTGCTCACAAGTCTGCAGACATATTTCTGCTCTCCAGTAATAAACCTATGAAGAGAAAAGGCTCAGCCAGCATCAGCACAGATACCTGCCTCTTTGCAAGTCAAGAACAAAATGGAAGCGGCACAAAAACCAGATCCTCATCCGACAGAAATCAAACAGGACTCAACTGAAGTCACATAAACCACAACGGATTACTCAAATTGAGATAGATTCTGGTCCTAAATCTCAATCTATATGCACTAAAAACCGAAGGCTTTGTTACATACCACGCCTCCATGTAATCAGCTGGAAAAGAAGTGCACATCCTCCCGGGAGGTAACACCAGGGAGTCAATCGGCCCAACCACGCCAACGCAACGCCAACGCCACGCTGCGCGGAAGAGCATCCAACAAAGTATGTACAATTTTCATACCGTTCGGCGATTCTTTCAGGCGTTCAGTGACTTTCTTCACTGAACAGCCCCTTTGTTCCTTCCAACCGAGGTTAAAGCTAATATCCACCTTCACCTCTTTTGGCCCGTTTCCCTTCGCTGCCTGCCCACAGGACATGCGCTCTCGGGGTTAACAGGGCCGATGGTATGGACTGGGGAATTTGTCTCTTTTTATCGTCTAAGAGTGAATCACACATCGTATGACAATGACATTGCTCAAGTCCAAACTGCTAATATCAATAGTACATTTGTTTATGCAACAAAAGCAGGGGAACCTTAAAGTTATTTCACCTTTCAGACGTGTTTAGAAGATGCAGCTTTTTGCCATTTTTTTTTTTTTAGTCAGCTATGAGGAAATACATAATTTAATTCTAGAGAATGCAAGAGAAATATGTTACCTGCAAGCTCTAGAGCAAAAGCAGAGCTCAGCTCGTCAGCCACCAACCGCTGTCTGCACAGCTCGGTATTTTCCTTTGTCAATTTTGGCACCTTCTCTTTGGCTTGGAAGAAATGATACCGATAAGCTGAAGCCCAAGTAACAGCTATCAGGAAGCAGGAGAGTTACTGTACTTCCCTTTTCTATAGCCCAAACTCTTCCAGCCCAGGTTGGCAGAGGCTTCTTCGTGTACTCAACTGAGAGAGAACCACAAGAACAACAACAACAACAAAATTAAGGCGTTTCCCTTATAGCATTCTCTTACATGAAAGGAGAGTAAGCTCTGTAACTTCACGACCCTGGGCTTCCCACCTTCACGGAGACTGTGGATCTCAGAACAATATCCCTTCAAAAAAAACCTATACCTGCATGCAGATCTTCAGGCTCCACCTGTCCCAGCAGCAAGGTTCAACAGAAGCCACGATTCACTGCTGGGGCCTGGCAGGGAGAGATGAAGAGGTGATTCAGAGCTGCTTTGTACACAGTCAGTAAACTGGTACCCAGGGAACTGCTGCTGCTGGGAAGGCACAGCTCCCTTCCACCGTGCTCCCTGAAACGGTGAGCCGGCCACAGTCAAGCGGTTTCTACGACATCTCCAGGACAGCGAGGGAGACGGAGAAACAAGCCACGGAGGCTTGTTTCTTCATGCCTTCCTTCGCAGAGGCAAGGCTATGCAGAAGACATGCTCGGACTGGTAATTACATTCTGCCTGTCAACGCAGTGCATCTTCCATAGAGCATACTTGCACACTATCTGTTATCGAACGCTTCTAGAGCAACAAAGCAATCTCATTATGCAATTAACACAGTTACTATAAAGGCAGCCACACGAGTGCGATGTTATTTTTTTCCACAGCATTTTCACGTTTCTTCTCCAGCCTTTCCCCTTCACACCAGCTGCAGTCGAATTACTCGCTGGCCTTGATGCTGACAACGTTGGATGTGATCGGAACAGACCAGACATTGTTTTAACACAGGAAGGTTAATTTAAAATAACCTTCCTAAGCTGTTCGTACTGCATGACAGCAACATTACAAGGAGAAGACATGGAGTCATAAACAGGATCAGCTCTCAATCCCCAGACCAGCGACAGCAGCACTTGTCACGAACACACTGTGCCTGGTCCCCAGGGGAAGCGCGGCCTCAGCTGCCGCTCACACAGCTCCTTCTGTCACCCACCCCACGAAGCAACGCCAGCTTTTCCTTCTGAAGAGCCATCCTCTTGACCTCCTAAAGGTGAATGCGACCACGACAAGAGATGAAAGACAGGAAACAATTAGCAGCAGGTATGCTCCATAGCATGCCTGCTACTCTATTTCGGCACCAGTTGGCTCTGGATACGCCTGTACCACCGAGCAAATAAATCAGCCTTTGGAATTGGGCTGATTGTTCTAAAATTGTCACTTAACAGAACATTAGAAAAATTTAAAAAAAAAAAGGACTTATGGTCAAACACATATATTAGAGGCAACCAGAAACCACAGCTTAACGGTTGCAACACTCCCGCCATGAAAATTTTTGAGGGTTTTTTTGTCATCTCATTCCCTACTCCCACCATCACCGACCTTGACTTTGTATCCTTCCCTTTGAACAAAGTAGGAGTAAACTCTCAGACCACCGGTTGGTAAGTCTAGCAAGAAAGCTGTACTGCCTTCAGATGTGGCAAAGGAGCAGGACTCCTGAAGCTGCCATGGACTTTGTTAAAGTGCTCTTTAAGCACGATGAAATCCGCATGTTCATCATGATCAACCTTCTTACAGCTCCGCTAAGGACCGCATTTGGGCTCCCATTGCCTGGTGGCCACTCCAAACCACTTTTTTTTTTTAAATCTTGAATTTACAAGACAGCTGAATGTTCCCTTTTTCAAATACTATGATATCACCACTACAGAAAAAAATTGCTTTGGTAGGGCACACCGAGTTCGAAGGTCAGAGCTCATTTTGTACTAACCCCCCCTAAAAAGCATGTTGCTTACTCCACAGCCTTCTTTTTACCCTGAGATTGCGGGCTTTTCCTTCTTTTTTAAGCAAGTTATAATCCAGAATTATCGTTTTCAAGAGAATATGGTGAGGGGACGATGGAACTGTCATGGAGTCATCACTGAAGCCCAAAAGTTTCTTACGACCTGTCTTTAAGTCTGAGGCCTTCGCTACAGCAAAACAAATGAAAGAGTATTTCAGGGTAGCAGTTTACACTGGCATAAATCATTCAGAAAGCACGGAAACAAGAGTGATTTATTCATTACCTGACTTAATTTATTACAGTGTAAAAGAACCATATGAAAAATTCTGGAAAGAGCTCTCCACAGATGGGAAGAAGGCAGCACTGAATTGGTGATGATGATCAATCTGCCTCCCATTTGTAATTCCACTTGAGAAGATGCATATTTTAGCTGTGCTTTGTGGCCACTTCACAAAAAGTAGCATAACATTACCGAATTCCCCACCCTCTCGGGGGATAGCAAACGTGTTTGTGAGCATGTAGGAAACGCAGGGTTTATAAAGGCTATAGATTCTTTTGACAAAAGTCTTATTTTTGCTGCCTGTGCAGATTATTATTTATTGTTAGCCTTTTACACCAGCAGCTTTTCTGGGAGAAAAAAATGCATCTAGGTATCTCACTGGAGAGCAGCGTGACATGCCACTTTCGTAAGGGTGAAGGACGAGCCCATCAAAAATCCTAACAGGAAAACACAACTGAATTTTGCTCCTTTTTTTTTTTTTTTTTAGTTCAAATTCCAGAATCAGCAAGTCTTCACCAAGATAAGCAGTTTCAGTAAAAAGAAGTAAATAAGTTGGTAATAAAAATATTCCTCTAAAGAATCAGTGGGGGGTTATGGAGTTGGATCCTTGGTAAAATAGGAGATGAGGCAGGAGGGATGAGCGGAGGGGAAGGAAGGATAAATTAACAATAAATAAATAAATAAAGCTCCTGTAGGAAAACAGCATCTGTTGAAACAGAAGAGCCTCTGCCAAACAGCCCAAACCACACTACTTCATGGTATTTATTTTTTTCCTCCCGTTAGTCATGGGTTGCAGGAGTTTTATAATCGTGGAATGATACAGCTGTAAAAGACCAATGCCCCCCAAACTTTTCAGTTCAGTTTATGAATAGAAACTATAAAAATCAATATTAATTTTTAACTTACCTACTTTAACTTACCCCTGCCTATGGCAGGGGGGTTGGAACTCGATGATCTTCAAGGTCCTTTCCAACCTAAACCATTCTATGATTCTACTTCTCAGTAGATCCAAACTAGCACAAAACAAGTCAAAAAGCACACACTCACAATAAAGGATATGACTAAGCCACACCCAGTAGATAAGAGACCAAAATTTGGAAATACTGCTAAATCAAAACGGTATTTACATGTCAATGTTTTATCATGCATGTAAACTATTTGTCTAAGCACCAGGAAATCAGCCAGGCCTACAGAGACATCTCACGTTAGCACTGTAAGCATCTTCCTTCTCAGGGCTGTACTGAAGAAGCAAATCACAGATACTGCAAACCTGAGGAGTAAAACTGCAAACCGTTGAAGAACAGCACAATAAGAAACATCCACACGTTTTATCATTTTACAGACATATCTACGCATGGTTTAAAATAAACGATTCTACTCCACATTCTGCCAACCTTTCCTCAGCTTCACCGAATCCCACTCTGCAGGAAATTCCCGAGAAGTTTTGAGTTGTGGCTGTGGAAACAGCGTCAGCTTTTCTTAAAAACACCTTGTGCCTGCTAACACTACCAACGTGGGTGCTTGTGTCTTACACCCCTCCGTCACAGCTGAGATGACATCAGTGAATGTGAAGAATTCCATTGTAAGCTTGAAGTTACAAAAAACAATTAAAAATAAAAAAGCTGTTTCAGACAAGAACGTGCATTTGCTGGGCTTTCTGCAAATTTTAATAAGGAACGTATTTGTTGGCAGGGGGGATACAGAAGAAAATATTCCTGTCTGAAATGGAGAGCTTTGGTGCATCCATGCTTTTGCTTTTTAAAATACTTCTCTTAAAACATTTGTTTTCAGGTCACTTTTCCTGTCAATGATAACCTATATTGTACACAGATTTAATGAAAAGACTTTTAGATCCATAGAAAACCTTAGCTATAGTCAAAATATGAGAATAACAATGCAAAACCCCTCAAATTACACTGTTGAGAGAACACCTACTACCTGGAAATTTTATGTAAATATCTGATCTTTAAAAATCATGTTTCAGAATTGGTTTCATTTCCATGGATTTTACATATCAGAAGTAATGTCAGTTAATGGAAATTTCGTATAAGCATCCTGTAAGTGGCAATCTAGTAGCATGCAGTAAAAAAAAAGATTATTAACATTTAATATCCTCCAAGGAAGGATTTCAAAACTTTTCAGGAATACTAAAGAACTACGTGTCAACATTACATCAGGTACTAAAAAGACCTTATCACTATTTTCTTGACTGTCCTTATCCTATTGCAACAAAGAAAACTACACTCCCTTGCCCAGTTTCAACTCCTGAGTTTTCACAGGCAGTCTGGTCTGAACAAGAATCAAAATGAATCAGAAGCTATGTGAGAATTCAAACCAAGCATTAAAAAAATATGGTGCTGACAAAATAATCCAGCTCATTCACATCCTCTCCTCCACATGCTCTTCTATTTCTGCTTCCAAAGGAAACTAGGAAGAGCACAGAAAAGTCTACACAGCGTTTTGAACCAAACTAAAGTTAGAAAGGAGAAACCCTAATAGAAGAAGGAAAACCTTTAGATACTCTGCACAAAGAATTTAGGCTGACGTGATCGGGGCCAGGAGAAAAGTCACCTGAACTGCCAGTTTGAATTCTGCTGCCAAGTCACACTGTGGACCCAGTAAACACTGTGGTTTTACGCAGACCTGCAAGCTTCTGTTCTTCAAGTTGTCTCATCTGTAAATGGTGCTTATCTGGCACTGGGGTTTATAAATGAAAAAGGTTTCAGACAGGTATCTTTGAGGAACACCTCTTTAATCAAGAGTGCTGTTTTACTCCCAGAGTTGCCAAGTACAGTGTGTTTACCTCCTGTGTAAAGTAAGAGAAGGAAACTGATGTCCAGTTTCCCATTTATACTGGAGACATTTATTCCCCTCACCCAGCCTATGGAAACAAAGAACAGGCAAGTACTTAGCAAAAGCTGAGGTTCTTTCATCCTTGTGAGTCTCAGGTAGTTGCAGGCACAGGTGACTCCCTGCACGCACAAAAATGTAATTCTTCTCAGGCACGGCCAGATGCCAGGCCTGGCTCTACCAAACGCATTAGTTTAAGGTTCCCTTTTAATCTGAAAGATCAACTAAAGATTCCTCAAGTAGCATTAAAATTTTCCTGCCCACAGCTTTTCACGAGAGGAACCTCGCTGCTCATTTGTCATCTGTTGTAAAGCTTGACTTCACCCACTTCTCCCCTCTTACGCTACTGGGAGGACTACTCAAGAAGATGGCAAGGTACTTGAACTGTGCTGCTCACAACCTTCCTATTGTGTCCTAAGCCTTCTTATGGCTTTCTCCGTATATTTATAACCCAACGCTATAGACAGAAAAGCAGAGGGTTCTATCATGCACTGTGAGAAATGTAAAGGACACTTATAATTGCGATTGCTTAACCAATCCCAAATTGTTAAAAAAGAGTTTCAACTGAAAACAGTGGCCATTTGGAGTCCAAGAATTTTGCCAGGACCCCTCTGCTATCAGAGTAAGTATTCAATCTAATAAAGCAGTCCAAAATCACAGCCAAAGCTACTCTTCCATGCTCTGAATGGTCTTTTATCCCAAGTACAGTGTACAGTTCAAATGTTGCATGTTTCTGCCTTGTTAGCACAGCAGCTGACTTTACGGAGGAGTGACATGCTCTATTTCCCGCAGAATAAGCTTCCAAATATTAGTGTCTCAAACAAGAAGAGTTAGTTCCTAAGGTTAGTGGGGAGTCAAGAGCTTGTCTTCAGACCTAATTTGGGAACTACATGTTTTGGTACAGAAATATTGTGCTTCTCTGGTGTCTCTGTCTTCATCAATTGTAATGTTGAGGCTGCAGCTGAAGCCCTAAACTAATGTGGAAAGAGGGGTAGGGAAGAAAACACAGCACAGATTCCAGTTATACTTTGATTTCTCTTTTGGACTCCTGCTTTAAAATGTAAGTGAAGGTTGTCGAAAGAAAAAAGAAAATATGTGGGGAAAAAACCACGGGGATTCACCCGAGATTACTAGCGCCTTAAAAATGAAAGTTTTTTAAAGCAAGAAGATAAAAGAAGTGTTGCCAGAGACAAGAGAAGGGTCTTGCTGGTCACTGCTTGGTCTTTATTCTCCTCTGGGGAAATCTAGCTTCAATTTTTGTTTTTTTCTTTCTACAAAGTGGAATCATTTGGATTTTCATATGGCTTGCCCAGTGAATAGTTACCATTCTCTAATAAATGTGACCATATAGAAACCGACTGTTGTTTTTAAACATTATCAATCGTAAGGAGCCGTGATTCCACTAAAGCCAGTAGAGCCAGATCGTGTCAATTAAGTGCACAGTTTTTAGAAAGTTAAGAGTGTACTGAACATTTACATATAAAATATTTTAAAATCTGTGTATGCTTAATTTAAGTACATATTATATTTAGCAATAAAGCTGGTAATGGAAAATGAAATTATATAATGGCTAGCTCTCAATTAAATCTTCCCTTGGCTCCATCAGGAAGTTATTTATGCCGCTTTGCAGAGATGTTCCAAAATTATGTCATATTATTATGTATGTGTAACAAAGCCGGGGAAAACCAGCTACATCTAGTTACTTTTTGAATAATCCAGAGAAAAACGGTTAGAGATTCATGGCACATAAGCAATTAGATTCTTTTCCCACTAGTAGCTGTTGCTAAAGAAAACAGATCTCAAATATTGCTGCTAGCACTTCTTGCAGGTTGGGTTTTCTTCTGCTAGTTAGTGGAGTTTTTGCTCCTTACAAATAATAGCGTTGCAACATCCTGCGTTATCACCTTTATGCTGTTTGAGATGCAATCCAAAAATATGTTATAACAAAATATGAAAGCTATTGTTAAATCTTTTTAAATCTATGTTAACGCTCTTCCCGCTTACTCAAGTATAGTAGATTACAGTTAACAGTTATGCAGTCATAACAATGCCCAACTGTCCATCTCTACATCACCTATTCAAGCATCTTTGTGACTGCAGGCCAGTCATCTCTAAACTTTGTCTTGGATTCAGCTAGCAGGGTAGCTGTATTAGCCAAGATCTCGGAGTCGCGGAATTTTCAGAGTTGGAAGGGACCTCTAGAGCTCACCCAGCCCCACTCCCCTGCCAAAGCAGGACTGCCCAGAGCACAGCACTCAGGACTGCATCCAAGCGGGTTTTGAAAACCTCCAGAGAAGGGGACTCCCCCACCCCCCTGGGCAGCCTGTGCCACTGCTCTGCCACCCCAACCCCAAAGGAGTTTTTCCGTGTGTTGGAACGGAACCTCCTCTGTTCCAACTTGTGCCCATTGCCCCTCGTCCTGTCACTGGGAACCACTGAAAAGAGTCTGGCTCCATCCTCCTTCAACCCACCCTTTAGATACTTGTACGCAGTAATAAGGTCTCCCCTCAGCCTTCTCTTCTCCAGGCTAAAGAGTCGCAGCGCTCTCAGCCTTTCCTCATAAGGGAGATGCTCCGATCCCTCAATTATCTTGGTTGCCCTTCGCTGGACTCTCTCCAGCAGTTCCCTGTCCCTCTTGAACTGGGGAGCCCAGAACTGGACACAGTATTCCAGTTGTGGCCTCACCAGTGCAGAGCAGAGGGGGAGGATGACCTCCCTCGACCTACTGGCCACACTCTTCCCTCTGCAGCCCAGGATTCCGTTGGCCTTTTTGG
This sequence comes from Anarhynchus alexandrinus, assembly GCA_008711295.1. Lineage (NCBI taxonomy): Eukaryota > Metazoa > Chordata > Aves > Charadriiformes > Charadriidae > Anarhynchus > Anarhynchus alexandrinus. The sequence continues at coordinate 306,450 of VUYV01000097.1, forward strand.
TGACAAGGGCACATTGCTGGGTCATGGATAATTTACTATCTACCAGGACCCCCTGGTAGATATATAGATAATCTCATTACAAACGTTTATGTCTTAACTGTTTTTTGGAGGCTGCAGTGAGTTCCACGTCTTCCATGGCTACACCAGCCAGCAGTGCCCAAACTACCTAAGTATGTTTGTCCAAGCTCTAATAGAGCTGCTGTGCAGACACCCCTTGCAAAACAACAGCAATTTATGGAACAGCCTTCTAAGGAAGGCAAACATTTCATTTGCTTGAATAATTCATAAATACAATCTTAAAAGGAAACATTTCCATAATGAAAGCAAACAAGCTGGTAAAGAAAAGGCTATTTAAAATAAAAGTTAAGCATCGAAAATCATTCTATTTGCGATACAAGTAACAGTTTTCTTTCGCGTAAGAAGCAAAACTGATATGAGTAACTTCTGCCTGATGCATGGATTGACACACACAGAATATTTATTCAGAAGGACCAAGTAGGTGCTCAGGGAGTACAAGGCAATCACAAATTAAAGAAATGGTTATATTCTGGAAAGAAAAAGACAACCCTTTTGCATGGGTATTTGAAACCAAACTCTTTGCAATTAGCAAAGACAAAAGGTAGCAGAAAGTCAGCTGGCACGAGATTTAAGGACTTATTTCCCATTCAATTAACTAAACACAGAAACTCTTCAAGGACACCTCTCTATTCAGTCTTAGCCTTCTAGAATTCTTGTCCCTTCCTTTTACAAATCTAAGCAGCCAAATGAGAAGATAATTCACGCATCATGTTTGTCTTCTTCTATCCAAGGTTTCCATTTTTCTTAACTAAAACTTATACCCTCTGAGGACTTTCTTCCTGTTAGTCTTGGTCTGAATCATTTTGGAGCCTTCTGCATCCTTGACACCTGCAAGCAGCAAGACATCTTGTATATTTTCACCAAATTCAAGACAACAGGCTGAATGGGTAGAAATTTCTGCAAGAGCCTGTAAACACTCACACAGGATTAGCAGAGGGGTGTGTGTCCCTAATTCATAGACAGCAGCTCTCAGCTTAGGATAATCATATGAAGTTTTTAGTAAGATGTGTTCTAAGAAGGGAAAAAAGACTGATCTTGCTTGGTTTGCAGTGCTTAGTCTTCCAGACACGCTATTTTTGCCGTCTGATTTAAAGAAGATACATTACTGATTTGGATGACCGCTTACTTGAGGAACAGAGTAAAACAAATAGTTTAGAAACTCCTAATAGGCTTACATCTATTTGCATATAGGTAACTATGGAAAATACTGGTGACTAAAACGCAGTACGGAAATTAAAATGAATTTAAAAAACAGTCAAAAACATTAAGGAGCCAAATTCAGTGCATAGTTTATTTGCAACAAACTAGCTAACCAGCTCTAACTGTAATTACATGTGATAAATCAGAAAGAAACAAATGAAATTAGGAGTGCCTAATCCTGTGATAGAAAGTTCAACGGGGCAGTAAGTCCTAAAAATTGAGAGCAAATACAATGAATATACCTATGTTTTATTTAAATATTTCCTCTGCATAAAAGCTGGAAAGGCTTAAGTTTATTAAAACATAAGCCACAGACATTATAACACGTAAGAAAAGTGGTGGCAAAGAACAAAGTCCAGATGAAATTTTGAATCTGCTGCATAGAAAATAATCCACCCGCACTTAGCTGAGTCAGGAGAGAAAGGAAGCAGACACAGCTACTTATTCCTACTGAGAGTTCTTTGCTTTTCAGCATGCTCCACAATTTTTTCTTCTACGTAAAGTCCCTTTCGCTTTCTTACTGCGTTCATGTACTTGCGGGCCTGGTTCTCCGAGTCTGCCTTTTCCCCAAAGTGCAAATATTCTTCCTCAGTGGTTGGTACCCAGAATGGGTCACTTGAAATGATCTATAAAAAGAAGAAAAAAAAAAAAAGTAGTAAAGTAGTACAAAGGTTCATTAGAACATTTCAGGCAATCAATCTCTGAAGTAGAGCAATATGAAAGTAGAGCAGATAGAGCTTTCTGGAAAGCCTGCAATTAGCGATTTAAGAAGAAAACAAGAGTTCAGATACACTGTGTAGCATTTGCCATAAGAAGCCCACGATAGCTTTTCAAATTCAGTTGCATTTATCTGCGTATAATGGTTTTTTAAAGCAAATTTAATTGCCAGTCAGCAAACAATGCCAAATAACGCTCAGAAAATTCTCAGTTTTCAAGAAGAAATTCCTTATTTAGAATATTATCTCACTATGATTTTATCAGAATTTATATGAACCGAAGGTTTCTGCTCATTTCTGTGCCCTGTGTTCTTCAATCCCTGAGTCAGACAGATGGTTTAAAAATCATTGTTTCTGGTGCTAACATATTTAGTAGAGCTGTTCTTGCAGCTTAATGTCTCAGGGGCCCTCCTCTAGAAGAGATTTCAGATCTAACATGATCAGAGAATAAATGGATGTGTCTTTATCTCCGGTTCATCCTATATACCCCACACGTCTCAGACTACCACAGACAGCATGCCAAAGATGTAATCATGTTACAAGGTCTTTAAAAGCTTTCCTCATTTCATCCTGCACAGCAAAGCTACATTTTTAATTCCCCAAGAAAGTCTGAAGAGATACTTACTCTCCAGCTTTGGACTATGTATACATCACACAAATTCTAGGCTTAATGCTTAACTAGCTAGGCACAGATAATAATTTATTCCATTACTGTTAGCGACTCTCGTATTACTTTAAGAAATGTTAGGTTTCCAAGTAAATGTTTTAAGACCAAAAGAAAAAGGAGGACCGCCTTTCAATTCTAAGCTCCTAAGAATTCACCTCTACTTTATGAGTTCAAATATGAGCTCTACTCATATTTTAAACTGTTGCAAGCATCAGAAATTACTCCTAAGTCATTAAGGGTGATCATCAAGTCTTAAACTCATGTAACGCCTATGTGTAATCAAATCTGGGAACTGCTCCCCAGTGAACCGATGGCGGGGTGACTAACTAAAACTGCAGAGGGTTATAGTCCAGAGAGTCAACTTTCCTTCCCATTGCTGGACAATTAACCATAAACCAGAGTAAAAAACACTGTAGTTAATAAGCATTAATAACCAGATCACCTTCCAAGAATGCTAAACACAAGCATTAGGAAGGGAAAAAATTGATGTTATTCGGATTCTGTTGCAAAATTAAAAAACACTTATTGCACTTAAATGATTGTAGATTTCCTCACAAGATGTAGTTACAGGTAATACGTTTTTACTCAAAAACCCAAAGGTAATACTGTATCCATTTCTGAAATAAAACCCTCATGGAGAAAGGAGTGCAGACAATTATTATTTACAGTAAGAATTGTGATAGTTATGGCAATAATTGAGGACATCACTCTATAATAATTTCTGAAATACGTAATATTAGCACTAACATTAATGACTGACAAGGAGGGAACACACTTCCCTAAACTACCAATTTTAGCTTTGTATTATAAACCTTTTCTAGTGTTACACACTTTTTCTTCTGACAAATACTTCTAATTGCCATATTGTATTTCAAACCAAACAAAATTTCGTAAAGCTTAAGTTGCCCATGCTAGCAAGAACAGGAATTTAATAACGATGGTTTAAGACAGACAATTTTCCCCAGAAACATCAACAACTGTAAAGTCCTAATTGAATACCTCAGGTTAAATAATGCCTAACACAATCAAACAAATTACACTTTACGGGGAGTCTGGAAAATGACTCTGGCAGAAGATGGCTATTTTGTATTAGGTAACATTGTAGGTTCAATCCTGCAAAATAGTATGTCAAGCCCCTAAACCAACAAAAATAGTTCTACTTTGTTACAGTTAACCATATACACGGACTTGGTAAATTAAGTGGAGTATTACTTATGTGCTGAAAGTGACATCCAATCTCCATTATTTAGGTGGGAAATGACTATGCCATAGGGTTGTCTGGCTGAAAACCAAAAGCAAGCAGAGCTCAGAAATAAAGAGTACGAAACTTAGCTTTCCAAATGTTTCCACATTTACTTTTAGAATCTGCCTGAGTCATATCCATTCTGATGTCCTGTGCAGGGCCTTATAACCAATACCTAGGAACGTAAAGGTGATTCCTTGACAGCTTACATCAATAACAAAAAAAATGGTCCCCCCCTTCTTGGAGAGCTTGAAAGTTTCACCATTATTTTATGCAGTAGAAATAAAGAAAAGGGGCAGTGAAGGTTACTTGGGTTTTCCCAACATTTGGACAAAAACTGCATGTCGACTTGATGAAGTTGTAGTGATGTTCATACTGAACATCTTAATGATGGAAAACCACCAGGGACTTCCCCATTCATGATCTGCCTAAAGAGCTGAACAAACAAAAATTTCCAAGTCCAAGAAGACATGAATAAGAAAGGTGATTATGCTCAATGGATTCGCTCCAGACCATACTGCTGAGAGAGATTATACAGCTATAAACTATAACTTAAAAGGCTGTTACTATTCCCTTTGATGAAGTTTCTTCTACATTAGCAAGAAATCTAACACCCAGAAGTTATGCCCAGAGTGAAACAGTAAAACGGTGATTCTTGACGAATGAATACAACAGAAGAGTCCAAAAGTATACAAAACTGAACTTACAGATCTAATCTACCTGTAAATATTTAGATACTGTAGTGATGGATGCTTAAGAAAATCCCCGGGTTTGACAGACCGGCTCTTTCAATAATTTATGAAAGACTTGTTCTACTAATGTTAACTGAAGTTTTGCACTGGATACTTCTTCCACTGATAATAATTCTTTATGCTTCAACGGGTATCTCTAGCTCTTAGGAAAGCCGACATAACAGGAGGTTCAAACGTATGTACCATTTAGTATTAGGTAGCCAGCAAGGGTAAACCTGCAAACCGATCGCAGCACGGGGGTACAGAATCCTGAGTGAACCTTGTACCGCTACGTGATGCAGAGCAGCAGTGTGAACAGACAGAAATTAGGTTTCAAAAGCCCCCTCGGTACCCACAGGAGCTAGTTTTGCTTCTCAACCTGTCTGAAGAATTCAGGCGCTACATACTCCTTCTGCAGGAAGTTATGGTGGCATTTGGAAATGTCCGCTAGAGGACCATGCCTATCGGAATGGTGCCGAAACCCTGCAAAAGATGAGCCTAATTTGAACACGCTATTTGTATTACTACGCCATGGTAAGTAATGAGGAAGAGGAAGCTAGATCTACCGAGTCAGCTGGAACTGGGGCATCAGCCATGCATCTCCTTTAAGAAGTCAGCAAATAGCCATGTTAATGTAACCCAAATATAACTACCCAGAGGTGTTACTGACACAGCAATACAAAAAAAAAAGCAGGAATTTTTCTTTTTTAAAAGTTCTGATTCTGTAAGCGAAGGTGAGGGCACAGATGAGACTCTCCCTCTTCTACTCGCATCATATTAATGGATCAAAGCAGATGCATACAGCAGGTGGCATCCATCATTGCCCACACTCTGTTAACACAGCTCAAGCAAGCAAAAGGAAAAAAACGTTTCCGTATAATGCTCCAAAAGCATTGTCATCAATTTGCTTACAACGGTAGCTGTCAGAACGGTGGCTCTGGGTTTCCTGGAATCAGAGCTGAGAAGCTTTTTAGCCCCTGGGCTATTGTTTGTATTCATGGGAACCACATAGGCATGACCCTGGAATCTGTGACAGAAACTCAGTTTTTGTTTGGGTAGAGTCCTAAATGATTGATCAGATTCCAAATAGACCAATACTTCTGGAATATGATGTAGCCACGTAACAGAGAGCATTTACTGTGGGATCCTGGAAGAGCCACAGGGTCAAAGCAGAAAAGACACCCAAAACCATTATTTATTCTATGTTCATGTCACTTTTCATTTAAAATAATTTAAGTATTTTTATTTTTCAGTACAAAACACTATTTTTCAGTACAAAACACTATTTTTCAGTACAAAACTAAGATATATAGCTTAAGATTCATTTTTAAAACAGAAATGTGACAGCATCTTAACAGTGCTTTTCCAAAAAGTTACACTCCTAAACAAAACCTTTAATTGAAACAGAACTGGAAATTCAAAATATCATGCCTTTCACAGCTGAAAATCTTTAAGCGACTCACGTAATTCAGTCAAACTTCTATCAAAGGTCTCTGCCTTTCTGTCATTCTGCCTGTGTGCCGTGTGTGTCTGGGAATCACTGAGCAGGGGCAACAAGCAAATTATCACAGCCAAACTGTTCATACCCCAAGTATAACAGACAATAGATGGAAAGAAGAACCATCATTAAGAGAAAGACACTGTAAAATCGGTGACATGATGGTATTGTTAGCACTATGGTAAAGTATATTTTAAAACACCAGCATACTGTGTGTGATTTGACAACTAATTGGGATTTATTTTTTTTTTTAACAGCATAAAACAGCCACTCGCCTATGCTTATTTATTATTCAACACCAGAATAATCTGTCGGGGACAACAGCAGCCTTAACTGCAGACAGCCCAGAATGAACACGTGATTGCAGCCATATAAAATGCAATACAGTAAAATGAGTTAGCGCACAGCAGTTGATACAATTCTTAAATCTGTTATCGCAAATGTAATTCTTAAGTGATGGAAATGCTCCTTAATAGTATTGTTTAACAATATCTTCATTGATCTGCTTTACAGAAGTCTTGGGTGATAGAATTTGTTTATATATGACTATAAGCGAATCACGAGAATTTCATTATACTTGAAGAAAAGAAAAATCAGTCAAATACATGCTGAAGAGTGTGTTCCATAGCTCAGTGCGGAACTATGAGCCCACTCGAGGTATAAATAAAACAGTGTTTATAATGAAGTCAGCTGGGATTAGGTATTTCAAAAGAATTCAATAGATTACTTTAAATACTGTAAGTGCAAGGGTATTCTTGAGAAAAAGAAATCATTCTAAAGCAAGATGTTTCATTAAATATCACAACTATTCAAACCAACACACCCAAACAATGAAGTCTCATAAGGCTTGTTTAGTAACAGCGTGCAGAGTGGCATAGGCAAAACAGCTGTCGTTTTCTTTTAGCCTAACAACCTACACATTAATTATTCAAACAATAAATGCCTGCATCTTTATCAGAGACATAATCTGAATACCTGTAATAATTAATCCATAAAAACACAAATACTGTGAGTGTACTATGTTAATACTGAAAGAAAACACAGTGTGTACTAAATTCTGCAAATGATTATGTCAGCTAATCAAACTTTTCAATAAGATTTGAGTTAGAACAGATCACTTCCAATTCAAGAGGAGTTGGAATTTTAAGCCTTAATTTGAGGACGATTTATTATTTGCATTTCAGTGGCACCCAGATGGCTCCAATAGTGCTCTGCGTCCCATTGTCTAGTGTGTTTCACAAAACGATGGGATGAAGCAGTCTCTGCCTAAGGCAGCCTAATTATGCAAAGCAAGGTTGAGAGAAGCACCAAAAGCAACCAGGAGGGATCTGCCTAGTTCAGCCAAAAGGTCAGGCAGATCTGGGAACACAGCCACGTTCCTGGTAGCATTTCCCCTACTGGTCCTTACTGCCCGACGAGGACAGAAAACTTCTTTTGAGCCAGATATCATCAGTGTGGAAAATGCTTTAGTTGGAGCATGAATAGAAAGAGCAGTCTTACGCTGTCCAATGAAGATTTTAAGAACAGCAAGCGACATTATGGCCTCTGTGGACTGCTAATAAGAAATCCCAAGAACCGCTTAATTCAGTGTGATTGGGCGCTACCGCGAGCGGCCCTTGGCATGCCAGGAAAAACATTGTGCCAGAAGCTGTTTTTAAAAGAAAAAAAATTTCAAAAGAACTCTTATGCACAATTTCAAAGATGATACAGGCTTCAGTGTATCAGAATCCTTTCTGCCTTAGAAAAATTGATACCAGAAAGATACTTCAAGAACATTCACAGTTCAAACGGTGTCCATCACTTAGTAATGACACAGAGGATGCAACCAAAAGGGTACGGCTGATATGCATGTCTCAGATGTCTGAAGCAGCCCTGTCAAATGGAAATTACCGCTACCTTTCAGGTAAAATGACAGAACTTTGCAGAGTTTTATGTGAAATGTGACCTTGGAAAACCGTTATCTGCTGGGTTTTTGGCAATGTGCTGGGTAATGCTGTAAAAGTGCTTCTGCACTGAGCGTGACCACATTGTGCAAGGCCATTTGGATGCTGGCAGTGTGCGTCCAGAGCAGAGAACACCAGGAGGGGTACCCAGTAAGGCTGAGGTGGGGTGGACCGGGGTGGGCTCTAAACAGTGCCTCGGATGTTTTTTGGACGTGAAGCAGAGGCGTGGAGATGACAACCTCCACAGTGGGTAGAGGCTAATTGCTTGACTACACTCCTCCTGGGACCTCAGCTGCAGAAACACCCATTATCTGAGTAAGCAAGTGTCGTGGTTTAGGCCAAATTGGCTACTGGGGACCTAGGGGACCGCAGATAGGACCGACAGATGCTCCCCTCTACCCCTCTTCAAAGAGAGAGGCAGAGGAGGAAAAAGAGACTTATGAGTTTAGAAAGAACTAAACTACTTTAATGAAATATTAGTAATAAAATAAAAAGAAATAATGAAAAACATATACAAAACCGTATCAAGCTCCCGAGATGACAATCACGACACCGGCTGGCACTGGGGAAGTCCCAGGCTGGACTCACTGATGGATGGGAACTGGATCACAGGCAGACGAACAGAGTCCTCCTCAGACGTCGGCCATTGTAGGAAGAGACAAAGAGGGGGCTGACCCTTTGATCCATCAGCTTTTATACTGAGCATGATGCAGATGGGATGGAATACCCTGTTGGTCAGTTTGGGGTCACCTGTCCTGTCCGCTCCTCCCTGCAGGTGGGACCCCACTATGTTTTTCGCTTCCGCCCTTCCAACGGGGCAAACAACAAAGTTGGTTGGCCTTGGGTGTTATGGCAATAAGTATAAGCAAGAGCCTCTCTGCATACCATGCCTGGGCAGCAGCTATAAACATTGGTCTTATCACTCTGAGAAAAGTGAACATTCTGCACAATATGCTGTTAATGTCAGTAGTTAGAAGAGGCCCAGCTAAGAAGCGAAGTTACTGAACAAAATTGGTTCTGTTTTACCTCAAACCAGGACAGCAAGCGTGGGTACCACACACAGGTTAACGCAGAGGTGGCCGAGTGACTGGCTAATTCCCGTATTTAACCCACGCAGCAGCTCCGGAGGCAGGAAAGCAGTGCTGGCAGTGCGGCAGCGCACTACCGCCTAACACACATACCATGCCAGTGCCTGTACGGACAGGTAGATTTCCAAGTCATTCCTTACTTCTAAGTGAAAGAAAATACAGATCCTAGAGCGGTGCTGCAAGATGACACTTGGCAACTTCAAAAGCAATCTTTACATCAACACTTGCTTTCCATCAGCCCCCGCTAAAATGCAGTGATGCTAGCGTGTGACTAGGAGCTGCCACAACTTGTAACGTAGAGCAGTCTGAATACCATTTTTGAAGTCCTTTCTGTACTACAGTGGAGAAAATACTGTCACTCAGCAATATACAATTGAAGAATAGGTAAAAAGTTATTACTAGTTTTGGCATTCTGCTTCAAAGCAGCCAAGATCTCAGCCTGTCCTTGAAAGAAACCACAATTTGAAATCTCAAGGAAAGATTCTCAAAGTTTGTCTCTTTTCTTGGTTCTTGTTGAACCAGCTGTGGAGTCTTGCTGGTTTTATTCAGTGAAAAACCCTTTCGTAACAGGCATCTTATTCTTGTGTAAGCCTTTACAGGCCCCAAATGCTTCCTATTCAGAAAGGAAGAGCATATTCTCCCTGCAGATTCAGCTTCTCCGTTCTGCTGCACCCATTCCACCACAGTGGAAAGCAGGTATCACCTCCTTTCCTGCTTGGGGGTACTGAGTAACTGTGGGAAGTGCTGAGCACCTGAAACACCCCCACAAAACATCACGCTGGGCATGAGGATTAAGTGGCAGAGGGTGGGAGGAGAAATATCTGCAATACGCTAAAGAATTTTACAGAAGCACCTACACATAAATGTTCTCAAAATAAAAAGAAGTCACAATTATTTTCTTAAAACACAAACTTTCACGTTGGACCAAATACTTTGTGTACCAGCTTGCCTATTTTATAAATAGCTAATCTCTATACCACATCCTGAAAGAAAACAACTCATTTTCAGCCTCCCTTTTTACCAATTGTTTGCCTACCTCGTAGTCAAAGCTTGGCTTCGGAGAATGCTGCCACTCTGCATCACTGTAGACCAACTTATGTATGAAATAAACGCAATATAACTTCTTCTCAAGATTATTATATATACTTTTATACAGGCATTTAGAAGAAAGCATGAAAACAGATTGCTCTCTTCATAACTAACTTGGAAAAAATCTCCCAAATTTATTACTCTCTGTATTCCTTAGAAGTATTTTCTCTCAACAGCTCTTGATTGTAAATTACAAGGTTTTGCAAAAATACATTATCTATTAAAAAAAAAAAAAAAAAAGAGAGAGAGCGTGAAATCAAGACATGGAAGTTATGAACCCAACAGAAAAGTTCATTTATTTTGCATCCATAGCCATCTTGCAAAAACTTCAAAAATCAAAAAAATGTATCAGATTCGTAACTTTTCATTTTCTTTCAGAGACAGGAGGCTTAAGGGGATATGGAATAACTTGTAGTAAAACTTTAGACATTTAACCTACACATGTATTAGGAGTGTAGATTCCCTACAAAGTAAAACAAGAATCCAAAAGTATTTTATAATTCAGAGATCCCATTCACAATACATAAAGGGAATGGCCAAGGCCTTAAAATGCCTGAGGTCAGATTTGAGAACTCCTCTTCCAATAAATATTGTAATAATGTACATTTACACATCTAGTTATAAAAAAACTCATACAAGTTTATTTTGGCTCAAGAGCATCATCCTTGTTTGTGCCTCAGTCAGTGACAGCTGAGCTTCAGCCTTGACTTCAGCCAGTAGCTACAAACAGGAATGCAGGAATTGGAAAGAAAAAAGGAGACGTGTGGCTCTACTATTACATTTTTCCTATTACTTTAGAAACATGTATTGAGAAGGAAAATTAAAGCCACCCCACTACCACTTTTATTTACTATTTTAATTAGCTTCAGATGTCCGGACCAATACAATGAGCTTATCATATTTGAAAGGTTCCATGTTACTCCTAGAATACATTTACATGCCTAAACTGTCATTAGCACAATGATGTATGTAAGTTATAGTTCGAACCTAGTAGAGATTCACAGATGCTTAGAGTCTCTCTCATTACTTAGTGTGCTCCTGTTTAATGCAGGCCTACCAATCTCATCCAGCCACTTCAATATTAAGCCCTCATCTTCTGAGTTGTAAAATGACTTACAATTCAGAAGGAATGACTTAAAATTCAGAATATAAAACTTCCAGATTCAGAATGCCTCATATTCTTATCACTTATCACAGGCAGTTGTTCTCTTACCTTTCTCCAGAGCCCTAAAGCACATTCTAGACACTATTCTTAGAAAGGATACTGAAAAAGAATTCAGATTAAACAGTGTTTACAATTCGCCCATGCCCCCCCCAAGAATAAAAGTCCGTTTAATAGCCAATCATGATGCAATTTAAAAGATACGAGTTAACAGGAATACTGTACATTTCACAACTTTACAAGTAGATGTGTTTGACAATTTCTGCACTTGCTGAGAATTAAATCAGCATCTGAATAGAGCCACATGCATTCTTTTTTTTACTATCACAGAGATTTCCCAAATGGGATTAGAGCTCCATTATTCTAAGCATTGTGCAATCACAAATATCTTCTTGTTCAAAGAACCTTATGATTAAGATCAAATGACATGACTGAGATGTAACTGCAAAGAGTCAAGAGAGAACAAAGGAAAAAGGCTCAGGCAAAAACATACACTAACTGAAGGTGTATTATTAATGCAACGATAAAAAAATACAGGGAGTTGACAATTATCCCCACGTTATAGATTTTAAACTAAGAATTCAGAAGAAAGTCTATATTGAAATCTAAGAAAATATGGCCAAGTAAACTCAATGCACTTAACATTTGCCTAGGGATATTATAAAGGAGACCAAACCAGGTCTGGGACCAAACTAAAAGCTCCCACTAACGGTTATTTGGTGTCATCTTCTACAGGCAGGAATAAATTGTATAAGCATGACAGAAGAAACAAATGAAAAAGGAGTATCTGACAAGATAGTCCTCAATACACATACTGCTCCATTCCCTGGGGCTGGAGTAATCTGAACTATACAAAGTACACTCATTAACTGGAGAAAAAAATGGTAATTTCATTTCCACAGAGACAAAAATGGCTCCATTTAAACGCTGGCTCTATCATTGACCTTCCTGTGGTTACAGTCTACAAATCATATTAACGAAATGTAAGAATAATAAAAAAAATGAATTCAAGCCTCAGTTCTTTAAACATACTTTATGCATGTTATTTCCATGAGATTAAGTGTTTAGAAGTTTAAAAATACCAAAAAGTGTCTAATTCACTATCTGTATGATGGGGATAACAACATGTTAGAAGGAATCTGTGTAGAGAAATACACTTCCCAGGTACTCAGCTAATGAGCCAAGCACACTGAGAAGACTCCGCTAACAGAATTAATTCAGAGTGTCACAGAAGGGTTTGGGTAGTATGCAATTAAAGCAGCAACCATACACTCAGTAACTGAGGAAATGCAAAACAAACCAAGTAGCTACCATGCTCCCTTTCCATCTTTAGCACTAAGGGAAAAATAGGATAAAATTATATAGACAGAGTTCACATCATATTGTCTTTAACAATGATACATTAAATAATTGGGATTCAAATAAAATGCTGGTGTTTATCATGTATGTACGTATACCATCATAATTAATCAGTAATGTAGCACTGTCAAAGTCAAGCCTAAGACCTGGTGAAACCCGATCGGGTTATAGGGTTATTTATTTATTTATTTATTTGGGGGGGTTGTTTTGTTTTGTTTTTAGCAGAACACAGAGAGAAAAAGAAACAGAGAAAAGCTCTACAAATTTCTCATGTGATCTCAGACACAAAACCATTTTTTCTGGATTCTCTGTCATACCACCACCAGAGATTCTGAAAATCGTATTTATTTAGCAATTCTGCTGACGATGTGAGAGTAGAATGTACTCCCTCTGCCATCACTGCACAGAGCCAACATTGCTAGTAGCTTAGAAAAAGGCTTATTTTGTCACAAAAATATGTGAGCATGACTTTCAATGTGACAAAAAAACAACCCTCCCCACCGACAGATTTGCCAGGTGGAAAGGTGACTGCCTTACACAATCATTTTTCCTACTCCCGCTGCATTTTAACACACTAGCTGTAATTATAGTCTCTCCCGAGGGTCAATTTTAGAAAACGTTGCCAGTTGTTCAAACCTCCCTCTGCTATGCATATCTAGAATTATGTGTGAACATTTTCTTCTGTGAAATTCGTAACATCTGACAGAGTAAACATATATACCAATATATGGTATATATGGTATATATGGGGATAGAAGGGAAGCTCAGAGAGACAAGGGGGTTACTTTATTGCTTAGTATTGGAGCACAGTAGCTACAAATCCTAAAGAAACTGGCCCAAAACAATGGGCTAGCTGGAATTAACGTCCTTCTCACTGATGTTCCTTTAGGGCACTGATATCGGGGGCCGTTCAGACAAAAGACCAGTTAAGCCACAAAACCTCACCAGCTGCACTTCGGATGAGAACATCCAAAACTGACAAAACTAATGCATGCAATACTGCCAGCACTCACTGGTTTGAGGTACCTAATCTGTTACTGGCTTACACCCAGATCCCTGTACTCAAAAAGTTGTTGCTTTATCTACTTTTTTGTGCGTATACAATCTATGGGGGGGTCGCTTTTTTTTCCCTTTTTCATTGGTAGCTCTGTTTTTCCTTTCCGTGGTTCTCTGCGAAGGCAGACCAAGTTACGAGAAGATTACATGAATCAGTATTAATACTGAGGGAGGAGATATAAGTCCCTGGTCCACTGCATTTTCTAACACCAGCAAGGTACCATTGCCAAGGAAGACATAATGTACTTTTCCAAGCGTACTGTTTCAAGGATTCCCAACTCTTTTGACAGCACAGGACTTGGCTGGTTCGCAGAGATCCTCCTTTTCCATTAGCATCCACATAAAATTCCTGAGGCGGTTACAACAACTACTAACAAAGAAATACTGCTAGTTAACAGCTACTACCTACTAGGACAATTTAGCTACGGGAAATGAGGAAGAATCCACACCATGTGAAAAATCAGCACATACTTTGGAGAGAAACAGTTGTAAACCGACCATAGCTGGCAACTGCATGGAGCGTTACTGACCTCAAAAATCTGTAGTTGTTTGGACTCGGAGACTTGACATTTGAGGTCACAAAATAAATCAGAAGATGGTACAAAAACAAACAAAAAGAAGGCTTTGTAATCCATTTACAAAAGTTTCTATGGTCCTAACACCAAATCCAGGAACACCTGACTAAAAAAAACCCAAAACAACAAACAGAAAAACCTAGACTTCTGTTATTTTAAAAATTTAATGTGAGAAGCTTACGCCCACTGACTCTTGCCCTGGGACCCGTTTTTAGCTCCTTCAGTGGAGTCTTCCAAGAAGTCCTACAATGCAGGTTTGTTTGTTTTGAACAAGGAACTCTGATTTACAGCTTTTTATATTTCTCCTCGAAGATCATCGATCCACATCACAGGAACAAAATACAGTGCACTCTCAGTTGATGGGAGTCCTTATCAGCTTTCCCACTTGCATATTTCCTTTACACCTTCACTTTCACCTCTTTATTTCTTTAAGTGACAAAGATGACCAAAGGGAATTATTCTGAGGACACCTCCACTTACTATCACCAGACTTCATTTTAAAAGAATGAAATCTATTCCCTTTGCCTTTAAGTATGAAAATATACATTGACTTGGAATATATAAGGACAAAAAAATACCTAGGTGTCTGCTAGCCCCTAAAAGGTTAACTTTCATATGCATTAGATTTGTTGTTACATTTTCTATTAGTGGTAGGTTGGGGTTTTTTGTGTTCCCCCCCTGCACTCCCAAACAAGTTTACCAGACAACTCATTAAGGCATATAAAATTCAGGAAAACACATTTGTGAAGAATCAGTTTCATTTGTGAAGGACTTACTTTCTACCGAAATAAAAAAGCAGCCCATCTAAACAAAATAATATAAATACATTTCTGAACAGCAGACCTATAAAAGCCAATTAAGACTAATATAAAGCTACTTTTTTCCCCCCTCTTCATTTCAAAAAGGAATTAGTCTTGACCAAAACTTAACCTTTTCCGCTTATTATTCCAGTCTGCCACATCTACAGGAAATAGATCACCAAAACAGATGGAGTGAATAGATATTTTTACCTCCCAGTGGCTGAACACCAGCTGCGGACTGGCCAGGCCACTAGTTCTCTTCCTGATTTCATCAGCAAAACCAAAGCTTTCTGCTACTGGCAGGACTGCCTTAATAATAAACACATCCGTCCCCTCTTTCATCTCCTCTTGTAGCACTCTGCCTTCTCTTTTGGACAAGACAGCATACACACGACCTGCAAAGACATAATTTTGATAAGCTTACCAATATATTTATATTCTGCATCACGAAGAGAAATACATAAATTCTTATTTAGGAAACTTCAGCATTAAGTAAAACACATAATTTCTTTGGCTAAAATTCTTCCCTGTAAGCGGATCAACAAAGTGGACCCCTTAAATTCAAACAAACAACATATTCTGCCAGTACAATGTGCAGAACCCTATGAGTAACATTTAACAAATTAGTACTGCTGTATGACTCGAGATAACGCTTGCACCAGGTGCAATTTATACAATCACATGGCTGTTCTTTAAAAGGCAGTTTGCCAGATTATGTGCCTAACATGCTTTATTTTTTACAACCAAATATCTGAGAAACATTACTAAGGAATATTACTATGTTTCAGGAATCATACCTTTAAAAGTTTGTTTGGATCACCATATCCCTGTACGGTACTTGTCCTAGACACTGCAGGGCTGTTCTAATCACAGAAAACTTGTTTGTCTGAAACACTACATATTTATTATGTTTCATGTGCTCAATTATTTTTTTAATTAATTCAAGCTTAAGTTAGTCATGGATAATTTTTATTTTTCTTTCCCAAATTAACACTCAAACCATTAAAACACAGTGTATATATCATGAAAGTAGCTGTAAAAACACCTACGTTCGACTTTACAGTAGGCATTAAGTTAATGTTTTAAAACATTTTTGCAAACTTATGGGCTACGTATTCTACAGACAACAACTAGCAAATACGTTTGTGTTGATCAAGATAATAAAACCAAGAAAACTTATGCACTGAAAAAAATGTTTTAGGAATGCCTTCATTTACAAGTGTGAATAGTTAGTAAGTATTAGATGTACAAATTAACTTTAAAAGCACCTTGTAGTGAAGGACGAGTTTATATCAATTTCTAAGTAGTTCAAATATTTTATATTATCTTGCAGTGAATAAACAAGAATGCGTACTGCTACCTTTTAAACATCTGGGCAAAACTGACTCTAACTGGAAATAATTAGAAATACACATGACTTCATAATGCACGCCACCTATTCTGACTTGACAGAAAGATAGCATTAAAGATTATAGCCACATGCATTGATTTGCATATATACTGTAAGCCTTTTGTGGGATATCAAAGGAAATGGTGGAGTGGGTTTATTTGCCTTTATTTTTTAAATACAGAATCTGGTCCTTGTTCAGGAAATTCAGCACAAGCACACAGGTCGTATAGTTAAATCTCCCCGTCAGATGCAGGTAATGAAGCATCAGTTCAGCACCAAGCATTTCAGAGTTTATAGTTCTCTAATAAAATGTGGGTTGAAGTGTTCTTTCTACCATCACCGACAATTTTATCTGCTTGTGCCCTTACCGGGACCTCCTCACTGTTCCTCTGACTGAACTTCACCTTGACTATGCACAATAATCTTCTTATTGCTCATGAGGAAATTGAGGAAATACTTCTATATTCTACATTTAAAAATCACAAAAAGATTAAGGCATTCTGAAGATAAGTCATTGAGTTTGCCACGCGTGTATAGCCTTTGTTAACATAACTGAGCAATTTCAAGGCTATGGGAATTTCAGTGAGTCCAGAAAATTCTCAGATACAAAAGGGCCATATCTCAGCCCAGCTCACCATTCAGTAACTGCTTCAAAATGCAAGCTTAAACACACTCATTGCGAAAGAGCATCACATCATGGCCACTGTACATATACTTATATATGTGCCACACAGTATATATTAAAGCCATTTGTTAAAGCAAGTAAGTTCAAAACCACTTTATAGGTTATTATTGTTATAATTTAAAATATTTATTTTACTAATTGTTTTAACTAGGACTTAGAAAACTTTGCACGCATATTCATGAGATAACTAAGGTAACATTTATCGCAAAGCACTTTAGATGCACATATTTTATGGTCATAATTCACTGAAGATTGTTCTTTGAAAACTTAAAAGCCAGAAGACAATTTATAGCTTACTAAATGGTTTCTAGCTCCATGTATTTCATCCAAGCAGCCTGGAGCATTGTCTCAGTTAATGCTATCACAAAGTAGTTGTACAAGGTCTTCAGTTTCACCACTGTGGGCAGGCTGTTGTATACCGAAGATATACTGGTTCTACCCTCTACGCTAATTAGTTGAATGGATTTAGCAGCATCAATCACCAAGAAATACTATCAGATCTTCCTATTCAAAATAGTTAAAACAGTTATTTTGAAAATATAATACTACTTCAAAAACAGCTTCAATGTGCTGCAACGTACAGACTAAGTCTGTGCATAACAGGCTCACTTTAAAGACGTATTAAGTCCAGCTCCTAAAAATATTTAAGTCCTGTTCACCACTTTACTGAGGGTTACTTCAGTACATCAAGTGAAAATGTTAGCAATTTCAGTATTCAATTCAATTCACTGCTAGCAATTTCAGTATTCCCTGCATACTAAAAGAATGAAATTTCATACTGGAAAGGAATACTGTGGAAGGACGAGAGGATGACCATTTGCCAGAGCCCAGGCGTCCCCATAAACGTCGCTAACAGAGGAGGAGGAGCTGCTCTTCTGGTTTGGATTCTGCATGTTTTCGCTTACACAACCAAGCCAGAGACAATACTATGAATTGACATGAACTGCCCCCTAAAACACTCTGATCTAAAATTTTAATAACTTTATTTTAAAAGAAATAAAGACATAAGAATTGCTATCAAAATCCAAACCCAAAAGCTACAACAGTCTGGTAAAGTCCCTTCCCAACTAAGGTTCACCGGCACCAGTAACATGAAAAGGGGAAACCGGGCATGCTGGCAACAGGTGGGGAAAGCCGAACCCGAAGGGGAAGAAAGATCCTGGGACAAGAATGAGCAGGGCTCATTCATAGGGCTTTAAACTAGGTCTGGAGAGAAGAAGATTTTCCCTCAGTTGAGGAGGACCGGGTCAGAGACCACTTGGCCAAGCTGGACATCCATAAGTCCATGGGCCCTGACGGGATGCACCCGCGAGTGCTGAGAGCTGGCAGATGTTATTGCTAGACCACTCTCCATAGTCTTTGAAAGGTCATGGGGAACAGGAGAGGTGCCTGGGGACTGGAGGAAGGCCAACATCACTCCAATCTTCAAAAAAGGCAAGAAGGAGGACCCAGAGAACTACAGGCTGGTTAGTCTCACCTCTG
Source organism: Anarhynchus alexandrinus (assembly GCA_008711295.1). Classification (NCBI taxonomy): domain Eukaryota; kingdom Metazoa; phylum Chordata; class Aves; order Charadriiformes; family Charadriidae; genus Anarhynchus; species Anarhynchus alexandrinus. The sequence continues at coordinate 325,212 of VUYV01000097.1, forward strand.
TCCCTGGGAAGGTAATGGAGCGACTCATTCTGGATGTCATCTCCAAACACGTTGAGGAACAGGAAGTTATTGGAAGTGGTCAACACGGATTTACCACGGGTAAATCATGCTTGGCCAATCTGATAGTCTTCTATGATGCTATAACTGGTTGGCTGGATGAGGGGAGAGCCATAGATGTCATCTACCTTGACTTCAGCAAGGCTTTTGACACTGTCTCCCATAACATCCTCATTAGGAAGCTGAGGAAGTGTGGGCTGGATGAGGTGACAGCGAGGTGGATTGAGAGCTGGCTGTGTGACAGAACTCAGGGGGTTGTGATCAGTGGCACAGAGTCTACTTGGAGTCCTGTAACCAGCAGTGTCCCCCAGGGGTCAATACTCAGTCCAATTTTGTTCAATATATTCATTAATGACCTAGATGAGGGGACGGAGTGTATCCTCAGCAAGTTCGCTGATGATACCAAACTGGGAGGGGTGGCTGACACTCCAAAGGGCCGCGCTGCCATCCAGCGTGACCTGGACAGGCTGGAGAGCTGGGCAGAGAAGAACCTAATGAGGTTCAACAAAAGCAAGTGCAAGGTCCTGCACCTGGGGAGGAAGAATGCTAAGCACCAGTATAGGTTAGGGGTGGACCTGCTGGGAAGTAGCTCTGAGGAGAAGGATTTGGGAGTCCTGGTAGATAAAAAATTGTCAATGAGCCAGCAATGTGCCCTTGTCGCCAAAAAGGCCAACGGAATCCTGGGCTGCAGAGGGAAGAGTGTGTCCAGTAGGTTGAGGGAGGTCATTCTCCCCCTCTACTCTGCACTGGTGAGGCCACAACTGGAATACTGTGTCCAGTTNAGGATGGAGCCAGACTCTTTTCAGTGGTTCCCAGTGACAGGACGAGGGGCAATGGGCACAAGTTGGAACATAGGAGGTTCCGTTCAAATACAGGAAAAACTTCTTTCCGGTTGGGGTGGCAGAGCAGTGGCACAGGCTGCCCAGGGGGGTGGGGGAGTCCCCTTCTCTGGAGGTTTCCAAGCCCCGCCTGGATGCAGTGCTGAGTGCTGTGCTCTGGGCAGTCCTGCTTTGGCAGGGGAGTGGGGCTGGGTGATCTCTAGAAGTCCCTTCCAACTCTGAAAATTCCGTGATTCCGTGAAAAGACAGTCTAGCTTTCAGTCTCCAGAACACAAAAGAGAGAAGGGAAGAAGAGCTCAAAAAGTAGGAATATTAACACACAAAAGCTAATAATAATTAAACATGTGTTGCTAGTTACGACCATTCTTCCACTTTTGGGAGTTTACATAGAACTTCCATAAAGCAGGAGTGTGTAAAAATGGATTTTTTTTAGTGAACTAACCATAGGAATGAGATGCTCAAAAGTGTAACCTACTGGGAAACATCAGGCATATGCAGGACCCAAGTCTAAACCCAAGGCCTGTTACACTGGACACGTATAAGCTTGCAACGCATTTCTGTGTTCTTCTCTCCTTGAGATGTTCCTCATCTCTCCTCAGCTCCAGTTGAGCTTATTTTCATGGTTAGAAATGTCTATGGAAAAAGCTTTATATACTGAGTCAACTACCATAAAAGAACTAGCTTCCTCAGAAGCTAACATCTTAGAAACTACCAGATAATATGAAGATACATTAAACTCAACTGGGTATATGGAAGACCAACTGAAAGAATTCAAGTTACAGAAGCCAGTTGTTTATCACATGTCAATTGCCACGTCTTAGTGGATAGCATGCATTCTCTTCACTTTCCCTAATGAAGATAAAATTTATTAGCTTAAAATTCCACAATAAAAATTAAACCCATGAATTTGTAATTAACTAAGTGCATGTCCATGGTTATTACCACACAACTCACATTCATTAGACTGGACTAATTTGCTTGCATGTCCTAATTGAGTCCTAAATTACACTTATTTTTTATATATATATATATATGCACATTAAAAAGCCATGTTTCCATTTGGTTTTATGGCACAACGGACAAGCTGATGCATGTTAATTACATCACTATCAAAACAATCATGCTTTTTTAGTAGCGGGCATTTTCAAAAACAGCAACTCACACAGTGTTTCTGTGGTTTGAAAATTGCTATCTTGCTTATAGTTTGACATAAGAGATTCAGAAGTATTGTGCGATGTGCTCCAGAAACAGTAATGTGTAACACTATGAAGTGTAATTTTGACAGGCATTCTTACATGTTGAAAAATAATTAAAGATAGTTTAAAAAATGCAGAAGTTCTATGTCATAGTAAGTTGTAGCTTAAGGTGATATGCTAATGAGCTTCCTGGAGGACACCTTCTACCAGGCCCACTAAAGAGTACCTCCAGAAAAGAACAGGATCATGCATCTGTACAACGCAATTGCTAATTCAAAGGCATTTCTTTTCACTACATACAATCGTAGATTTTGCTCTTCAGACCAATTTGTTTTGTGTAACTGCTATCATTATGCTTGTGTGCACAACAGCGGAGATTTTTACAATAAATAACCAAATCTTTAATTATTGTATGTGGGATATACTATAATTTCTGGCATGAGTCAAAGTAAATTTGCTGATAGCTTAAATGCAACGGAGTCAGTTTTAAAGGAAATCTTGGGTGCACTGGATCAGATTCAGTGTGCAAGCAGTTCCCATGGAAAACTCCAAGAACAAATGTTAGGGTAAGTTAAGAGGTGTTTAAAGTACATCATAAAAACAAGTTTAAGTAGGTATAAGTGGTAAGGTAATATAAATGACAAATTTGGTATGCACTGGGTTTCCAAAGTGAGCAACTTGCATACCAGAAGGATACAGATGCTACTTAAAAAAAAAGTCTACCAACTGGACTGTAACAATAATTTAAGATTCTCTCTTCTTTTCTGATTTTACCTCTATATTGATTATTATATTAAAACATCTTGAAATGACATTAACTAAGATTCTGCATTCATTTTACAAACAGGATAGGCTTCCTCATCTCTTCATGGAACTAATGCTTAATTATGAGGCACAATATTGATATTTGTGATTACTGAATTTGCTATTACAAATATTTCATAAAAAGGCAACATTTTGTATCTTGTATCACTTCCACAAAAGTGTAGCACTGCTACTTATGTATATGTTTCAGATAAGCAAAAACAATGCTAAATTTTCATTTAGAACAGCATAAATACTACAGGCATCAGAGACTCATTGTACAAACCTACTGAAGAACTATAAAAAACTTCTGACAAAATTTTTAAGTCATACTTTCTGATTCTGTCTCATTTCTAAAACCTCACCTTGGAACTCAGAAAGCAAATTCTTGACACGGGTTTCTTTGTCTGTCTTACCTAAAACTTCTGCGGTAGCCATAATTTCACACGTGTACATCGCTGCCATAAGCCTCTGGGGTTTTGCTTGCAACGCGTAACGACACGCTTCCTTCATGGTGGCAATCAGTTGTCCAGAGAAGGGACCATAACAATCGGCAAGTAAAACTTCTCCCTTGTGTTTACTAATTTTCTCAGGTGATTTCGGAACACTTTGACTACTGTCCTGGTGTTCATTTGCACTGCAAACTTCATCAGTGCAACTGCTTGTTAGAGCAGTATCTTCATTTTGTTTATGTTCTATGGCATCACATTCTCCTGAATCGTGACTGCTGGTTGACAGCATCTCTCCAACTTTATTCATTTCCCATTTTTCCACTGTAAAGCAAACACCCATGAGGGGTTCTTCACACATGGGTCCTGAAAGTGTAGCCAGCTGAAATCCACTCACTATGCTGTTGTCAAAGTCTCTATATCTACTTACTTCTTTCACAGCGTTCCCAAGGCACTGCCACACAGACCTTTTATAGCCCTCAAAATTATATAACAAAATATTAGGCCCACACTTCCTCGGTCCAAATGACCAGATCTGATCAACGGCATTTCTCCACTTCCTTCCCTGCAGATTTTGCTCCAACTTTTGTTTGAATTCCTTGATCCTATCAAGAGTCTTCTGATTTATCTCATGGGTTTTTTTATCTTCATTCAGAGAGGTGTTGAGTTGCTCCATAGTTCTAATCAAGTCACTGTTTTCTTCAAGAAGTCGAGTCACCTCCTCAGGAAGCGGCATGGCTCTTACACTGAGAGTAGCTTGTTTATTTGGAGTAGATACTGTAACAAGCCCATCTGAATCGACTTGAATTCCTTCAGGAACTTTATTTTGGTCCTCTTTTGTTTGGTGTATAACAGCAACTTTCTGCTGTTTTCCTATTTCTTCATTCACCATATCAACTTTTGGAGGTCTTGTTATAGTCTCTCGGAATGGTATAATAGGCGCTGACACACTAATCTGTACCTTTGCAAACCTATAAAATATAGTTTAAAAATTAGTTTAAAATTACAAGAATACTTTTAAACTCGGGGAGGGGGAAGGTAGGGCAATGGCTTTAACATGGAACAGATGTTCATGAATAAATCTGATTGCAAAACAGATTACTAGATAATGGACTTCAAACTCAAACTCCTAAAAGCGTTACGTACTTCAAAAAAGCAGAATTGCCCCTTACATCTTTAGAAATATTTGGAAAGGAACTGAGGAAAATAAAAGAAAAAGCATTGCTGTGGCTCTGTAAATCACCAGTTCACCCATATGTTGGAAACTGCATGCTGTTGTTCTCTCCCCTCAAACGAGATACAATAGAACAAGAAGAAAATAAGAATAAGGACAATCAACAGTATAAAAGTACAAGTAGCCTTCAGATGGTTCAAGGATTCAATAGAGGTCTACAAAATCATGAAAGGCATGGGGAAGGCTGCTCAGGACTAACTGACAAATCAAACCACGACCGGCCCCGAACTGTCCCTGAACTGAAAACAATTAAGGCCCAGGAAAGCATTATGGTTACTCTGGTTTTACTCTTCCCCAGACCTGTGCTCAAGGCCACGCTGCTGGAGATATGATACTGAGCAAGACGGACACCCTATGTGAACCAGCACAGCTGTTCTTACGGTGAGATGCTCCAAAAAGAGCACTGGGTAAGCTGAACAGGCTTTTGTAAAGAAGTGTGGAGCCATGGTTCTATCATCTTGTGGGTTCGGGATCAAGTACTCTGCAGCTACGAGCGCTTGGAGAGCCGATACTCCCGTTTTCTCCATGCTCCTGGCATAGCAGCCTCCAATCTGTGCTGCCCAGGTGCAGGAAACCAGCACTGCAGCACAGAAGCACAAGGAGGAGTAATGTAGGGGAAAAAAGGCCCCTAGCGACTTCATATTGTGATCAGCTAGTGGAAACCTTAACCACTGTTCTCCTTGCAAACCTAAAGGATCATTCATAATTCTGGTCTTGTTAACAAATGTAAAAATACAAATCACTGTTCTGAAGGTGGAAGTCAATGACTGCCAACGTTAGAATGCCTTTAAGTTGGCTTGAGGAAGGGAAAACTTTCAAGGGAAATAGCTGTGCCTGAGTATCACCACATCGGGACGCATTCGTTACAGAATTATGCCAGATAATTATTTCACGTATAGACCTGTCATTGGTAGCAGCCTTTTCTCTGCTATAAAACAAAACACAATCCCTCTCCCTCACACATCCTGAGTAGCTTTATATTGTACAGTCGGTTCAATGAAAATTAACTGGTAATTTATTTTTTTTTTTAAAAAGTTACATTTGCGACTACAGCTTTATACAAAACTAAAACATAAACAGAAGAAACTATGGGAGATAATTTACCATTAACTACAGACAAAAATTAAACCATCAATTCTATACCAGAAAGCCCTATTATTTCTGGTCATTAAACACTTCTCAGTTTGTTAGAAGAGTTTATACTGGAAGATTCACAAAGATAATAAAATTTCCTAATAGAAGAAAACAAACAAATTTTAAATGCTGTGGATGAATCTTATTTTTTGACTAATAAAAAAAAGGTAAATTCAATCTTTGCCTTTAAAGGACCACAGAAAGCACAAAGTAAAATGGGGTATGGGACAGTAGGTGAAGATTTTGGTCTTTTTCCATGCTAAAAGAAAGGAAAAACTCTTACCAGTGCAGTTCAGCCTGTTTAACTATAATTTATAGTCTGCTCTGCAAGAATACTAGCAATTTTTAAAGGAATTATTTTGGGTCAAGAGTTGAAAGATACAACCTAAAAAGCTTTCTTTTAAAGTAAGTTAGGAAATACCCTACACAGTGACAAAAACCTGTGTTGGAAATAAAAATATTTAGAAAAAAGCAAGTACAGCAGACCACAATAAGACAGACGTTTCAACAATATTGTACTATTGGCATTTATAACAGTGATAAAGTGTGATTATTGAGGAACTGACATTATTTTCACAGCAATGCTATTAACCAGCAGCATTTTTTTTTTCAGATTAGTCTGTATTTATTAATTATTTGTCTTGAAGTCAGTACTCTGCAGGAAAACTACACTTTAAAGGGTATTTCACAAGATGAGAAAATTTAATTACTAGTGATTAAAATGGTCCAAAAGTAAAAGCTTCACATCTTTGGGTATGCCAATGTGTTATTTTACCACCCAGCTAGGAAGTGCCAGATTTGTTAGCTCTTTCATATATTTAATAAACATCTCTATATTTATTCAGAAAGGAATCTTATCTTCGAGTACAACTTCATGACTTCAAAATATACTGTATGGTATTTTATCTGTTTACTGTAATCACAGGAGCTGAAAATTGCTAATGGCACCATGGCAAAACAGGTTTTTTTACAACTTGGAAATGGATGTTTATTAAGTGCATATAATCAGCATCTTGTTCAAATACATTCAGGATTTAACTAAGCTGAAGATACCGTAATGTTGAAAGCTTCCCATCACATCTGGAAAATAGCCTGTATTTTTCACCTCATCTGAAGAGGAAAAACAGTAGTCTCATAGCAAAAACTCCCAGGAAACACCTTGTTTAGAAATGAAAGGTTCCTACCACTGGTAAAACGGTAACCCTGTGCCTTCAAAGGTTTTTATCAGCCTTTTCTAGCTATATAATCTATAAAAATTACACTCTGCTGATTGTTATCTCACTGCTACAATTACAACCTGTGGTATAGCCAGCTAGCACCAGATCAATGAAGAATGGGTTTTGGTTTATCGTTGGGGTATGAAAATAGTGGTTTTGTGCCAATTGATTAGGCTCAGTTTTTAAAGCACATGGAGAAAACAAGACCATAATTGGAAAGACCTGCTTCTAAGGCCCAGATGTTATTTACCTTTATTTATACAACATTCCTGCTAATTAATGCTTATATAGAACTATTTTACTTTACTTTATAGAAAGTTAGTCTTTGGTAAAGTCACTGATCCCTATAACGGAGGTGCAGTTAGATTTTCATGCTGCTATAGTTTACATTCAAAACCAAAATTAACGAAAATCATGTTCCAGCACGCGTGACTTAAAGGATGAATTACTTACATGACTGCACGTACATCTGTGAGGCTTAGACAATGCATTCAGGAACACTCACACTGCAGTTTTATCTCATTCTAACACTGCAATATTTTGCTGTAATCAGTTTTAGAATAGCCACCATTCTGCATCAAGCCTCAGTTCTAATTAGTAGTACCCACAGCTGAAAGCTCGTGGGTGAATAGCTACCTGCAAGAAAACAAACACAACCGCTGCCACCTGAAATCACAGGTAATTATATCCAAGCAAACAAAGCTTGAAGTAATTCAGCAGTTTCAATCTTTATAATTTCAGCCTTGAGAAACAACCACAGGTTCTGTCTATTTTACTGGAGGCTACAGGGACCTGGGAGCTCTAAAGCAACTCACCTGAAGTACCTCACAAGTCTGGGAGCAGCGATGATGAACATTATCTCTGTGATGGGTAACCTTGCTATTTGAAACCCCCCTTTTATTAACCTTTGCACTAAGCCTTCATATGAAGTACAATTCATTGCATCAAAAATTGCTCTGAACCAGATTATTTAAGAAGCTATTAGTCTGAATTCCAAGAAAAGTGCAACTCGAAGGACAAAAAAACCCCCTCAAGCTAGGATTAGGTCTGGACCTTTCTTGTAACTAAGCGTGAATAAAAACTGCCAAGGGTTACGACACGGGAAATGGGAGTGAAGCACTCGGGCAACCAGCACTAAGGTAGCAGAAGTAATTTTGTCCTTTGGTCTGATAACCACTATTGTAACAGTTTCATGATATAAAGCTGTGTTTTAAAGTCGGCTGAAACATTATAGGCACGTCAAATGATTTGAGTGATGGCAAGAAAAAAGGAAGAATGATTTATTACATTTATGTGACAGACTCCAAGTTGAGAGTTGTGTATCCTTCTTAACCGCCCATGAGATCTGAGCAGGTTCATTAAATGACAACAAAAGGACTAACCAAAATTTCCTAAGTCCTGGTAAATTTTGGCAGAGTGATAAAAGTTGCAGACAAAAAGCAAATGTAGTTGTAAATTTTATTTCCATGGGCCTCAAACACAGGAGATCTACCCTTTTTGCAGTTTTTCCACGCACTTGTATTATACTAAAAAAAACCCCAACCAAACAACCCCTCCCCCCCCTACTACCACCATCTTCGTTCTCTTTGTTTCTCATTCTGAACGGGGCAATTTAATCCCCAAATGCTTAATATTTGCAATGCTCTTTGGATAGAAAGTTCTAAAAATTTCCATTGTAAAATGCACAAAATAAAATGTTCAAAGTTAAAAGGCCTGATTTACTACTCTATTCAAAAAGAGCTAATTAGGAAGAAAAAATAAAAATAAATTTAGGGAAGTTAAACAGAACATCCATATTTAATATTTTAGATAAACGTGGATGACTCTGATCTTTTATTTGTTTCCATGTCTCTTCAAATCTTTGACAACAAGTATCACTTGAACATAATTTTCTAAATACACACTGGGAAAGCTATAATTAACTGTGTACCTTAGGAAAAGTTTGATTAGAATCTTGACAAAGACAATTCAGGGTAGTTTCAACTCAGCAGAACATCCTCAGTTTCTGTTATTACTCCAAAAATATCAAATCTTCAAAACCCAGTTGATACAATTACGATAGATGCTGAGATCAGAATCCTGCCCCCACTGCTTAAGTGCGACTTAAGCATCTTGAATAAACTTTCCCAATATTTTGGGGGGAAAACTTGTGGGTCACATTTTAAGGGTATTATACACTGTCTTGATCCCTAGGTCACAATTTGCTATTCCAAACAATGTGCCCTTAGAACAAGCGAAACGTTGGTACGGAAGGATACGTATAGCCAATACAACTAACATTCCAGACCACAACTTTTCCTCTTCACACTTTAATAGTTACCTACAGGAAGTCTACCACCGTCAGAACTCACGAGGAACGGTGCAAGACAGGGATCCCGTTCTTCGCTTTGCCTTCCACAGACTGGGGAGAGACGGAAGGGACAACTCTTGTCCCACGAGCTGGAATGTGGGGGATGGCAGCTACGACACGCTAAGTCCGCAGAGATGGCTAGCGGGAGCCCGAGCTGGTGAACACACCTGCTCCCAACTCTGGTACCCAAGTGAGAAAAAAGGCATCATGAACCATATGTCAAGTTCAAGTGAGTCAATGGTGGGAGCGCTGCTCGTCTGTGCCCGCAGGTGTTTCTTGTTTCTGCTACAAGCACAGCGTGTTTATGGGCTTTGGTAGTTTGCAAAACTGACAACTTTTCTTGGGGAATACAAATAAGGGACACAAAACAGTCACTCTTGGCTCTTTATAGTTCTTTTAACAAAAGCCAAATTAGATGACAACTGAGAAAAAAACCAAAATTATGTTTACAAAAGATTAGGAATGTAAATATAGGGACTGCTACTAGCTGCTCACTATAATCCTATTTCCCCATCACATAGCTATTATTTCATTTTATTTTATTTTTCAGATTTTCACCAGTGCCCATAATAAAGGCATTTATACATCTCGCTATGCAAACTTCAGCTGAAGACAGGTGCAACCAGTTTTGCTCTATTTAACATGCTACATTCCAGCAATTTGTATCAATAAATAAGACTATGTTTTCAAAAGCGGTAAAAATGTGTTGCACTAAGTTGTAATGAGGATAATCATTAAGACATACATCTGATTTTATAAGTGATCCAGTCTGACTTCCATAAGAAGTGATCGGTGTCTGATATTAACTCGAATGAATATGGTCACGTTAACAGACTTTCAACCATCCATCATCAGGTTTGCTTTTTGGTTTAGGAAGAAAATGACAGCAAATGCGTGTGGACAGAAGCATCAGAATTTTTTTAGTAAATGAAGTTACAGGAAAGGATGGTTTCAGACAACTGTTCTACTATTTGAAGAAACATTAAAAGATACTAAATGTATGCATTTATGCTTGCAGAAAATACGGCTTATAAGTAAGAGAACAGATTAAAAAAATCAACATGAAGAACAAAGGAATAGGAAAGAGTGCACACACACAATTTTAGCCTTGTTGCTTTCTAATTTTTGAGAGTTCATTTATCAGACATGATTCCCTTCACAGTTTTTATTTTGCACAAATGGTACAGTACATTTTTAATTGGACTCCTGGACCTATTGCAATTTATCATTTCTAGAAAGTGCCCAAAAGGCGTATAAGACGTATAAAAGTGATGAGCCAGTGGCTTCTGCCCAACTGTAAGTAATTTTATAGCTACAAAAAGGTACATTTATGATCCAATGCTAAAAACTGTTGGTGGGTGAAGCTTCTATTTTACCAGAACATAAATCAAAGATATGCATCTGACAAAGAAATACAACAGACACCTACTGAACTAAAAATATTTCTTCCTCCTTGCCCCTCTAACCTTTCTTTCAGGTCATCCAAGCAACGCTGAAGATGAACTTCTCCTGCTGTCACTAGCACATGCTCTCCTGTCTCCTGGATTAAAACTTGGACACACGGATCAGCTTGGTTTAAAAGCTTCATTCCTCTCACCAGCTGAGGCATATCACCTGGCAAAATAAGGTATTATTATCAAAGTAATACTGAAGAAGCAACACTTGAAGTAGGATATACTTAAAAGGAAAAATCCTAACGCTCATTTTTATGGAAGTCTGAAGACAAATATGTATTTTAGAAACACTCAAAAACTTTCAGCTAAGTTCTGAAGTCTTTCTGTGGGCAAATTTCTGCTTATGAATCACAGAGTGGTATAGTTAAAGAGCAGCAACTGAAGACATAAACTATACTCATAATTCGTCACAAGAATTTATATAGTGATGATAAAATTCACATTATAAAATTATAACCATGGTACACATTTGACTACGACTGTGTTATCTTCCTTCCTATATACAATTAACCACAGATACAGCTCATAAACTGCTCACAACCAATAAAAAATTTGAATGTTATCAATATGAAGTGATTAAAAATTTAAGAATTTCACTCCTCATTTTCACAAATTATCAAGAGATGTAACCTCTCTTATTTATTAAAACTATTTAAAGTAATCTTTCAGTAAATAATTGTATTTTCTTGCAATCTTTCATGGCTAAGTGTAGCAACCTGCAAATTGCTAATGCTTAAAACGCTCCAAAGACATAAATAATAACATGTTAATTTTACTAAAATAAAAGCAAAAATTATTCCACATGGATTACTTAGAAGGCATAAGAGCGAATGAAGCACAGGAAGGATTTAAACTAGCTGTAAGCCACTGAAAAGCTTTAATGATATTACAACCTGAAAAGGGGAAAAATTGGGAATGTGAGAGCTTTTCAGTGAAACAAAACACAGCTGTCCCTAAAACGAAGGTGTTTAAAAAGAGTTGCCTTAAAGTTAATGGAGACTGAACAACCACAGCTGAGTCAAATTTGGCTAGATTACTCCAAAGCTATGCATAAACACCTCGTGTCAGCAGCCTTTCATAATTAATACAATTTAAAAAAATTAATTATGATTCCTTTTTCTTATTTTACATATGGGATAAAGAATACCCACAGGCTTTCGAGGAATGCATATTCATATACAGAAGGAAGAGTGACATTAAACTTGCCATTTACTTGGAGACTATTAAAAGAAATACGATATTGTAAACTTGAAAGGGTATAATAGAAAAGTATCCTTGAAAACCAGACATAAAAATAAACAAAGAGTGGAAAAAACACAGTGTTGGTTCACATGGCCAACACAGTTGAACAAAGACTTTCAATCTTGTCTTCTGCACTAAGAGGGATGAATAGATATATTTTTTTCTTCTTTTAGAGCTCAAAGTAACAATATATGAAGATTTTGACATGAATATGAATACATGCAGTAATTTTGTAAAATATACATAGGGAAGTAACTTGTACTTATTTGACTCATTTTTCCATATAAGCAAATGCAGTTTTGAGGTAGCTTTGCTGGGGAAAGCCAGGGCTCTCACACGAGACAATGTGCTAGGGCCACCTCAAGACTATATGCAACTCACTGGACAACTGATTGCTTTCAAGCTGAGCCTGCAACGGCCAAATTTTGCCCATCTTCCTATTATTGCAAGCAGCAGCTGATTTTCAGGAAACTTTTGCAAGTGTAGCTACCTTTCAGGCTTCTCTCCCTCCAACAGATTTAATTCAAACCACAGATTCAGAAGTTACCAGGGAGGAGAAATTAAGCAATGGTGTAAGAATGATATAGCTTCATCTCCTTAAGGAAAAAAAAAATTACCCCCAAATCAGCCAGTAGTTATAGAATTACATTCCTTTAACCGTTTCCACTTATTACTACACTCAGTAGAACCAGTCATTTCCAATACTTTCAAAACTGCTTTAACAAATGCAGGATGTACAGTATATGATTATCTGTTATTCAGACACCTGGGACAAATAGCTGCTAAACTGTCCAATCACTTTCTAAAAACCATGTAATCTTAGTGTTAGAGTATTTCGTAACTCAACAGAAAGCCAGTTATTTCGGTTGTACTAACACTACCATGACAAATGGAAATTGGGCTGAAATTCAAATATAGCCAGAGATATACTACTCGCCGGTTGGGGGGAGAATAATCAGTATGGCAAATCTGTACCACGAGCTTAATGATGTAGCATAAAGGAATGTCAGCAGAAGTGACAAACCCAAAGCAATACTCATCTTCAGAGTAAAGGAATACTGAACCTTGAGCATCACATAGTGTCTTACTTGTGGAACAGCTAAGTCTCAGCCTAAAGGGCATAACAAGGTCTTCTGTATCTCCTCACCTATTGAGACATGAGCTAGCCAGCTAGAAGAATTCACAAGGACAATAAAACACGGCCCCCTAGGTGATGTATTTATTTGTTTTATACTGGGTCAGTCTCTGATTCAGTGGATACATCATAAACAAGCCAAAGGTGGGAAGCTGCATCGCTACCACACTGAATTTGCATTACCTTCCCCATTCTGCTTCAAACTTACTTGGATGTTTCGGTTCAACAGCTACCCGCACAATCGGTGTAGCTTCGAAGTTGAGAGGTGTAAATGGTGGACAAGCTGGTGACGTTGACAGCGTTGCAGACTTCAGCACAAAATCTTGCAGGCCTCCTATTCCTAATAGAAATTGGGGAAAAAAAAGCAAAACACCCACTGTCATATTAAATGAGACTAAAGACATGATCATCAAGCTAAAAAAACCTGAAATTATTCTAATTACAAATATAAAATTCAAACATTCCTCACTGTTCATGTATAGTACCTGTTAAAATATTTGTGCATAATCTGGGTACTCAAGTCTCTGGTGTGACATTTGATATTTAGTCTCACAGTTCCCACTGCACTCCCTCTGTATTTTAAAAAGGCATGTTTATAACTCTGAGGAACAGAAAAGACATGAGGACTTTTTTCCCTTCTAATATGTCCAATCCTTTGTACAGCTCAGACTTATTTTTGGTGGTTTAAATTTAGAAAAATTTAGACTGCAAGAGCCCTCCAAAGGTCATCTAGTCCAACCTCCAGCTCAAAGCAGGGCTAACTTCAAAGTTAGATCAACTTGCTCAGGGCCTTGCCCAGTCAAGTTTTAAAAACCTTTAATGATAGAAACTCCATAGCCGCTGTTGGCAAGCTCCTCCAGTGCTTAATTACTCTTATTGTGAAAAATGTTCTATTTTTCCTTCCCACCCCCCATGCCTATTTGGGATTCCCCTTTTCTGCAACTTGAATCTTGTAAAATTTAACTTATCATATAGCAAGCTATTAATTCTAATCCTAATATATTTTATAATGCTGGCAAGTTGGAGAAAACTGAGCTTAAACTGTAGGGATAAGAAAAAAATATGGAAAAAAATATTAGCTATAAATCTGCAAAATAGCTGCTGTAAACGCATACTGAGTCTTGGCTCCCTGGCTGGCACATTTAAGACAATTTGAAATTATTGCCTTCAAATTCCTAACCAACAGGACATCATTCATAATTTAGTTAGAGCTATAAAAACACTATGAGAAGTGGTTGAGTAATAAAGACAACAAATAAAGCTGATACTGATATATACAGTCACTTTTCCTGATTCTCCCTCAATCAAAAGCAACAAGCATTGCAGTACTTCTAATGGAGTATAAATTAAATGTACATGTTAACTTATTACAAGAAAACTAAAATCTTTAGGTCATCATCTATACCTGCTTAAAAATTAAATTTGCAGTTGTAGATTGTTGTATATTTGTGCTCCTTCCTCCTCCTCTCCTACACGCCCGAGTAGTAATAAGCAGAGAATTTCTTAACCCCAGCTCCCCATCATCACCCTAATACTTTTCCAGGTTCTTTTTTGGCTTAGTCGTCTGTATTTGAGGCCAGAAACAAAGAGGGTGAGCTTCCACCCAATGAGATCATGCGGGAGTTTAAATTCTGAAGAGCTAGTCTGCTGCAGAGTTATCATCTGCAGAATCAGGCTGTTTCTACAGCTCTGAAGGCTGAATGTCTGGCCAGTAGGATATGCCAAAACCCAAAATGTCCCGATTTAAGAAAACCTGCCTCAAAATAACTGGAAGCAGAGCAACATTCAACGGCTTTAAATGCAGGATAGCAGATGCTACAAAGAAAATAAATCTGTATAAACTCTGTGTTGCACCTGACCTATGACCAGCATGTATTTCCTCTTTTTCACTTATTCAACATGTGGTTTGAATGAAAAACAAATGCTGGATCATCACCACCACCAGGGACTGAGAAAAGGGATGGGTCCATTTTATTCTGATCTTCTCCAGCTGGTAAAAGGAAAATGATTTAGAGTGGGAGGTGAACAGCTTCTTTTCACAGTGTAATATGAACCAGAGAAATCGAGTTCAAAAATCTTACTTCAGATAGACTCCCTCTTTTCTTGACACACATTACAGTATTCTCACTACCATAAAGAAAACTTAAAGTTGCGTCTGCTCTTTTGTTTCACATTTGGAGGTAAAAGTACATGTATTGTACTAGTGTCTGGCAACAATAATACACTAAAAATAAAAAAAAAAACCTGTCAGTTTTCATGAAAATCTGTTAGGTTTATAACCTGAGCATTTTAACTGCTTAACTGTGAGCTCGCATAGAGCAGTGCCCAGCCCTGATGAATCTATTTAATTTACAAATTCTTAGTAAAGAATGTTGGCAAAAAACTCCATGAAGATTAAAGGTTCTTGGACACTTTTTTACATAACATGAGTAAGTAACTGCTTACGTATTTTCTGAATAATATTGGACAAAGAAGTAAGATAAGTAATTCCAAAGTACTCCATGACATGCCAATGGAAGAATTCTACTAATTATGCTGATGCATCAATCTTGAACAAGCTCATTGTTCATCCCACTGAAATTTACACATACTACTTTAGATCACAGATCTCAGATGTATATTAATATGTTAATTACTTGAATAGACTTAGAAAAGCCACTCCAAAATTAAGCTTATAAATACACCTCCCATTTTAAGATTGGTTTTGTTCTGTTCAGCCCTTGAAGAAAGACATCATTACAACACACAGATTTTGCTTCACATTTCTTTTTGTAGTACAATAATTTTCAAAAAGAAAGGAACCAAAGGTAAGAAAAAACTACTTAAGCAAAGAAACGTGAGACAAATGACTGCTGTTTTGGTTTAGGTTAGCTTAAAGACCAAAATACTAAAAAGCATTAGAAGCATTTTTGAATAGTCGTCTCTCAAAGAACAACCTAGTCTACAAAGTATGCAGTATGTCACACAAATGAGCGTGCATGCCAGTAGGCAGTTTGTTGTACATTGCTTTTATTTATTTTTAAAAGAAGCTGGAGTTAAAAATGTCTACAGGAATTTTTAAATGTGAATTTTAACTTGATCAGGAAATTGCTTCTTTTTATAAACTCTGCCTGTAGTGTGTTACCTAATTTCTATACAAAAGAAAATGCCAAATTCTGCCTGTTTAGGGGACTGCGTAAACTTCAAAGACACAAGAGTTTATTAGAAACTCCATATTAGAAATATCCTATACTTTGTCATATACTGTGTGATATGACTTCTAACATCGTACTTGGTAGCAAAGCCTTTTCTTCCCAGTTAGGAGTCAAATCACCTTTAGAGATTTTATAATATAAGGCAAAGAGCCATATCTACTAAACAGTTACGACTATCTTTTTTTTCTTGTGCATAGTCCTGTTGAGATTAGGGGGATTATGGTGTAAAGAACTGCAAAGCAAGCTACCCATGCTGAAAAGTCAAGCCTACCAAGGACACCTTATGAGATTTGATAGTAAGTATGAGATTAGATTATTTTTTCTTAAATTCGCCATCTAAATGCTTTGCTCCTACTGCAGAATAGTATTTTTATTTGAAAAAGCATTCCTACATACTACTGGTCACTAAAGAAACACAGCGCCTGAACTCAACTGGACTTGAATAATAACGGACACTGAAAAATACCACTCTGTAGGGCTCTGCCTCTACGTGCCAAGGACTTCACGGAAAGAAAGGTACTGTTACAAAGCTTAACACTCACGGAAACACGCAGCCAGACTAGCGTTAGTTCTACGGACTTGATACCATGCTTAAAAGAAACAGGCAAGACTTCAAATATTATACGGAGATATAATTTTTAAAATTATTAATAGACAAGAAACTCATTAAAAGCCTGCGACAATGTTAAGAAATGCCTTCTGAGTTTGGTTGTTTGTCATTTAAAAGTAGAACAAATTATGGTGTACATCAGGGAGAATTATTACACAACGGAAAAATGTTAGATTTACAAAGGTCCTTCTTTTGTTGAGTCTTTCCTATTACGTGCCCTAAAAGATAAGAGTAATAAATCAAGTATATACCTACTTGTATCACCCGTGTCTTTGCCACATGATAGAAACTAAATGGTAAAAATAGATAAGAACACCATGACTGAAATTTTCAAAAGGAGTAGGAGACTTCAGACAAATCTCCATTTACTTTTTGCTTCTGTGTCTTGCTGGTAACCACTACACCTTAGACACTAATTTTGTAGCCTTTAAAGATAACGTACGCTCTTCCAGCTGAATTCAGCTATAAAGATCTGAACACATAATAGATCAATTTCAAGATATATGTAATTAGTTTCCTTTGATGTAGAAAGATTTAGCATTTAATGTTCTTTCAAGATGCAAAAAATGAAGCAGACACCACCACCATGCATAACTTTCTCAATCAGATAAGGAAATAATTTAGTTTGCAGTGTGAAAATCAAACAAAGAAGAATGAAAGCTGTTTAAATTTTAACTTCTGCCACATTGTTACTAGCCTCAGCATATTAGTTCAGTGGATCTTTATCTGCTCTTACTGATGATATCACCACTTAAGAATCCTTGGCTGCTTTGGAATGGAGACATGTCAAGCTTTGGACTAACACCGTAAGGAACCAAGTAAAGCAAAATGCTAACGTTAATCTTCGCAGCAAGGCTCTGTCTCCACTGAAATATATCATTTCTTATCAACCTTGTTTGTTTAGAAAGATTAAGACTTTACAATATGCAAAGCCTCCTGGTTTAACGGCTCCACGCACTGCACTATGTATCAGTGAAGAAAGACCATGCAAGTTCATTAGCGACTCATGTAGAAGGAGGTGTGATGCAAACTTTTGCAAATCTACACAATCTGAAATCTCAAAACGAGCACGTGCCTTTTGTTTCAAAGGGAGTGTGCAAACAGACTAAGATCTCTATAATTTTCTTTGGGCAGTAATACAAATGCATTTTTTTCCTCCCTAGTGAGACACGTTTGAAAAGAACTATTTTTAAAAGGTGCTTTAAAAAACAAGTATGAGAAAATAAATTCACAAATCCACCTTAAAAATATGATTGGCCCTTAAATGTTTCCAGTTTCTCCTTAGAGTAAATAGGCTAAAAGCCAACCAAAACAAACAGAAAAGCAAAAAGTATTTCCAAATGATATTAAAATCATCAAAAAATAATTAAAATAACTCCATATCAATCATCATTCTCCTTCTAATCTATCCACAGGATTCTCCTTTTCCCAGTACCCAGCATGCGCCTAGAAAAGGTTATACCATAAGCACAGTTACCTATTAGGGTGACTAATATTGGTTCACTGTTTCCACATATACTTTAAGCATCAGCCTCCACCCTTCTATTACTACCCCTAATTAAAAAAAAAAAGGGGGGGAGGGTGTGGAACAAAAGAAAAGAGAGGAGGGATTTTGCAAGAGGAAACTGGCTTTTGGTAGGATTAAACTCAGTTATAATAGTATGCCTTTTATATTTGAGGAATCTTAAAATGTTTTACAAATTACTGGGATTAAATGATGGTAACTGGAGGGACTTTGGACAAGTAGCTACTATGGTTTAAGAAGACCTTGTATTATACATTTATCGCCTCAGATTTTAAGCATGTTTCTCTTGAGTCTCACGGGCACTGCACAGAGACATCTGAGGGCAGAACTTGACCTTTCTATATTAGAAACTGTTTCTGGAAAGGAAGGGAATGTAAATCAAGACACAGACCACATTCTAGCTGAGATTTCATCAACTTTTTTCCATAATAGAGACCACATGTTAGCACAGATTGCCGGTGAGCCTCCTCTTCTCATCTGTAATTGTGCACTTCCCCCTCAATTGTTCTTACTTGCTTCTGAGGCAAGTGAAATTGCTTGTATGGAAACCAGAATACTGTGAAGTATGTGCATGATTTCAGCTATTCTCAGTATTTTCCAATCATTTTCCAGAAAAAAGTTAATTCAACATTTTCTTTTGTATTTCTTTTCCTCTTTCCCAACGTGGGTTTTTTGAGCTGAATCTTGAAAAATCACCAGTATCCAACAGACTGTAGAAGTCTCTGCCCCAGTTTCTTCATGAATTTCAAACAAACAAGTTCTACCTAAATATCTGCTAGAGATTAACAAGCAGAAACACGAATTCAGTTCCTCAGTCCAGAGGTGTTAAATTCTACTTTTATTGCAGAACTTTACTTTTAGGTTCACAGCAGTTTGAGGGCAAACTGAGCATAACTTTCTGATTAGATGAGAGTAAACTCAGCCATATTATTAATAGTGTTATAACAAAATTCCCTCTCCCCAAGGGACACAATCATGCGATAGGACATTAAATTCAAGAAGCGACCTTTGACACAAGCACCTCAATGCTTTACTACTGAATCATCGAGTAGTAAAAGATGAAACAGCGCTAAGGCACCCCGTTGAGTTCTTCTAGGAAAAACACTAGCAGTTCAAAGAACAAAACTGTCTACTTTTAGAAGAACTGCAAGGAAAGCAATAACATGATCTAACAGCATGTTCCACTAAAAATCTCCTATTGCACGATTATAGTTTTGAAGAGGACTGCAAACGTGTATAATGAGTAAAGAAGCGTCATTTATCTTCTGCTGAGACTTCAGAAAAAAATACCATGTGTTCGATTAAGTACTTAGACCGCGTGATAACATACGATTCCTAACCGTTGACTGAGTTGACAATTATAATTATGAACTTTCCTATACTTTTCTCAGAGCAGACTAAAACCAATTTCAAGCAAACTATAAAAAAAAAATGTTACACAGTAATATTTTTAAAATTATAAAGTAAATTGATAAAGATCTACCTGCACTTAGTCTTTGTGAAAAAGCAGACACTGAGGCTGAGTCAGGAATATGCTTGCTAAAATACAAATTTACCTTAAAGTAAGCAGAATTAAACCAAAATCAGTTAACATTCCCAATCTGACTTCTAGGTTTACAAATAGGTGTAGTCAAAATGAAATACTGATTTCCTTAAGTTGCTTAATGAGGCAAATAAATATAGAAGATGAAAGTATTTCAGATAATGATTTTTTTTTATGCGACAAAATTATTTCATTTGTCATTCCACACTAATTTTTGGTGCTCAAAACTAAAGTAAATGACCCTGATTTTAAAATATTTATGGTTAAACTTCATTTTAGCACAGAAACTTAGAAAGTTCCTGCCTAGATCTGTAACCTGCCCCCATTCCTCTTTACGTACTATGTAATCAATGCACTTGTAGCTTCACAAAAAAAACCAAAACAACAAAAACAGTAATAAAAAAAAAATCATTATGCCAATTTAAGTTACTTTAATCTTTTAACTTTGAAGTGTTCTTGATAAAGGCACTAAACAGTACCTTTGTGGTTTTATAAAAACGTTAGTAGCTCTACTCAGTAGTTTACATGTAACACATTTTGCCTGAGCCCACACATTACAACTGCTCTCCATATACCAGCTCAACTTGACATCACTTGAAAGCAGCGATACAGAACAACAGTAAATACGTGGACAGGTCTTTGTACAATGTGACCACATAGGCACTGGAACGCACCTCAGTTAGCCTGTACATCAAATTAATACCTCCATTACTGCATGTGGAAAGCATTTAGCACCATACAAAACTCTTCAAGGGTTTCTGAAACACAAACCAACTTTTAGATTTAGAATTACTTTGAATAAATTATTTTAATTTGACCCGACAGCAACACATCTGAATTTACTTAATTTTTTTAAAATGACTACCAGAACTTCAGAGGCAGTTCAGCACGGTTGTTGTTGCAAACAAACGGAATTTAGGAATGGTTGTTTCAACATATTTACTTTGATAATCTAAAAGCCCTTTGAAATGCTGATTTGTTGGGGTTTTTATTAGTAGTAGTAAATGTGCTTTTGTAAATAAACCCATGAAATTGCACATTGTACTGGAAAACAGATCAGCTGAATTCATATGGAACATCCTATGCAAGGGAAAAAATTTTGCCCAGCAGTCCTCCAAGGAAAAAGAAAGCCTTCCATACAACAGAGCATTAACTACACTCTCTAAGGAGAATATATATTTTTTGGAGATGAGAAATGTCTCACAGGTGTAGCTCTGCATATTCCTAGGAAGCCTCCCTACTTTGTCCCACAGATAAACCCATGCTAGTCATCTACTGACGATTTCTACGGGTTCAACGAGAAAAGTATTTAACAAAAAAGACAAAAGTTCTTTCGTTTGTAATTCCTATATTGAAACTCTCCAAGACTTCAGCTATAATGTTGACATCTGCCTCGCAGAGGACAGAAAAAGATGGGGCTATAAATTGATAATAAATCTCATCCATGAAAAAATGTCAACAAAACCCCATGAAAACACTGAAGTGTTTGATAGAATGCTTTAGATAGGATTGTTATCAATACCTAATTAAGTTTGCAAAAGGAACACATACTAAAAGACCAAAGATTCTTCACCTACAAAGTCGGAGAACAAGACAAATCTGTGTTTCAGCAGTCTTCTAGCAAAGGCATAGTTTATATTGCTTGTATTTTGGATGTTAAAGAGGAGAAAATTCAAAATGTTTTAAAATAGACCTCTCTGGCTCACTGAATTTATCAGAGTAGTTACATTAGCTAAAAGTCGAGAAATCGCAACTACTCCATTAATCGCACCATTAATAACATTAGCTGTGTTCACAGGCTCAGTTCTGGAAGTCTATTAAAATAGGATTCTCTTTTCTTAGGTCTGTAACATGAATAGATTATCTATCGGAAGTATTAATCAAAACAATCACTTCTTACTTTACTCTATTAAAATGTTTTCAAAAAATTACGTTGAAATGTATATAGAACCTCTGAAAGCGGGGAAGGGGGAGGCAGCAGCCCAAGGGGGAGCGGGGAAGCATTGAATCAATTGTGCTCTATCAGACTGAGCGTGAAAAGCATTTAACATTAGAGGAAAGGAGATGGAGGCAAAGCCTTTCTATTTAAAAAAAAAGTTCAATATTTATTTTAAAGTTCAATATTTATTTTAAAGTAGACATTGGGAAGACATAAAACCCCATGTAATATTTTAATATTTTTATGAGAGTACTTGAGGCAAGATGCAAGCGACTGAAGATCTCAAGTTCATTAAGGTTTTGAGCACAATAGCAAACTGGATTCCTCTCATTTCTTGACAGAATGCTTCCAACAACAGAGCAAAGTAACAAACCTCAGCTAATAGATCACGAACAAATGATTTCTTCATGAATCAGGCTAGCTATAGCGTAGTCTAACAACCAACCTACCATTAAGAGAAAATGCCATTTTAGGTTTTATTCAGTTTTAGTAATATGTCCTGAAAATGGGCAGACTCCATGTATATACCGTTTTCTTAAATCGAAGCTTATAAAATATAAGTAACATCTGTTACTTCCCAGAATCAATTATAAGTGGTGTTAAAATTAATGAAGCCTTCAGGCACTGATCTTGCAAGGAATTCATTTTAATCTGTAGAAGTCTTGGAGGTTTTGTCATGTTTGCCTAGAAAGAGCTACATGAACATATTGCTACAAGTTTTGCATTACATATCCCAGGTACACGGGGAATTTAGAATCTACTACTAGAAGTGCCAATTAAAAAAGACAATGGTAGTTTAAAAGCTCATTAAATTTTGTCCACCCTTGTGCTGATTTTAGAATTTGTTTAACGGTAGACTCCCAATATACTTGATTTACATTTCATCAGTTAAAAAAGGATACGAGGCCTTTATCATTCAATACATCAGGTAAATGCAAAGATGGACTTATCAGTTACTAGGATATTTCAGACATCACAAGTAGAAGCAGCACACCAATTACCAAATGTGTACAATATCCTGTGGGAAATGCCCTACTGAGTCATTGACCGTTTATCCTGTTAACTTGTAAGACATGCAAGCAACTAATTAAAATTCAATTTTCCAAAACCTGACCCAATGCCTAATGCTCCCCTTTAAAGGCAACCCTCCTGCCCCCCATTACATCTGCCCACAAGTGATTTCTGCTTGCTTATTTTGTTGCCTTGGGAAATACAGCTTGAAGTGTTCCGAAGAACCAGGAATAACGGATCATTTCAGTCTGCATTACGCAGAAGTTGATGTTTATTTTAAATATAATCATTTTCAAGACAGATAAAGAATAATATTAAACTTGACTTCAAGCTAAAAGAAACCTTTAAATAGCTCGTTTGTAGTTACAAGCAATAATATTTTGGGAATAAGTAATTAGAAGAAAGATTCTACAAAAGAAAGCACCTTTCCAGTGCCTCGGATTAGGACTATTTGACATAATGGGTGTACAAACAGATGGCATGAGAGGGAACAGGGAATGCCTTAAATACACCTGTTATGTCAGCAGCCTCCGAAGTTACTGATAATGAGTTATTTATCATGCGCTCCAATTTAATAGCAAAATAAATGACAAAATAAGCAGGAAATGCATTCAAATACATAAAAAAACCAACACAGACGTTATTGCCACATGAAAACCTATGACTGGGCCATTGACACTGACCTCAGATTGCTCGGCAGAGATATGCTCCAAACACAACAAATAAAATTTATCTAGGATAGTGACAATTTTTTAGTGAAAAGTAAAGACTGAATTCCAGAAAGTTATTTCAAAACACACATATTAATCATTGGCAAAAGTACCTAATAAATAAATAAATTCTGGAGAAAATGTGCTGCTAGACTTTCATTACTGTGGTTAGAATAGGTTTTTGTCATAGCAATAAAAGTTCTTATTTATTTCTTTCTTTCTAATATTCTTATTTTTTTATTCTAGTGGGAGGTGTCCCTGCCTATGGCAGGGGGGTTGGAACTCGATGATCTTCAAGGTCCTTTCCAACCTNCTCATAGCAATAAAAGTTCTTATTTTTCAAAAAAATTAAAACTATATTTAAATAATGGATTTTACAAGTCAACTTGACATTAAGTATGTCTGGCAGTCTGCATCTGTATAAACTAAGCATACCAAAATCATGTCTATTTAAAACAAAAAAAAAAAACTCTAAAAAATAAGACTGCTACTCCTTATTCCCCCAACCTTTCTTCCCCAAAAGAAAAGAAAAAAGACTGCCATTTCCTTCCTAATTTCTGATTACTTCAGTTAATGTTTCATTGAGAGTTATTACTGTAATTCATAGTCCGTATAACTTTGACTTCCTCAAATATTGCAAAATATTAACTTCTATTAGCTCTAGATCAAGAAAATGGGAAAAAAATATACACATCATTCCTAAGATACAAGAATTCTTAAAACTCTCACAGAAGACCACATAATTTTACTGGGCTTTAAAACGTTCCTCTATTTCAAAATGGAGAAAAGAAATTAAATAGAACTAACAACAGGCATGAGGCTCATACTGACAGAAGACACCAGGAAGGAAGGTTGGCGCTTTAGCGTCTCCACGTCTGAAAAACCCTTAGCGTTTAGCTCCTTTCCATCAGGAGTAACACCAGTCACCGAGTGCTTCATTTGCATTAGAGAATAAGAGGAAAGGAGACCCCACCCCAAAAGGCAGTCTAAGAACACCACCGCAAATACAGTGAGGATGATCCAGCAGCCAGTTGCCATCACAGAGAGCAAGCCTGCCCCCACTTCTGGCGCCCCAGCAGCAGCACTAGCAGTTCCCACACTCTGGGTGAGCCAATGCAGGGTACTAAACAAACAGAGTAAAACTAACCGAATAAAAAGGCAACTTTCCTTCTCACCCAGTTTTCACTCCCTCAACTAAGAAAGCATTAATACATTTCCAGGAGACACTGCTTCTGACACATTGTCCAAGAAAAAGCAAACCAACATTAATCACAGTGAAACTCCTATGGCACAACAAGGCCAACCAGAAGTATAGGTTTAGCGATCAGCACCTTATAAAAGTAGTTAAGAGACCTTTTTTCACTCCCATCCAGGTAGAAAGTAGAACTAACACCTCACTGTCCTGAAATGAGTTAATTAGTCTCCATGCCGCCGCCCCGTCAGAAAGCGGAGCAGCCTGGCGAGCGCGATGCCGACTGACCGGAGGAGCCCACGGATGCGCTACCGAGTGGCACCCACAACCATCAGCAGTGACTCGGCTTCGCTGCTTCGAGACAGAGCAAAACCTTAAAGCACAGAATGTCAGCTGCTTTTCTGAACAAAAGAAACGTGGCCATTTGCCACTGCTAACTATCAGCTGTAAATGCTTGCGAAGAGTTCTGGGTAGATGAACCTTTTCTACTGAAAACGAAAAGCATTTCTGCTAAAAGTGGCTGATTACTTAAATGACTTTTTTTTGGTTGAGGAGCAATGTTTCCAACACAGTATGTCATACTTCCTGATGGGATTATGTACACACCAGAATCTGTTAAAAATGGAGTATGCTTTCGGTCGCATTTCCAAAGTAAACGCAACTCCTGTAATCACACAGTCTCCCCTCAACAACATGTTGTCAACTTCCACTAAGCTTACCAGCGAGAGAGAGGAGAGGGTTCGGATATAATTAAGTTTCCACAAGTTATGTAAAATCAACGGCTAAGTACTGAAGGGAGACCAAAATTGGTGAGCTCACTGAAGAAAGGGCAGGCAAACCAGGATCGTTATATATCCCGCTTGGAAGCAGCTGCCTGGCGACCGGCATGCGCATCCTGGCCGGCCAACTGGGACACGCACCACTGCAGGGTAGGCGTAGCTCAGAGGGAAGCCGAGGATTTTAAGGACACCAGTCCGCAGGAATCCAGGCTTTGTTAGTACCACTGCACAGAGAACTTGCTTTTTGAACGTGTCACGTAACAATTAGTCTTTTGTGGAAAAGCTCCGAAAAATGTAACCATCAGGATTCCATTCATTTTAGGTCCTGTTTTGAACGCTTCTCAACACACAACTCTCAGCATCAATGAACCATGTAGTCTGTCTTTAGAATTGCACACATGTGCTTTCAAATTCCTTGTCCTCAACAGCTTCAGCAGCCTGAAGAGCGGGGAATCGCTTTGAATGTCTCTGCTGAGGTGTACGTGCAATAAACTGATGTAACAAGAACTACCAGCAGGTTCTCATTTTCATTTAAAATAAGGGGTTCACAGTCATGTGGCTCACAAGGGTTGACCCAATACTTCAATATTGCATAAAGCATGATTTGTACAAATCTTAACATGTGATACTTGGAAAACACCAAGTATTTAAATGAATATTTGTTGCTTAATATTATGTTTCAGAAATCTAGTTAGTCACCAAAACAGGCTTCTATCAAAGTTGGCAATGACAATACTTTAGCTAATGAAGCTTAAAATGACAGTAACAGATAAACTGACTTATCCTCCACACATGAACTTAAACATCTGTACAACTTATACATTCTGAGAGTGGTTTTCCTATTTCCCCACCAGTACATTGTCTTGGCTCAGGTCTGCCTACGTTCAAGTCAACAACAGCATGCTTAAACCAACACCCAGTGCCTTTGAAAAACCTGCCTGCTTCAAATTCATTAGGATGACAGAAATCTCTCCATTCTCTACAGAAAAGCTTTCGCTTGTATCTCAGCTGGACTCCTTAAATTCACTGCAATTCTCCTATTGCGATCTCACTCTCTTCCCACAAACAGGCCCAGAAACAAAGACAGCAATATAAAATGCTCACTACCAAATTAGGTGAATTCTCTACCAAAACACGCCTGCACAAAGGAAGGTTACAAGCACAAAACCCCAGAAGAAACACTAGCTACAGTCCATGACAGTTCTGACAGAGGAGCAGCCTTGGAAAATGGAGCCTCTCATTTTTTTAAAATCATTGGCTTGAATTTTCCCCAAATACATAACAGAACTTGCTGGAAAGACTTAGGTAGTAGGGAGCAAGAAGGGTTAGAACAGAACCATGTTTCTTTCAGTCTTAATTAGATGCAAAAAGGTACCTAAATTTGGTTCCACATATCAATGCCAAAATTTCAAAACACAATCAAGTAAAGTCAGCAGCTGTTCTGCATCTTAAGACAAAAACTCAGTGGTAACAGCCCCCCAGACATTACCCTTATCTACCTATAACTGCAATTAAACAATTCTTTACTTACAAGTTCAGATTCTGAAACCTGCAAGATGGAACTAGAAGTTTTATCTATGCTTGCTATTTTCAATTCATATAGTTTTGACAATGAAATTCGAATAGCTATTACTAGATAAGTACATATTACTAGATAAGTGTGGAGTTGAAACTCACACTGCTCGGCTTGCAACCTCTGCAGAAGAATATTTCTAGTAAATATCACTTTTTCCAATTATTTGCTAAATGACAAACCACTACAAACAATCTAAACTCTGAGCCTAAACTCTCCAGCGCCGTGCTGCCCCTTTAACACTGTTGTTTAGCAGTGCTCCACAGTTTGACATCAGTTGATACTCCTAAATATAGCTCTGCCTTAACTCCCCCCCCACAGTTCGCAAGCCAGACAAAGCCAACTTCATGACTCACACCCCGACACAGGCCAAACAACCCTCACAACACTTTTGCAATTTAACGCGAAGCATGAAACATCATCAAAATCTCAGGAAAGTATTTAGAAAATAAGTCACTAAAAGCCAGCCTTTACTAACAATCTCTTGACTTTGTAACCTTCCCATTTGTCACACGGGGATTTTGATCCTCTGCCACCGCGTCCACGTTCCGCGGGGTTGTGTGCAGAATTAATTCCAAACTGGTCTTCCTCGCTCAGACTCCCGTGCCCGCGCTGCAGCCCCCTCCTTGCCGTTTCTGAACACCTTGAAGAAATTTTGGTAACAACAGACAACGGAAGCAAAAGAGAAACACACACAGTAATAAAAGGCTTTTGTGACCAGTTCAAATGTAAAAGTAGAGGCATTTCACAACCACAGACGGTATTTATTGCAAGAATGCAGTATATTACAGGCACTAGGTCTGTTACACAATAAGACAAACACTTCTTCACGTGCGGGTGTGAAAGTGTGTATCCTGCTCCTCTCTGGTACACGGGAGGCCTGGCTAGGATTAGGAAGTGCTCCAGCAGGAATTTAAAACACATTCAAATAAATTGCCCTCACGGATTAGCGGTTTATACTGCATAAACAACGCCAGTTAGGAGAAGAGCTTTTGCATTTCCTTAGGTTGTGGTTAACTAAAATGTTCTCATACAGTCTTACTTTATTGACATGGGATAACTAAGGTAATCAAAATAAAAAGCTGAAGCAGAGTAACAGATGGAAAGGCAGAGAGAAAGGTGGAATCCAAAGAGAAAACAGGAGGTTACCGCTAAGATTTGGGGTGGGGAGCTTAGGGGGAAAAGGGGAGATTTCAGAGCCACGTTAACACTCCAAAGACAGCTGAGGGAGGTCCAGCCTAACTTCTACAGCCTGGTCCTTACTCTGTGCAGAAGAGAATTAGTGTAGCCATGAAAGTTAAAGAAACATTCAGAGAGGAGAATTTTCCCATCTCTTTTTCACACAAAACAGTAGCTTTTCTCAGGACAAAGGAAGTATCAAAGAAAAAAAGGAAGCTAAACAAGATGTCTTCATGACAGTGGTATTACTTAACACTACACTGCCTCTGAAACCAGTACATTATTTCTGAGTTGAGCTAATAAGTAGGCACCACACTGATTACAGATTTTTGGCTTTCAGAATACTCCATGAGATTAATTTAATTTAGAGCGAAAACATTTGTAGATTTTCTGCATGAAAAAATGCACATTAAAAACCATAATCCAAAGTTTTCACTACACTGACAGTGCTGTGAATCCATGCGGGACCTTCACCCAAAATTGAAATAGGTACACATTTCAAATTTTTGTATTGTATGAAAAACAGTGCCCTCTGGCTTCACATGAAATGGGAATAAGGAAACAGTTTAAAGGATAAAACAAGTTACCTGGTTCCTATTTCAATTTCTGTTAAAGAAACAGATGGAAAATTACATGACAGTTCTCTAACTACCCTAATTTGTCAAGGAATCATCATCATAATTCAGATGCTCTAAATACTGAGATCATTTGATATTCACCTTAAAATATAATCCTTATCAGACAGTTGTGCATATGTCATGAGAAACTGAAACTCGGTGAAAAACAAAGAAAACCACCAAGTTCTTTCTTCAGAACTGTTTTGTTCACAAGATATTTGTTTAAAGTAGAGTATAAAGATGGGGAAAAGCCTTATTCAATCAAAGCCATGTAAAGGAGTTTCAATTTTGCATAAACTTGGAAAAGAGATTATACAGAAACAGAGAACACTACAAATTCAAGAGAATTATAAATTTTCTATTGCTAAACCCCACATATAGAGAACAACTTCCTGATGTACTAAAGCTGAAAAAGGTAACATTTAAGAGAAATTACTCAGAAGTTGAGAACTATGTAAAAAAAGTGACAAACTAGATTTAACCAACAAAACCCTCACTGCCTAGAAAAATGACTTTTATCCACCGCTCACTGACTGCCTCCTACAGGGCACAGAGAGGATAACATTCTGAGACAACTAAACTGTAATTTCTAGATGTAAGTTTCTTCTTCCCCCAGGTTACACATGGTATATATATTTCAGCACCGATAAACATTAGAAATGAAAATATTTTCTATCATTGATACAATTACCTAGGCAGGGAATTTTTGTTATTTAAGGATGTGTTGGGAAAAGCACATTGTCCTGATTGAGAATGCAAAAGGATGAAGAAGCAGCACTATATACCAGGCCTGTCGAGACAAAAGCTATGTTAGGAACGGAGATGCACACGCATCTAAAATACACCTCCAAGATACAGAAAACAAAGATTATCCAAATGGATAAAAGCAACTGTCATCATCCACCTGGACTTGTGCAAAGCATTGAACACTGTCCTGCGCTACACCCTTGTCTCTAAATTGGAAAGACATGGATTTGACAGATGGACCAGTCGGTGGGTAAGGACTTGGCTGGATGGTGGCACTCAGAGAGTTGCGGTCAGTGGACTGATGTCCAAGTGGCGACCAGTGACGAGTGGCATTCCTCAGGTGTCGGTATTGGGACTGGCGCTGTTAAACATCTTTGTCAGTGACATGGACAGTGGGATCAAGTGCACCCTCAGCAAGTTTGCCAGCAACACCAAGCTGTGTGGTGCGGTCGACACATTAGAAGGAAGGGATGCCATCCAGAGGGACCTGGACAGGCTGGAGACGTGGGCCCGTGCGAACCTCATGAAGTTCAACAAGGCCAACTGCAAGGTCGTGCATGTGGGCCGGGGCAATCCTAAGCACAAATGCAGGCTGGGAGGAGAATGGATTGAGAACAGCCCTGCCGAAAAGAACTTGGGCATGCTGGTTGATGAGAAGCTCAGCGTGACCCAGCAACATGTCCTCACAGCCCAGAAATCCAACTGCGTCCTGGGCTGCATTGAAAGAAGCTTGGCCAGGTCGAGGGAGGTGATTCTGCCCCTCTACTCCACCTTCTTCTCCACCTGGAGTACTGCGTCCAGCTCTGTAGCCCCCAATATAAGAAGGACATGGACCTGTTGGACTGAGTCCAGAGGAGGGCCACAGAGAGGATCAGAGGGCTGGAGACACCTCTCCTAGGAAGACAGGCTGAGAGAGTTGAGGTGGCTCAAGCTGGAGAAGAGAAGGTTCCGGGGCGACCTTATAGCCCTGTCCAGTACCTAAAGGGGTCTACAGGAAAGATGGGGAGGGATTCTATCGGGTAGTGTAGCAATAGGATGAGGGTTAACAGTTTTAAACTGAGAGAGGGTAGATTTAGATTAGATATTAGGAAGAAATTCTTTACTGTCAGGGTGGTGAGACACTGGAATAGGTTGCCCAGAGAGGCTGTGGAGGCCCCATCCCTGGAACCGTTCAAGGCCAGGTTGGACGGGGCTTTGAGCAACCCAGCCTAGTGGAAGGTGCTCCTGTCCACGGCAGGGGGGTTGGAACAAGACTATCTTTAAGGTCAGTTCCAACTCTAACAATTCTATGATTCTAAGTTCAGGATTTAATGTAAGCTTTTACACCCTTCAATGTCTTTGCAATTCCACACATAAGTAAAAGTCTAGCCTAAACGGTACCTATGAGACAGTATTCCAGCTATGTTTTTATTTAGTTATCTGCCCTGAAGTATACTATGACTCAATACTATGACAAATATCTGTATCTTACAATTACCTTTTAGTACATGAATTGACTACCTTTGCAATGAAGCTGAAAAGCTTAATTTATCTGATAGAAATTGAACTTCATCTGACCAGAACTGCTAAAGGAGCTGATTAAAAGTACACATTTTGTCTCAAAAATGTCACTATCTGATTCAAGTACATGAGAGATGTATTTTCCATAAATAGCACTGCAAAACTTAAAATCCTTTAAGAATAAAACTTCTTTTCTGCATTGGCAATTGCACGCATTCCTAAACAGTTTTGATTTATGGTATCTTTTTTATGTCTGAATGGCTATACATGAATTTACATGTAATAAGGCATATATTTTCAAACTCATTTGTAGTTATTCCTGAAATGAGACTGTATGTTCTCAGCTTGAATTTTAGAAAACCCACAGCCACATTAAACAAAAGGAAACGTACCTTTAAAACAGCTTTCTGAAAGTTTGAGTTCTACAGCAAACTACTTCTGCAAAGGGAATTCTCCAGTGTGTTTAATTCAGAAGTAGGAAAACAAGCCTAATAACATTTTGTACAGAGGGATAAAAGGTTCAATTACAGAGTATAAATACAGATCCTTGGTAAATCAGATAATTTACACCTCTGTTGAAAACTGAACCTTAAACACTAATTCCTCAAATTAGGCATCCTTGCTGGATCTCGCAGCCATTTACTCTACTGCCCCAATGTCCAAGTTCATCCCTGAACTAATGTTTCCCATTTCTTCGTACAATATTTCATGGCGGCACTAACAGGCAGGAAATTCTGAGAAATGGAATTCTGACAACTTTCAGTACAAAACTGAAATCACTTTGGTTCATCTATCATAGATCTTCATTTAGTAATGGATACTAGAGATTTTCAACCAACCAAAACAAGTTAGCTGGTTCCCGTTAGAACCACTTTGTAAGAAAGGAGAGAGCACACGGCTATACTATAAACTGACACCTACTAAACAATACTGACATTCTAGTTTTAAAGAGGATACTGGTTGGAAAAAAAAAACAAACCAAAAACAACAAAAAAACCCAAAACAAAACACCGAACAAAAAACATGCTCCAAGTAATTTTTATAAGCAGATCAAGGGAGGGTATAGTTTTCAGGCTTTTCAAATGAAAATATGAGGTAATTTCCCCAAATCATCAGTGATGTATCTCAGTATGATGGAAAAAATCCCAAATGCAACATTACGAATGTGAGCTCAGCCAATCATCTCAAAACTTCACCTTAAGGCTTCTATTACCATTCTACATCGGTGATACTAACTACTTTAACACTCTTGTTCTCTTACAGTATAGGAAAAAAACAAGAGGTTCATTAGCCAAGCAATAAATATGGCTATTTCTGTAGATAACTGTTCTCCCTTTATTTATACAGGGACATATTCCGTTTCATAGAGGGAGGGACTAAAAATAATACATTGATGCCGACTAAAGAAAGTAACTGTGAAATACTGGGGAAAATCCCTATCCTGTCATTTTAAAGAGACTTGAAAAATCACACCCAACCAAGTACTCACACAGAAGATTTGGAAATTTTGGAGATCAGCCAGTTAGTGTCTGGGACCTAAACCCACAACCAGCTATTGAAAGGCTGAGTAACATCTGCGCAGAGGCAATGACTAAATAAGTGAATTCTCCACCCTTACACCAGGAAAAGGAGTTGGTCTCCTTTAACACTGGCCCCGAATTCTGATCAGTGTATATTAGTGTAATAATAGGCATCTAATAAATTTGTAGTCCCAAGGCCAAAAATCATTTCTTTCTGAAGCAAAAACAGAGACTGCCTGCACCTCAAACCCTCTTTCCAGTCTATTTCTAGATCTTTTCTATTAAGTAGCTGCAGAGCATGTGCCTGCTGCCGTGCTGTGAGTTTCTTCAAGCAGCAACAGTATGAAATTGTCTTGATTCTTGTTAGTCCCACTGCTGCCCACAGGCATATAAGTAGCAGCAGCAAACACAGATAAGTCTGGGCAGTTTTCCTTCTGGTACTACTTGGGAAACCTCAATTGTCAGCAAGTATCTCTCTGCTTACAATCCCAAAGAATCGGGAGCGCTTGCCCCATGTTTGGAAGATTATTTAGAAATCTAATTTTCATTTACATGAAAACTTGGATTTTACAGATTATAACTAAAAGTTGCTTTAAAACTGATACACAATGTGTCATTGCATTCTCTCCAGTCCAGTGGCAAGACTAAACACATTTTTAAGATCTCATAATAAACTCCTGAAAATTAGAGCAGAGAACATTCCAGAAGCACTAGAGAATTTACAAGTGGTTTTCTTCAGAAAGAATTACTACACTTATTATTTCCTTTTATAGTCTTAAGAAGCTACAGTCAGAAAAATAGAAAAAAAATAGCTGCTCAAAAAGCAATTTAAACTCTTCAATATAAATTAAAAAAACACCCAACCTAAAAAGGCTTTATAAGGAAACTATTAACCATCCAAAGTATTCTTCCCCAAAAAAACCTTAGCTGGGTCAATAAAGACACATGTCAGTGCTATACCTCTGATCTAAGACATGTCATATTTTTCCCTCTCCAGTGATATGTTGATATTGATTTGAAAACAAGGTAATGAATCACTTAGTTCTTTTGCAATAAAGTTTGTCAAGTCAAATCCCCTGAAATGGAATCACAAATAAAATCACAAAAACGGTAAGGCAAACAGGGTAATGGAAACTTGTCAGATAATCAGCAAATTACACTCCTAATTTCATATGATACTAGTTCATTAGCTGCACACCATGTTATGTTACATTGCCCAAAAAGCAAAATAAATTATTTGGCCTGCTTGTTGGAACCACACACAGCAAAAAGCAGTCACTGCAAAGGGACTAAGTCCACTACAGCAAAAATAGAGGTAAGAAAATGGTTTCAGTTTCCAGCGCTGGAAGTGGCCAAACAACAGATTAACTATTATGTCTTTAGCTCAAAGAAACAACTGAAACATATTTCTTTTTTTCAACAATTTAACTATTCGTAAAACATTAATTGGGTAGGAAATTAACATAGATACAATGATGTCAGGTAAACTCAACAGTTCACAGAGATAAAACATCATTCAATAACACAATCCATTCAATTGTATACCTTTTCCTGAACAATGCTGGATTACTATAAACTTGTTAAAAATGCAAGATTATTTTATTGGGGTTATAAGATGGCAGTTAGCGATAAAAATTGTAAGTATTCCAAAACTGAAGACAAAGGTTTGAGTTTCCTTTGTTTCATTCACTATTTTCGGTTAATTTCAGTGACATTCTTGAGAAAGAGTGCCCTCCTGTGTTCACTGGTGATGGCATGCCGAGATAAGACAGCCCGTGCAGCTGGAATCACTTCAAGCTAGCTATTTTTTTTATTTTTTTTTTAATAATCACATTACTGATTCAGAGAGTGAAATTAGCCCACCAAATGTTTGCACAGAAATAAAAGGCTGGTGCAACAGCAGGACTGTTCCTAGGGCTTTCACAGAAGGTGGTAACGCTTGCTAGTTGGCATCAGTCCTAGAAAGCCATTCTGGGCCTTTAAAATGGCATTGCTGCTCGCAGCTGCTCTTTGCTCTGAACAGAGGCTGCTTATTAAAAGCTCCTAAATTGTTCAATGAAGTCCTAAAGGAATAAAATGCTTGTTAGACACCTTGTTATGAGGTTAGCTATACTGCTTCATACCGGCTCTTCACACTGACTGCAGCTGTACGGCACCTATCCTCAGAAAAGTACAAAAAAATCCAGAAGTACGAATCCGTAATTACCTACATTTCCCATGCCATAGTGTTTACAAGTCAAGAATCCTATAAGTGCTTTATAAATAATTAAAACATGAGAGAACATTGTATGGGAAAACAAGCATTTTAGAAATGGAAAAACCAAGGTACACAACACTCTGTCACGTAGGACGCCAGTTCACCGTGAGCTGGCAACAGGAGTGACTTCCAGATTCCCCCTTTTAACAGCAGCATTTGGTAAGTTAAAGAAACAAACGCTCTTAATTTGGTAGAGCACTTAATATTCACATAGCTAACTGCATTTGAAAACATTCAGGCAATCACCGAGCCTCCTATGAGCATTACACTAAAGCGCTACAAATCTAGCGGTAAGGGAAAAAGCTTTGCTTTTAACAGTATTCAACAAAACACCAAAAGCACTTAAACAGTCATATAGGCAGCTCTAAGAAAAATCTGAGTTTTGTACGCTAAGAAAGTCTATTGTTACGGTACTTGTGGATAAAAAGCAGCATACCTGTCAATTTTAAGATGCATGTTATTCTGAACGCGGGTGTGCACATGCGTGAGCGGGCATGCGCAACATGCCTTGAGATAAATTTTATTCCAATTAACAGCAATGTATCACTTGATGATCCTTCAATTATTTATTCAGAAAAACACGACACTGAGCCAAGTTTAAAAAAAACCCACGTCATCATTCACTTGTACAAGTACCTAAACATGCTTGTACTCATACAAGTACCTAAATCAGTGTTTTCAGAAACACGTTCCTTGGGTTTTACATCAGTGTTTGCTTAAATTACTTAGAAATAAGAATCAATACCCAGTATGGGAATTTTAGGCCTTTCATTTGTGCATGATATCATAACAAAAATTACTACTTCTTTTTGCCTATTTAAAATACATTTTTATACTACCTCCAACAACTGTTTTTGTTACTAAGGCCCCCTTTTTTATGCATAGAACAAAAAAGGCATTTTGCCTTCAATTACAGGACAGCAACAAGAAAAATAACAAAAAAGGAGGGGAAAAGGAAGCTATTATGTGCACCTGGAGGGAATGCACTTGCTCAATCTTTAGTTATGAGCCCGAATTACTTTTTCCTCACATATCACCTTCTAATTTTTCCTTTGTCACTTTGGGGATCACCCACTAAGTTCTTTTTATCGTCTTCAATCACAAAAATATCAGAACAAGTGTTACAGAATGCCGCTTTTCCTGTACTTGTACTTTTCCTTTGCCTGGCTTAAATAAATAAATATTTCAAAAGAGAGATTCTTGCATGGGAACACGCACATCAACCATACCCACTTCCTCTTTTATTCCCCAGCACACAGACTTATCAATGCTTCAAAACACTTACTGGTGCGATAGAGGTAGTCTTGATTTAGAATAAATATTCTTAACATAGAAACATAACTGAAATAATATAAAACTTGCCTGTAATAATCTCCTTTGTGAACTTCTAACACTGTTTCAAGTTAAGTTATTGTTTTTCCTCCTGGTAAAGTAGCAACATTCATGCAACGACATAATAAATACTGCTTCCCCACACCTCTCA
Organism: Anarhynchus alexandrinus; assembly: GCA_008711295.1. NCBI lineage: Eukaryota > Metazoa > Chordata > Aves > Charadriiformes > Charadriidae > Anarhynchus > Anarhynchus alexandrinus. Next base: position 361,702 of record VUYV01000097.1, read on the forward strand.
TTAACAAAAAAAAAATCGAAAAGAAAAATTTTTTATGTTAGTGTTAATTTTCGTATTTGTGTACCTGCGTTATCAGTCTCCACAGTTTGTTAACCAATACCTAACCCTACCTGGCAAACAGAAGAACTTACGTACAACATCCACATTAAATCAGTTAACGTTTCTTGACTGGACAACTTACAGTTCTCCATTTTACAAGGCGAACTAAGCAACAGTAAGAAGAGCTATGGTAACTAAACGAGACACGAATGGATTTCATGCTACAGCCAGGGGTTCACTTCCTATCAAAGATAAGACATCTGGAGAAGATGCCTGCACGGCAGCAGGAACCTCCAGTACCATACGTGTTCCCTGTACAACAAGGAAGAGTGTCCCAGCAAGAGCCTAAGAACCTAATAATCAATAAGCTTCTATAATTCTCAATAAACTAAAGAAGCTGAAGACATCTGGATAGCCAGATGACTGTCTTTATCAAGCCCCTTTCTTTTTTTACAGAATATTCTGACAAATAATTTTTAAAAGAAGATTTATTACAAAGACTTTATTATCCTCGGTCCCCAAGAACTTTTTCCTTTTTTTTAAATCATATTTCACCTCCTCCTCAACCTACTACACCTACTACAAAAAATGTATAGTAGTCCCACGAAGTATAAAAAAGAAAAAATGTGAATTATAAACAGCTATATGGAAGGAGTTAGTATTTTTTGTTTGCTGTATTACTTGAAAATTACATAGTGCTCAAAGTTTTTTGACAAGCACTTTTGACAAAACATTTGAGCTGCAAACTTGCAATACAAATTAACTAATGCGAAGCAGTTTGTCCTTCCTAACTTCCAGGAACTCAGAATAATACCAGAAAACAACTTTCCACAGTTTGCCAGAACAGCTATGCCTATTAGACAGGGCCACAGGATTGCCTTTCAGCTGGATGTTCTTGAATTCCGTTTGTGTGACAGCTTTGTAGTTCAAATACAGTACGCTTCATTACCTTTTCCTTTTACAATATTTTGCTACAAGTAACTCAGATTTTTAGTAATTAAAAGGAGATTAGTATTTTAAGGAAATATTAATTGAACACAAGGAACAAGGGATGAAATCTTTTCATCCTCAGTAAAACCACCTATGAATCAAGCCGCGCCTTTGATCATTAAACCTTTGCATAAGGCAGTATAAAAACTAAAAGGGCTGCTCAGTAGGACCAAGCAGATTCTTCCTTGTAAGAAACAACCTATAAATAATAGCAAACCCCCCCAAACCCTGAAGAAAAAAAATATATCTGGAAAAACCCTATGCCACGAGTTTTAAGTGGAAATAGGCAGTCATGATTAACTGTGTATTCCTTATGGCAATAATTTAATTATACAGAGTACAACTACAGAGCTTTCAGAAAATCTTCCTTAATTTACTAGATAATCTACAAGCAATTTCCTTATATGGCTGGAGAGAAATCACTGCTGTATGCTTTAAAGCTGGAAGATAAATGGCCTTTGAAACAGAAATCATTGTTACTAGCAGGAATAATAAAAGTCTTGCATCACCATTGTTACAGATTCCTTTCATATAAATGTATTGCATTTTCTCCGGCGTATGGTAAATCATCATCAAATCAGTAAAGGTGTTTATTGAATTTATGTAAATTTATAATGCAGCTTTACAGGGAAATAGGAGAAACAAATGAACAAAAAGGTATTTAGGGATCTTAGTTTTTAAAATTCTTTAAAATTACATCAAATTAAAAAAAACCCAAACATACATACTTGAACTTGTATGTTCTAGGCAAAAATTAAAACCTGTTTTGTCAATATATAAAGAGACTAGACAACAGTCTGGTAAAGACAAATGAAATACCAAACATAGTCTGGCTAAGAGCTCTGACTGTTAATTCTGATCTTAAAATTCTAATGATTTCTTCTAAATACGACAACTCCTGTGTCACCATTTAGAACTTCTGTACTACTCAGGTAATACACTTTTCTTTATTGAAAAGCTAGACCCCACTGAAGAGTAGCCTTCAGCAGTAAAGACTACTCACAGCTTTTTGGTAGAAGTAACTGGTTACAAAAACATTTCTTGAAATTTGGTCTGACTCTTAACATTAAATACAATTCTCACCGCATATTTTTCTCTGCAGGAGGCAGCTCCAGGAGTACTGGCAAGCACGAAGATGGAATCATTTCACCCTTAGTGCAGAGTGTTTTGGGGTGGGTTTTTGTTTGTTTGTTGGTTGGGGGTTTTTTTCCAAACTCTTAATCATTTTTTGAAATAAGCAGATCATATATTTAATACATTCTGATACTGAAAAGTCAACTTGGGTAGACTGAAGTAAGGTATAATTCAGAATTTTAAAATATTAAGCTTCCACATAAAACTAATTCACCATTTGCTTCTATTCTGAACACAAGGCCCATGCTAAAGGCAACCAGCATGGCTAAGTGCCTAGATTAACAAAATCGAACCCTGACACAGTACATTTATTTTTGATTTACTACATATTTACGATACATTTCTAAAAATTAGACAATAGACATGAAAAAATCCCTTGTTTTGCTGTAGTTTATATATTTTCACTCACAAAATGAAAAAAAGAAAGAACTAAACAACTTTTAAATTTTACAATTTTTAAATTCTAAACAGTAATTTTGATAGTAAAAACAGACAAATGGACAAAACCAGCAAAGAATACTATTCATACTCTACAGCAAAGCAGCTGAGAATCTGGCACAAAAGAGCATAACTCAATGATTAGGATGACTTATCACTCAGAACCTTGTCCATGGAGAAAGCTCAAAATTTGCCACAGCCATAGAAGAAATAAATTTTTAGCACCACAGTTCAAGCAGACCCATAAATAAAACTACAATTATTCACATCACTAGAGAAGTAATACTACAGAATTTCCACTGTTGGGAAAATATAATAAATAATCTTTGCAATTTATAAAATACAAGACCTTTCTGCTGCCTTTGGTAATTCCTGGCAGCGATGCTTACCTGGCAATACTCCAACCTGAAGATAACCAGCTACTGTAATCCCTAATTTTCTCCTATTCATGCAACTTTTCCCTCCTCACAACTCAAGGTTCACAGAAATCACAGTTTAATTAGAGTGTCTTCATTTACTGCACCCATGAAATACCTTCATAGATTTATTTAAGTTTTCTTATTATTAATCACATCAGAACAATTTCCGTGTATTTTGGATGATATCAGGATTCAAGCTCTAGGAAATTAAATACTAGTCACATCTTACCCAGAACATTTCCTGCAGGTACTTCTTCAAGTTCTTCAAGTTCTCTTCCCATAAGCAAGTACAGATTCTCCAACGTACAGCAAGTCATATGAGGTACTAATGGCATAACGTTTGTAGCAGAACACTGGGATGACAGCTACACAGAGTAAAACAACCAGTGTTAGATACTTATCATTTAGTACTGATAAAAACTTTTTTCTCAAAACCTCCTTGCCTTCCAAAGCTAAGAAATACAGTCTAAAGTGTTTTCATTTCCAAAACTAGATATTAAAAACCAACATATATTTGAAAATATTTTTTCTCCTTCCAAAAATCCAATCTTGTGGCAAACAACCAAATGTTACCAAGAAAATAGAAAATAATGCTTTATTTGGTAATTTTTAGGTCTGTACTACTTCTAGCTCACTTTTCATTGTCACTGATAAAACAAATGTTTTAAAGTAAATTCGTAAGTAATGAACTTCTATGATCACAATCTCAAAACATTTAACACCATTTTTTTCAATACTACTGTGTACCTTCCTGTTCGCCAAAAGCATTGTATTTTCCTTCACAAGTTTTCTTTGAATCAAAGTATGCACATACCAGATTTATTGTTAGCTAATACAACACTGTACCTTAAACTATTTTGGAAATATTAAGGTTGGTAGTGAGTTTACAGACACAATCAGCTATTACCACAATCACCTAAATTACTTTGATACTTTCTGGAATTTCTGTCTGGAACTTTTTTTTTTTAGTTTTTGAGTGAGCAACGTGTAAAAAGTTGTCATCTGTGTTTCAAAAGAATCCCAAGTTACGGCAACAGTTCACTGTCACCTCTTACCTTATGCAAAGACTCAGCAGGGTCATATTTTGGTCCTAAAACAAAGATCTTTTGCCCTCTTTGCACCACGCCACTGAACACTCGAGCAAAAGCAATGAAAGACTCCTTGTCGTCTGCTTCCTGTTTCATTGCCTTTGAGGTCGTGATCTCTGCTTGACCAGTGAGCTGTTGCTCTTCACCTAATCAAAGTTAGAAAAATACATGAAGTATAAAAGTAGTTTCTGCCTCACCATCTGAAGAAAAAAAAAATCAATTACATATTATCCTATCATATCTGGCGACGCATTAAAAGACAGCACGAATGCCCCATTGTAACTCAAAATCCAGTCCTGTTGCTTATACACTGCTTTTGTACCAATTTATGATTAGGCTGTTCGGGTTTTGGTTTTGTTTTTTGGGGGTTTTGTTTATGTTTTTGTTTGGGTTTTTTTTGTTGTTGTTGTTTTTATTTTGTTGTTGGGGTTTTTTTAACAGTTACTCACATAAAAGTTTAAAGGAATTAAAATTATATCGGCATAAAGTATGGTAGTAACAAGTCGATAAGAAGGTTCTAGCAGTAAGCTTAACAAACCTGAATCTTTCCATCTCATACACAAGGGCAGAAGACAATCGCCACACCCTTCTACTTGGAGCAAAAATTATTTCATTTTTCAGCAGAGCATCTCCTTCCAGCATCATCTATCTTCACTGACTCCAAAGTACTGAGACCAAGCAAGTTCTCAGGCTATAGGAACAAGTATCCACGGCACTGTGAACTATCAGCTTTCTTACAAATCGCTCCTCACTCTTTGTTCAGTTCCATCCATTGAACTGTTTGGACTGGCACGTGGACGATTCTTTGTAAGGCACACAGCCCCTTGACGACACCTAGACACTACTATTAAACGTCCTCTGAGAAAAAACATACAGCAGACCATTACATACCTTTCTTATCACCAGTGTTCCCAGTTACTTCAGATGAATTTTCACTTGGGGGCTTTTCTGACAGCTCCTTTCCCTGACTTGCTGCCAATTTTTCTGCATGCCTTCGTTTTGCAAGTTCACGCCGATGAGCTATTTCTTCTTGAGTTAAAGGCCTACATTGTATTTTAAAACATCAGTATTTGGAAATGTCATTTACTTTAAAATAAATTAAATCACAATAAACAGCGCACTATATTTAGCATAAGTAAAAACTTATGCAGAATGCCTTTTGTCCCCATGACACCATATATTTTAAGTCAGCTAAAATTAGCAAACTCTTACTCTACCATGTTTAAGAAAAGGCCACCATCTTAAAATACTGTTTATTTTGTTAAAATAAGTCAAGTTTCTCCCACTGATGTGTGAATTCTCACTTTTTCAGAAAAGATCCAAGCCAATTTCTTAAGTTGTTTTTAACACCATGTCCAGTACGTTATCCTGAGCTAGAATGACAACTAAGACTAAGCATACAGGGTACTAATCTAAGCTTACCTATACCAAGAGGGTTAGAAATAACTACCAGACTTTTCTACCAAATACATAGGGATCAAATACTGTCATTTTAAATTACTCGTGGTATTTTTATTATTTTAACGTAGTCTTTATGGCAAGTGTTCAAATGCAGGGAAAAGTCTTTACTTGCTATAGCTACCTTTCCATAAAGCGATTAATTTCATAAAGCACAAAAGATTGAAAACTGAGACAACAACAACAAAAAATAATTTTAATATTCTGATGCAATTTCTATCTACTCGCTGGTAAACCCTGCCTTAAAACAAAGTGCTTTAACATAAGATTTAAAGCAACAAATAATAAAAATTAAAGAATGACATTATCATTCTTACATAAGGCAATATAAACAGACTTTTTTTTAAATGCAACTCTTTTCAAGCATTTTAAACATCAGTAACACATATATGAAATGTAAATTCAATAAATGAAATTGTCCATTTGATTTTTAAATCTGGCCCTTAATAAAAATTTGTGATATGAGGTTATCTTTGAATTTAATAAAGTCCAAGCAAGGAAATTAATTTCAGATACTAGTCATCTTCTCTTTCCAGTTCCTCCTCTGTTTCTATTAATTTCCCATATAAAAGAGCTGAACCCGTGATCCTGCTATAATCACTACAGATATTCTTAAGAACAACCTATTCTGTTTCGTAGTTTCAATATCAACAATTTCTCATGTAACGTACTGTCAGGTGCCTACATTAAAAAAAAATATCTTTATCACTGTGGATTAAAAGCAGGAAAAAATAATTAAGTTATGCAGATATAATTTTTTTTCATGGAACCAGAATGTGTTTGGTTTGGGTTTTTTTTGCATTGCAAGTAATGGAACTATATATTGCTTTCCAGCATTAATAAATTATTTATTTCCAAAATAACAACCAATGCATTTTCTATATTATATGAATAATCCTAATGGAATTCTAACTGGAGAGAATAAACAGAAGAATTCTATCATAAAACATGCATTTGTACAACACAACTGGACAAACTAATCATAGGCTTAGATCTTGACTTCAGCTCAAGAAGGTGAACATAACCCACAGCAAAACCCCACCCACATGATGTGTCCTTACGGCTGCATTTGCTCATATGATGGAGGCAAGAGCAGCGGTTCTTGATGGTTTAGGATTTTTTCGGTCAACTGTATCAAGCACACAGTTTGATGAACAGAGCATTAAAAACAAAAGTGCCCTATTAGTTTCAGCTTGCTTAGGAGCCTTGGACAAGTCACTTCCTCTCTAATTTAATTTCCACACTTACAAAAAGAGATCAAGATTTTCTGAATAGCAGCAGTAGTAATGAATGATAAGAGAAAAAACCACAGTCGGAAGCACTACAGCAGTAGAGTAATTTTTCTTTACAGAACAGGCATGTAAGTATGGTCTCTAGTAATAAATAAATAAATAAATAAATAATTGAATCACATCCCCATATCAACTATTGCACACTCCCAAACAGGAAAACAACCCATCACTTAGGGGTCAAAGTTTTTATGTGTAGCCAGTAAAGAAACTTACTGGACACTTACTCTGCCTTTAACAGGATTATTAGGGGCAGAAAGCCCTGAACAGATTAGGTGGCTGAGACCAACTCACTGCCAGTAGTATTTTTTTTATCACATAATATGGATGCTTTTCTGCATACAACACATTCTGTAAGAGACTTAATTCAAGAAACGTTTAATGAGACTCTTCATTTTACCAAAATTCTTCCTAGAACTTGAGGAAATCACTTTGAAAATTATCATGCTTACCTTGAATCCACACATTGAATTCAAGAGAGTAAGAAAACTATATATGAATAAAATACCTCTAAAAATTACCTAAGAGAGGCCCCCAGGATAAAATGTCAGAATTTGAAGCACAGACTTTCAGAACTCAGAACCTGGGACAGACACGTTACATGTCATAGAAAATGCAAAAGTAAGACAAAATTGCCACTACAAACTTCTCAGCAACTTTTTTTTTCCCTTTAAAAAAATCATCTCTTAAACAATCACTGTAACAGAACTAAGAATACGTATCTCTGAAATTTGGGAGAGTGTGGTATTTGTTTGTTTTGCTTATTTTATTGCAAAAGAGTGAGGCTTAACAATACAAAATGCAAAGCAGATGGTGGTGGAGAAAACTTTTTTATGATGAGGTGGGTTTTTTTTCCCCTAAATACAGCTGTTCAAAGCTATTTAAGGGTTTGGAATGTCTGAAAAATTCCCAGAGGAGAGAGATTAATAGGGAAAGTATAGATGAGGCAGCCAAGGGTGTCATAAATGCGGTTTATATATGATGGCATAGTATACACATGAGGACATATGTATGCATTCCAACACATTTTATTGTCCAAAAGTACTTTTCATTTGAGTAAATAATCCCGAGAGTAAAAGAAAAGTTTGTTTGCTTTTTTTCCCCTTCACACGGTATTTTTAAGAGTATCAGTATATTTAGGTGTCAGGTAGTCCTAATCACAAATGTTAAAGGTACCTTAAAATTCTAAATGCATTGGTGTAAGTTGCAATACATATAAGCACAGTTAATTATATTCTCAATTTGATAAGAAGCAGATTGAGTGTGGGTGGGACTTTAGCTAGTAGGTACAACCTAGACTTCCATCCTAGCTTCTGTCAGCGTCAATTTCTATAAAATTAGTCACTCCCGGTAGTATCATTAGAAACCACAAAAAGATAATGTTGTCAAATAAATCCTTATATAGAATTGTAACACATTCAAGCAGAACATAGAGCAAGATTAATGCATGTAAGGCACTGGATCTGCAACAAAACCAGTTTTAAATTATACCCTGATTTATTCAATTTCTCCAGTTGGCAAAACCAATCAGAAACGAAATCAATTTTGAACAAATGCTGACCAAACCAGAATAAAGATTCTCTCATCTTCTTCCCTACCATATTTCTTCCCTCCCCTTTTTTCACTCCATAAGAAAGGATCTACAGCCTCCTAATGTTGGCAGCAAATAAATGGGACCATGCAGTCACACAAAAACCAGTAAATGAAAATTCTGGAGCAGAAAGAAAAATAGAGATTCTCTACCTCCAGAGGGATGCTGCAGCATCCAGACACCACACACGTGAACCAGGCACAAGTAATAGAGCTGACATAAATGGGTAACCACGTTACTACTAACTCATCTGAACCTCAACCACGTGGTAAACAAATGCTATGGAAATAATAATGTGGAAAAGAATATAATGTACATACTATTAAGATTCAATAGATCGTTGATTAAATGCATCAGATTTCAGGTAATGCAAGCAAGCTACTGCCGACTTCTCTATTTCCACATTCCCCCAGGATAACTCATTTAGTTCAAACTGAACAACAACTAAACTTCTTCATGCAAAACATCCTCTGAATGTGATAGCTTTTCTACCCTTCCACGTTATCAGAGACACTTCACTTCATTCCAAAACATTTCAAAAACTCATACTGAATAATCAAAACAAAGAACCCAAACATAAATTGGCCTCTGATTATTAAATAAAGTGCTATGTTTATTTTTTTAACCTTTTAACCTTCAGACCATTTTAAAAAGGAAACATCACAGTCAGAACACCAACTGATTTCCAAAACATTGATACTACCATCAACAAGCATCTGTGATGCACCTCCCATGCCATGAACAATGTTTTTGAAGTGGCTGAGAATACTTTCTCTCCATACAGTTTTTACCAGTTTAAATTCCATGAGATCATGGACACACGCTTGACTTCACGAAACTAAGGGGTTAATTTCTGTTAACATCTTTAAATCCAAGTCATTTATAGAGAATCTTCTGGATTACTTTTCATTACCCTACTCTTCAGAAAGAAATTCTAGTTAAATCATTGGCTGCTGTTCTGCCCACCGTGTGGCACTCAAAGACTTCTGACAACAGCATCCTTACGGACAGCTCTCTCAAGTACAGCTTGTTTGCTATAATTCAGCACAGAGTATGTCCAGTGGTCTTCCTAATCCTACTGAATTTCATTAATTTCTGGATTAAACTGTTTAATGTCTATGGAACTATTTCCCCTCACAAACTAATGTGCACCTACTAAGATTATTTAATATCTTTTCTACTGCAACTGAAAGCGCTAGGCAATTCCCAGTAGAAATAAATGTGTATACACAAAATGAACAACTGAAAATTATCCAAATCAGAATTTACATAAAATTTCATTACAACAATCTTACAGGGCTCCTGCAAAGGGGAATACTTGATAACTGTTTCATATTATATCATATAGCAATTATCATTCATTCTGAGATATGTAATAAAACTAAGATACCAATATCAAGCTGTCATACACTGCCTCGAAAAACACTCGTGACCGACCTTTGATTTATCTCACGTACTAAATGTGCAATAAAGAAAGAAGAAACTTGAAACAAAACTCTTCCAGGATGTTACAAGCTTTTCTCTTAAGCTTACAATCACACAAACTAAATTATGTCCAGAGATTCAAATTGCATCCATTACTACATCCTCTCTTAGGTCAGTTCCAAAGGTCTTAGCTGATTCAAATGTATACTGCTACAATGAAATTTATTTCACAATAACCACAAGTAGGGTTTTTAATTTTTGAAAAGTATGTCTTACTCTATTAATTATGTAACTGGGTGCCATCTTCAGATGATAACCTGTAAATCTGACAGGCTGTTCAGATGGTTCATGCCCTATTCATTTCTAATGCACTAACTACAATTTAGAACAACTATTAATGCAAACAGAAGATGATGGGTTCAGATCACGCTGAAGACACTGAAAGTCATTGCATTTAAACATAAAAATTCATTTACTTGCAAGAAAATAGTAATTTCTTACAGAGCTTCATAAACATTCTCTTCTTTTCATCAATACAATGTAATGTCTTTTTAGCTGAAGGTTGGACAAATATCACAGGATTTACATTTTTTCCAATACAGTTTTTAGGAAACATTAGACAGGAAACAGATGAAATACACTACAATCTGTTGGTTTAGGACGTGCAAACAAGCTGTACCATAAAACAAAGAAACAATTATCATCATAATTCCATGCAGAATTGTATGGGAAAGTGCCTACTTCATGGTGACGCCGAAGAAAAAAAAAATTCCCGATTTCAAGCTGACTGAGGAGAAAGAAGTACCTTTCATATTATCTGGAGGAAAACAGTAAGGGTATTATAGATTTTAGATACCCTAGTGCACTCATGAAATATAATTTTAGTATATCACGTTATTTGGTCAATAGACTCTTCTTTATTACCACTGAAAAGTAGAAATGGAATTTCTTTAGTGTACTCTATTTACATAATTCAGCAGAATTGTAAGAATAATGGACTTGAAGCAACGTAAATGGTTTGCCTCCTATTGCTGACATTGCATCACATCACTGCAACATTTATATATAAAGCTCTACAAAGTTAGTAGAGGATTTCATAACAAACGTGATATCCAATTTACATTTTCTCAGCATTTTATATTAAATACACATAGCAGCAGCTAAAATTACTTGAATGCGATCGTAACTAATTCCTAAGTATTTCTCTTTTACACTGGGTTAAAGACAGAATTCTGAGAACATTTATACTCTATAGCTAAATGCCAAGCTCTGCTTTTATTTCTACACCTACACTCAACCACTCTGTTTTAGGCTGCAGTTCAATGTAAAACACAGGTAGAAAGGAGAGAAAGAAACAGCATTTGCTGAATGAACACCTAATTCTGCACACAGCAATACTTAAGAATAAATAACCACAGGCATCATCAAATAACCATGGTCTCATTACATAAAGCAAGTAGCTCCAAAAGAAGCCAATACAGCCCTATTTCCTACTGGGTTTGGTTTTAGATATTTTAATACCTGAAGTGAAGGAGATCACACTTACACTCTCTTATCAGAGGTCCTAATTTGTTCGTCTACTCTGCCCAACCACTAATTTTCAGAAAAATTACACCTTTGTCTGATTTGGTTGCAAGTAGCAAATAATTTCAGAAGTTCAGACAGAAGAAACTGGAAGACAAATCATATTTGCTCAATTCTCATTTCTTTAGAAAACCTGATAAAAACTCAGCGACTTACTGGTACCATATAAAAGTCAAATTGCAAATCTTTCCAAAGAAAGACAAATATAAACTGCCAACCTGTTGTAACCTGACCACAGATTATTTTCCTGTGTATTCCAGTGTTGTAACAGCTGTCAAACTTTGTTATTTAAACAGTAAAAGCAAAAACATAGCAGTTTTAGTATAGAATCTATTAATTTTTAAAGTCACCTTCTAGGAGATATTAGTTGCCAACAGCAGTCTCAAAGGAGGTTGTTTTAATTAAAAATCCAACCTTTGTTATCATTTAATGTACACCCTAGACTTAGAAGAGCTTTTTGCTTTTCCCAACCTATGCTTAAAAAGTATTACAAGCAGATGTAAGAATAAGGCAAACTGTAAAAATTTGCAGCTCCTACGAAATGTACAAAAAGGTAACATTACCCAATACTACCTTACAAAAGGAAAGAAAAAGACTGTAGCATGGATCTACTTTTTTTTCCTCTGGAGTAGAATAGTGTGAGTCTTGCCAAAAAAAAACACCCGAAAGAAACAAACAAAAAACCACACTAGAGAAAAATCTCAGATTTTTTACATGCTTTAACATGCTTGAAAATACTCCCTCCTCCACCCCCCCTAAAGGATGCAAATCACTCAGCAGATAGGTCCAGCAGTCAAACACCAGAATACACAAGAACACAGTTATGGCTCCTCAAAATTAACACATAAATGGAACACATGTACTAATGTTTTTAAAAAGGTAAAAAATCATTAAATCACTGTCAATTGACATAGCGTACATATTCTTTGTTCTTCCCTATGTTCAGTCATTCTTATGGAGCATCCTCATGGAATGCCAATTTAAATATTGGATCTTACACACTCCATACAATCATCGCTCAATTCTGTTAAGCACAGTCTTCACTGTGTAACTGTAAACAGCACACAGTGCCCAATATAATTCAAAACATGTGCTTAGGAACCACACTTACACAATGCTGTGCTTTTAAAACACTTTTTTTTTTCAAGGAGATATCTTTCCTTCCTCTTTAAAACTAACCTCCTTTTCCAATTTCTTCAAGAGCTGCTTACCTGTAGAATCTTAAAATTTTTTTAAAAAATAAAATATCAAGAAATACACATTGAGCTATATTACTATTTTTCAAAAAATGGAATCCAACTGTCACTTCAAAACAAAATTGTTAATAATACCTAATCAGCAAAATTACAGGGTGCTGATAATGACTGGTTATCTCAAAGAAAAACAGTCATGCGATTTCAATTAGTAACTAATTGAATAACTTAATATTAAGGCTAGCAAGAAATACTTTTCACACAAACTACAGAGCAAGACACTACAATTTTCAATTTACGGAATAAATAGGCAGAAAGGACATGTTGTCTACAGTCATCACTAATATGCCTCAAGTTTCCCAGAAAGAATTCCAGTACTCACTCTCCGGCAATATTATCTCAGAAAGCCTAATTTAGCTAAAATTTGTTTGGACTTTTGGATCGGCTCTGCATTACTTGGACTATCAGCCTACTGCAATCCTCCAGTCAACTCAGTAAACATCTTGAGGCTTTTTGAACCAGATTGATGAACAGAATTACAGATTTGTTACACAATATGTATCAGAGTGCAAAAATGCAATCGTATTTGTGTTCTGAAAACCAATAAATTTGAGAGCAGCACTTTTTTTTTATCTAGGGAGAAAATACAACCAGCAAGTCACAATGCATAAGCTTCTGTACTGAATGCATCATTTGCCAAAAAAAAAAAGAACCAACCAAACAAAAACTATGGAGCTGGTCATACACATATTATGAAACACAAAACATGGCAAATTTCTTCAACATATTCTTTTGTCCATTGAGGGAACTTTTTGTCTCTTTTAAAAAAGTCTAACACATGGCATATAACCACACACGTAAAACAGCTTCCTTCCTGAAGGGGGATGAGTAAGTAGAGTAGGAAAAAACCCACCAAGAAAAATGTAAGATGAATATCAGAGGAGACAGGGAAGGAGAGTTTATCCATGTGGCAAGGTGCTCATAAGCAAATGACATAGAATGAAAACAAATAAGAGCTACCCATTAGTCTTGGGAAAGTCAGAACCTCTTATAAACAGTCTTTTGTTTGAAATCCCAAGTTGTAGTCACAAAACAGGACTTGCAGTCGCTAGCTTTTCTTTTTTTTTTTTTTAATTTTGACTAAAATCTTGAAGATATGTCCAAGACTTTCTGTGTCTGCTGCATGTAAAAGCCACCTTTGCCTTTATGTTACATCCTCACCATATTAAAGAATCCCGATCCTCCCCACAAATAAAAGAACAGGTCATTATCAGGGATAGAACAGCCAGAAAGTGATGGCCTCAGTGTAGTCTTCTCTGATAACTGCAGTATATATCCAGGAAAGCAGACAAAGCAGGAATGGCACTGCTGTGCTACACCAGTACCTGAGCAAGAACTCGTTTCAGATACCTTTATGGACAGTAAGTAAAACTGCACCATCTAGTGTCTGGTCAATCTGTAAGCGCAATCCATCTTTTCCCTGAATTCAAACTTATTGCAAGAAAGATTTTTGGTGGAAGATTCATAGATAAGCATGATAAGAAAAAACTTATGTATATCTAGGATGGGTGCGAAAAACCTAAGATAGTAGTAAAGCTTTCAAATATTACTAGAGCAACAGTACCATTTTTTGCACAAAGATTTAACAGTCACAATCAGTCTAATTGAGTAGAAATAATTTTCCATATTGCTTCACTGTACAGTGACAATCCCAGAAAAACATGAAATGGCCGATTAATACAGAAGGTGACTACTGAAAATGCTCCAGAGGCTTAAAGGGGTGAAAAGTTAAGATGAACTCCACTTTTATAAACTTATCAGAAAAGTACATTTCTTCTGTAAAAAAGCAGACGGTTTCAGCTAAAAGTAGTCCATTTAACTACGTCAGGGAAATGAAATCTGCCCCTCAAAGAAAAGATGGTCATTAAACAAAAAGCTGTAAGAAAAAAATCTTCCAAACCTCCCAGAAGAAAATCTTTTGAAGTGCATTAATGCCTTTCAGTTCACTGCAAAAAGTTGCTCAAGGTTTAGACTACTTTAATTAAGCCATTTTATTTTGCACTTGTAATGGACTGAGTGATCATGTAGCTATTATGCCAGAGTTGATGGGAAGGGTTTCTTGGTACAAACGCAAGCTGTTATGATCATGACAACACAACGCTACTGAAAAACTAAGAAAGCATTACTACTCAATCAGATTTTCAACCACACATCCTGAAACTGCACACAATGTATGCATTAGGATGATATATTTGGACAAACGTATTCTCCAACAAATGTGGTTTTTACTTCACAACAAATTTGCTAAATCTTCTAAAACTAACATGCCTAAACAAATCATCTCGAAGTCACTCAGAAAAATCTCTACTTGCTGATAAGATTTCATAATATCTCAAGAATTAGTGAATTATTTTCTCAGGTCTAAAATAATAACTTGCAACATAACTTCTTTTTTCCTAAGAGTATCTAATATAGATCAGAAAGTTAAATGTTAAATTTTCTTACCTTGGTTTATTGTGTGGTAATGCCTTTGCATCAACAGCAAACATTTTGGAAACAAAGACAATAACCGGGGCTGTGCCTTCACTACTGCATTTCATAAAAGCTGAGCAAACATAAAAGAAAATTATTTGCACAATTTTTTCCCAACAGTGTGGACAGAACTATGTCCATGGTGGACAGAACACCATGAATTTTCTAGGAATTACTGTTTATTTTCTATTTCAGAGGATAATATGCTAAAGACATTAACAGGATACGTAGAAAATTACACTAATCATTTGATAACACTGCACACATCCTCAAGTCTGTTTCACAATAAAATAAAGTGAGCAAAATTTTAAAAAGAGAACTCTTCATAACAAACTACATTAACTCCAACTAAACATATTGGTTTGTTATTTAAAGTTGAGTTCATAGGCTAGTTTAGATTAGAATGAAAGAGAGCAGCTTAGCATTAAGACTGAGCTATTTTTCAGTACCTCAAAGTATTCTCCCTCCTTTCAAACTGAAGCAGGAAGTTCTGCTCGTGTCTTCATGAAATCAGAATAACTTAACTGCAAGAATGACTTAACTCAAAGAATGAGAGCTCCCCACAAAACTCAATACTTAGGAAATTTCCATAAACTATTTTTTTCATCCAACTTGGAACACGTTATCAAATTCAAAACAGACATGATACCATTCAAAACTTCTAACATAGGAATTAAATAGTCTTCTCCAACATTTCTCCCTTTTATCTGATGTATGAAAAGACTATATTGTAAAGTGCTTAGGCAAACAAAGTGCAAGACTACAACCAAAAATTAGCAAGATGTTCACTAAATGTGAGGTACACTATCTTTTCATAACCAAGAGCAGTAAGATCCAAGCAGCAGTAAATTTCTTCTAATTAACTTACACTGATACAGTACTGAATACTGTTTGCAGAATGCAATGTTTGTAAATATTCAGTAAAGGATGAAAATATCAGTTGCCTCACCCCCGGGGAAACAATTCCTAATGTCAATTTGACATTCATATCTCATCTTAAATTGACATTTGGTATCTCATCCCTTCAGATTTCTTGACGCTCTTTTCAAAACACTGTTCTATAAACACCTCTCATTACACATACAAAGTGCAGAAATGTTTTTAACTGTTACTATCTTAAGCTATCTTCTTGTAATTTTTACTGTACTACCTCTTGAAATATCAGTGAATATTTACTACCTTACAAGAAAATGGTATTCTGTTATATTCTGTTCAGTCAGAAAGAATATTTGCAGAACAAAATCATACATATAAGGCCTATTTGTCCCCTACAAACCTGTCTGAAAAGATAATTTCGGAACACTGTTTTTCAATCTGCCAACTCTGGGAGAAAAATATCACTTCATTTTATATAGAACTTCCTAACCTACAGAGAAGATTACCACATATACATGGCGAATTACAAACTTTGGTCAACACTGAGCATTACATCTATATCATCAGTTTCAACTTTGATTTTTAATTCTGCTAAATACTTAATTCAGCTTCAGCAGTTATCACCTGTCTTTCAGGAAAACAAACTCAGAAGCTTTTCTCCTTTCCAAGGCTTTACAATTTTTATGAAGGACATACATGAACACAGAGTTTATGTTTATAAATCATTCAAAGACAGAAAAAGGAATATGAGCATCTTACAAACTCTCCTGCATCCTGTACACTGAGTTTGTTTTCATTACTGCCTATATACAGTTCTTTTACTGCCTATAGCACAGTTAATTCATTGAACGTAGTCCTCCCAGTCCCAATTACAATTTTATAGCACAGGCCTTGGTGATTATCAGACTTCCTCTTGCTCACTTTTGCATATAGACATCCCAACATTCAACACAAAAAAGTCTGAATATACTACTAAACACTTCTTGAGGGGGAACTCTTAGTTAAAGCTGGAAACTCTTCCAGAATGGGACACGAAATCATGATCTCAATGAAGTCAAAGGCAAAACTTTAACTTCAAAATATCAGGATTTTGTATCTTCATGTGGGTAACAAAACATAGTTATTGCCTTGGAAGTCTTTTGGCTCTTGGTTTTATTTGCTAATCTTTTATCATTCTGGAATATTATGAAATAACTAAGAAATCAAGTTATGAGATATGGAAATGTTGAAGAAATACTTAATGACAATGCTTATAGTAACAGCTAAGCTGTACTTTACCAACTCCTTTTCAGTACACAAACTACTTAACAATAAATTCAACAGAAAATGGTTTTTTATTTTAAATTACCAAAACCTAGGCCTAGTTAATTCAATATATTTGTAAAAATGAAACCCAAATTCAAACCCCTACTGGCTAAAAATTAATGATTTTAATATAGAAGTTAGTAAAATATTCAATTCTCAATTACATGATAACTTCTACTGTTTAGAACGAAAAACAAATATTAACCTCATAACCTTCCAAAATCCCCAGTGTCAGCATCTTAGGCTTTACATCACCTGCAGCATGAGTCTTCTAAAAACCACAAATATATGGGATTGAAGAAAACTGTATGGCCATAAAAATAAGACATAATGCTATGACACATCACTGACAAACATCAACAAAGCTACTACAAGTAAAATAACTATAAATCTAATATAAATCCAACCTAAACCATTCTATGATTCTATCTAAGTAGAGATTACTACACATCTTATGATCCAAAGACAAATAAAACCACCAAGATAGACACAATCTTCAAGTTAATGGCAGAACGCCGACTCACCACTTTTGAGTTCCTGAGTTTCTGGTGGCAAAGAATCAAACGTTCTAGCTCCAACACACATCAGCTTTTCCACTCTCTCTGCAGTGATGTCAAGAGGACTGGGAAGTTTATTACATACCATGGCTAAAACACATTGCTAAGGATATATATTTATATTTCCTTAACAAATACAAATAAAGGAAGAGAAATGCTTTCCATGTTTGTTTCTTTAAATCAACTTCATCCACTAACTGCCGGCAGCAACAGACAGCTACAATCCAGCTCTGTTACAGTGCACACAGCTCCCTCTCAAGCCAGCAACAATTTCTAGCATTTATCCCAGGGCAGAATGCACCCTATCTGCAACTGGGAGACTAAGAATAGCACAACTGGGGCAAGATTTATAGAACTAATTAGTATTTATACATCAATAATTTGTGCATACCTACTATTGTTGATAATGTAATATATAGTATATTATGAGAAGACCGTCTACACAGCAAAGGCTGATCTTGGATTAAGAATGCATATGCTTAAAATGTAACACCAGATACTTACAGAAGCGCATGTACAGAAGACCTAAGATACTATTATAAGAAGGAGATTGGCGCATCTTTCAGGAAAAACACTAAAATTTGTATATAAAACTACATAACGAATGTGTATTGTTAAACTGCCTCCAGTTTCATAATTTATTTTCCTAAAAAAAGGATGCATGCAAAAGCACAAAGCTGGTAGAAATGCAAGACTAATTGTAGATACGTAACTTAATATTACAAGTGAGAAAACAGGTCCAGCTAGCACAGGCACAGACATGAAAAAAGGGAACAAATCATACCAAATAACTCATTGAAGGATGTGAGCACTCTTTCAAGTCTGAGAACTGCCAATAGAACAAAAAGTAGTTATCTTCCTTAAGGATACAGAGTACTGCATCAGATATTGGTAGCCACTGGCTACAAATGGCATTAAGATGAACTTTGGGGTCTGCATGCCGTGACTCCCGTGCACCGATTTTCAATCCCAAAGAGGTGACTATCTTTTCAATTTTTTCTTTGTCTCTGTAAGGAAAAAGGTAAATAGATAAAAAATACAGTAACAATACATAACAAGCATCTACATTTCTTATTTGAGTATTTAAAAAAAACACCATAGCACATGGAAAGAGATTCCATGAAAATTTTATAGGTCTCACCTTTTCATAACAGCTTCATATAAACTCCATATGTTGTCCAGCACCAACTGCACAAACAAAGGTTTCTTTCCTTTTGACTGGTAGAACATAAACATACAGCTCATTACCAGCAATTCCTCACTTTTACAATATGCTTAAGACTGCACTTTTAACTGACTATTTTCATACGGAGCGGGTAAAACCTTTATTCAAAGAGTTATCTGTTTCTACACAAGATCACTACTTCAACAGTCTGTCTTGTAAGAATGGTGTAAAGCACAAAACAAACATGAAATTTAAATGTGAAGGACAAGGGTTTCAGTTTCAGAAAAAGAGCCTGATAAATATGAAACATGTCTACCTTGAGCCTGGTTATCACCTTTTTTATAACTGTTAATCCTCAGCTATGAAAACACAAAAAATCATCATTAAATGAAAACAGGGAAACTCCCTTCTCTCTTAACTTACAGTGGTGGAAACTCTTAATGCAAGAGAAGTGTAGTTTTCAGGCCGGGGTTTCGGTATAGCATTTAGTGGGATTTCACGGAAGCAAAAAAGATTTTCTAAATCCTAAATCATAAGCTAAACGTGAATATCCTAAATCCTTAGCTGTTGAAGGACTCTTCAAATAAGACAGAGACCCTCTCGCTACTCTCGTTTCTACATTGTTAGTTCTCCACTCATCTGGCATGTTTCACTCTATGCTTAATCCTTGAAGTTGGAATGTCCCTTATTTTGCAAACAGAGACATTTAAGAGCAACTGTGAGCACTGTTAAATGAGACTTCCTCCACGTAGCTTTTGAATGATCAATTTTGGAATGTTCTCTTCTCCAAGGGCTGACGCAAGGCTATCCTAGTGACTTTATACTTCCACTGATGTTGAGTGGAAAGGTACTGAGGTCAATTTTCAGAATATGCTATAAGGAATAGAATAAAAAAAAAAAGGAAACAAAACAAAACCCAGGTAACATTTTTTACAACCTCCCTACCTGATCACTTTTCATTATCTTCTTTGCTTTTGTATTTAGATAATAATCTCCCCATAATGTCCTCATAAGTACTGCAGGCTTGATTCCAATCTTTTGGCTGTACAGTTTGGCAAAATGCTCAATGCTGAAAGAAAGCAAAATGCATCTTGATAAAAGCGTAATGCTGTTTACATGTGCTTATCAGCCTGAGCAATGGACAGCTTACGTGAAAATATCACACAAATCTTAAACCCTTGTTTTACTCCCATTTTTTCCAATTTTCTTCACTTTAGTTCACATTGCTTAACATTCACACCTGTAAAAAAAAAATCTAGTCATAACAGCTCAAAAACGTCAGCAGTATTTGTATGGAATTGTTTTGTTTCAAGTCAGCTTCAAGGCTGAACTTGTTTATTTGAAATAAGTATTTGTGTACTACCCCCCAGTAAAAACTCAAAAGCATAATACCAAAGTTCTAAATATTTATGTGATGAATCTCAAAGATCCCATGACACATTTAACTATGGCCTGTGACCAGAATGGCACAAGTTAAAAATCAAGTGTTCTTTTGAGCAACACTTGAGCCATCAGATGGTGGTAATTATTTTTATAAATTAACTGCTTAGGGCATTTTTTGTTGTTTGAATCATTGCTTTAATAATGAGTAAACCCCAGAAAATAATATAAAAGCTGTAATGCCAAAATTGTGTTATAAAGCCAATTGTGTTGTTCAGTGGTCCCCATGAGTTAATAAAAGCAGGCTGCTGACGACCTAAGGAGGGAGTTCTGAACATTCTATGGCTTCCTTGCTGAAAATGTTCAGTGAGCAGTAATAGAAAAAATCACAATATATTTGCTCCTTGTGCATGCAGAAACAAAAATGCACGTTTACAAGAACAATCCTATTTATAGAACAATGATATCTGATAATCTGTTCTTGGAAATCCAGAATTCTCAAACTTCTACACACCTAAAAAAAGGCCTGCCCATGTCAGCCAGAATAAGCTATGAGTTCTGAACTAAGACCAAAAAATGAGATGTTTTTCCAGAAACTACCCCAAACTCTGAACAGGGTGAGAACCTTCAAGATTTTTGTGCCAGCAGATCCTGCATATGTATTTATGGCATTCTTTCAACACTTGAGGATTATGAGAAAAGCATATGTATTAATTGCACTGGATGAGGCTGGCACTGCCGAATGGCTTGAAACTAATTAAGCAAAATGTTCCTTTTCCACCCCATTATATGATTTATCAGAACCAGGGCCTGCCAGTTCATCATAAAAAACAAAGTAGTATCAGAAAGCCAACAAGCTTCGTTCAGCTTCAAAAAATACATTAATTGAATTTTATCTGCAGAGAAATTACCAGAGGAAAGGAAGTCCTGAAAGGAAGACAACTATCTGAAGTCTCACTTTTACAAAAATAACCATTATATTCACCTACCATTTAAGGACAGCACGCTTGCTTTCTTATTACAAAGGTGATCATAGGGTGTTTATGACCACATGCTTATATCAGAATGTAGTTCTGTAAGCTATAAATTTCAACAATTGATTATTGACTTGCAAATATCAAGTAGCTTGATCTAAAGAAATAGCTTCTAAATTGCTTTTGCGCTTGTAATTCTACTTATTGTAACAAAGTAGTCCACTATATCATTTTCTTTAAGAAACATTTTTCTTGTTGTTTAGCATTCCCTGGCAGCATACTTAGAATACTAATGCTAAACCTAGGCCACCTTTGAACTTCCTTGAACAAAAACTTAGCTTTTTGTTTTCATTTATTCCCTTCCAGGGGCTTCCTCAGTATCCAACACAAAAGTAAGCTTCAAAATACCCAATCTTTATCCGCACAGGACAAAAATATCAGATAGCTGTAAATCATTTCAACATCTGCTAAAGAAAATGTTCACATTCTGACTCCAAACTCAAACAAGTTTGTAACGGTTGCATCCCAAACACTCCGTATAACAATAGTTTACTACCATAATCCATTTTTTCAATGGAATTTCAAAGAAAAGTTACAAGTCAGGGAACCTAAAGCCTACAGAAATCAAATACTGTTTCCCTGCACATCATAAAACAGAAGAGTGACTGTGGGCACCATATGGGAATGGAGGACTTCCGATAAGATGTGTGTCAATGTGCAGATCACCAAAGGTATCAGAAAACCCCCTCTAGACTTCAGAAATGAAAAGGTCTCCCCTCATTCACATCCTTTATGAAAAAAATCTCTTTCAGACTAAAGAACATGTCAGAATTTGAAGATTTGTTTTCAATATCCTTACACACTTATGCTCTTGATTTTTCTTTTTATAAATTATTATAATTCAGATAATTAAACTAAAATAGCCCATTTTAGTTTCCCTTTCCTCTGCAGTGATAAGAAATGTTTGTGTTAGACTACATGCTACACAGGGACCCTTATTTAAGAGCTTGACTTTGACTTAAAAATCCAGGAGCTGTTTTTTGCCCTTTTTTTTTTTTTTTAAGGTTTTGCAATATTAAAGACATGCACTGTATTACTGAGTATATCTTTTTAATTATATTTCTGTGACGAAGACAACGACTCCACCTTGTGGCTAGCAATCAGAACGTGTAATCTTTACACTCGCCTGCTGCCCTTTGAAACTAAGAACAGGACTGAAAAACAGAATTGATCACAAACTCAAACACAGTAACCCAGAAAAATTTCTGAAATTGTTCTATCCCCAAATTCTTACATTTACATCTCTGCAATTTTCTTTAGCAACTGCTGAAACAGAAAAATAAAGATTTTGGGTAACATGAGATAAGAAATCCACCTAGAAAAAAGCTAGATTAAGACTGATGATTATAAACACTTGAGCACAAGCGCAAGATTTCAAGGACAAGTTGAAGTCTGGTACAGAAAAAACAGATGACAGTAATGCTGTGACCCAGAATTGTACTGGACCGAACTGGGCAGCTGAAACTGCTGCCCTGATGACAGTTGCCTGCCTCATGCTTGTTATGAATGTCACTGTCCCTGTAGATGGAAGGTCCAATCTACTTGTGAAACAGCTCTTGAACTGCCGCAGTTTTTGGCCTAGTCTATTACAGCCTATCAAATGTCAGCAATTAATAAAATAATAAGTTTACCAGGCTAGGCTGGACACTACTGCGGACTCAGCAGCTGCTGTGGAAGTAAAACAGGGGTCCCTGTCACATAGCTGACAAAGCTGGTAGTATTTTCAGCTGTCCAGTGTTAATAATATATCAGAACTGATTATATACAGTTGCACATCATAGAAAAATACAAAAACATCTTTAGAAATGTGAAGCAACTGAAAATACTTTAACTGCAGTAATCAATTTAAAAAAAAAAGTCAGTAGCTAAATCCCAGACTTACCCAAAACCCCAGCCATCAATTGCACTGGCAAACACCACATTTCCATGGTCCGGTGAAAAATAAAGATGTGAATCATCAGTATCTTCCAATCCAGCACTCCAATCATAAATTTGATCTCCTGGTGCAGTATCTGAAATACTTTCACTTTCTGTTTCTTTCTCAGCTCTTTCTTCTAGGACTTTAGAGGTAAAGAGTGCTCCAGTGACTGCATTGATCTACAGAAGGATATGTAAAAACACCCTAAGATTCGTTCACTCTTTTACAACCCTTGCAATTAAAATGCAATTCCCCCTGCCCTCCAAAATATAAGAGAGAGAGGTTTGGTTGTTTTTTTTAACAAGATAGCATGCTGTGATTCATTTTGCAATTTAAAACGCAGACCTTGTGTATCTAATCCTGTCCATTTGAAGGCAACAGGAGTCTGACAAGACTAACATTTCAATTTAAACACTGTGTACTTTCCAAGTCAAAGTCAGCCATATCAGGATCAAATCAGTTGTAATACACTTTGTCTCTCAGAACAAGGAATGGTGAAATAGGAACTTGTTACTGCCAACAAACAAACAACAAAGGAGGGCAAAGGGAAACCACGTAGATAAGTGCTTAAAAGTAAGCCCAGGGTGGGGGGCGGGGAGTCTGGAGGCATCTTAACTTACAACTTAAAAGATGAATTAACTTTAAACCTGCATAAATCCACCAATATCAGGAGTAGTCTAAAGATATTATTTGCCTACTTCCAAAGAAGTTTAAGCAATTTAACAGGAAGAACAAAACATTCAGCATACTATTTCTGAAAATGAAGACTCTTCCTGCTGACCTGTCAAGAGGCATTTAATACTCTTTTCTCTAACACGGGCATTCTGAATGAACCTCACAACCAACTAGAAATAAAATATATCTCTATGTTAAAAATTAGCCTAGATGTTATAGTGCTTGATCCTGCAAAGAAAGAAAAAACTGGTTCTGCTGCACTAAACTTCTTCCAGCTATAAAGCAGTGAAAAATACAGCCTGTCTCAATTCAAGAATGCAGAAAAGGGGGACGAAAAAAAAACTCAACAAAATCTGCTGTGTGAACATGACACTATAGCACGAATACCTGTTCTAGGATATTCTTAAGGTGCAAGTATGCTTCCTGAGGGGTTAGCTTGAGCTCCACAATCAAGCGATCAATTTTATTAATCACCAATACTGGACGTATATTTTCTAGCCATGCTTGCCGTAGAACTGCTTGAGTCTATTAAGAAGGAAATAGTTAAAAAAAAAAATCCATTACAGAAAGCCTGATACCACAAAAGAGATGGAACGTTAAAGAAAACGACAACATAATTTTGAAATTTAATTAAACACATAATAAAGGATAGGTTGACATTCAAACCAGAAATTTGACTCCCATAGTACATAGGCTTAGTTATTACAGAATTCTTCAGACTGGTAGAATTTCATGGCAAACACACCCACAACAACAACAAAAAAAACCTCTTTAGAAAAGTAAGCCACAAAAGAAAGCAATTTCAATGTTATCTCGCATATTTTTTCCCTTTCCATACCCTAAAAGCACATGTAAGGATATAAAATTATTTCCCTTACGACATTTATTTCTTCTCTATACAAATATTCCATTACCTGAAAAACTGCATACTCACTGTTTCAACCCTACATCACTACACCCACTCACCAGTGTTGCTCAGTTTTTCAGCACAACTATGAAACTAACTACCCTCTTTCATAACTCAAGTACATTGTCATTTATTAAAAGTTTTACAAACCTTCTTAAACCAGCACATCTTTTATTTCTACATAATACACTTAAGACTTTGCTTAGTCTGCCTTCTCTACCCTCTTTCTCTATTTAATATACTTTATTTCACCTGTGGACAGACTCCTTCAACAGCATCCACCACTATGATGCAACCATCACAGAGTCGGACAGCAGTAGATACTTCTGAAGAAAAATCCACGTGCCCTGGGGAGTCTATTAAATTAATCAGATACTCCTGATCACCTAGGATCAAACAATAAATTAATATTTCAGAACAGTTTTCAAAAATATTTCTTTCAGCCACCCGGCTATACTGTTTAAGCCATTATTAATTTTTAAGGATCAAACCTGCAGTAACCATTACGATAGTGGCTTGTGCCTAATTGGTTTCAATTTCACTCTTAACACCAATCTTCATCTTTCAATGCCCAACTACCTTTAGAAAATTAAAAACAAAACCCCACCAGCCAACCAAACAAAAAGAAAAACCCTAAGCCTGAACAAGCTTGTAGTAACATTACAAATAGACCACCATCTACAACACAAATTAATGGCAGTACAGACTGCATTTTAAAGATAAATCATGACAGACTATCAAGTGTGTAGGGTTTATTTTTATGATGAAATGCCTCGTTTCAACCTTGTGATTTTTTTAAAACATGTTTTTGACTCCATATTACTAAACTATCTTCAAGATATCAAAACAGGAGAAACTTACAACATTTTGTACACTACTCCCCCCCAAAAATCTGCATAGCAGAGACTCCAGTCAACTTTTGACGAACTCACTGCATTTATCATCAGACAGAATCAAAATAAGATCAAATTACTTTCCTGGTTAAGAAGTTGCATTAAGAGTCTAAATTTCAATACAACAGAAAAACAACAGACACAAAAGGTTCTAACTGTTAAAAAGTAAGGTCATTTCAGAGTCAACAATAAACCAGCCACAGCTTACAATACTTAGCTGGAAGATGATTGATTTCAACTATCTTTTATAATCAGCTGTAGATGAAATGGAAAGACTAATGGTGGGTTTTCTGTTAGTTATTCTTTTTTCTGCACAAGCCTGTTAATAATATATTTCATGTTTTTCATCCACCTAGCTGAGCATAAGACTGGTGAGGAACATGGAGTCATAACAAAGACGAGACTGTAACTACACTATAAAAAAAACCTGAACAATTTATAGCAGAGTATTACATGCACTTTGATGTAGAAGTATAGTAAAGATAAGACTGTACAAAATCATTTAAAATGTGTTGGTTTTTGAAAGATCTTGCCTTTCAGCAACATTGTTTCAAGACAAGATCAAAATATGAAGGTTTAGATCTAAAATAAAAAGGTAAAAGTCTCTAATTCTAATTGCCTCCACTCAGAGATACGATTGCAGATGGTTTTCCTAACCATGAGACGGAACTTGATCATCCTGATTAAGAGCTGCATACATCCCAAGTCTTTGGAGAATCATGGCCTAACACTGAGAAACACAAAAGTAAAAGTTGCACACAAAAAGATGTCAACAGAAACAATGAAAAGACAGGGAAAATTAACAAAAGTCTATATAAAGCTTATACTTGCCAGCATCAACAGCTTACCTTTCACAAAGTGCAATGAAATTGCACTAGATTTCATTGTTATTCCTCGTATCTGTTCATCTTCTCTGCTGTCTAGATATCTCAGCTGATTACAAAAAGAAAAGAAGAGCTGATAAATCTGCAGAATTATCTTCACAAGTTACTTATCAACTGTCAAAGAGTGTGACTATGAGAAAATGAGGTTTAGCAAAACTAGGAATGGAATTTCCTTAATTATGGCTGATTTACAACCCCAGCACATACACCCCAGAATTTTGTTAAAAATGACAGTAATAACTCTACCTTTCCTGCCAAGCGGCTAGAGATTATTCCATTACTAGATATTAGACAGTCAGCCAGAGTAGTTTTGCCTGAAAAGAAAGATAAACTACTTAGTTTAAATTAATACAGACAACAGAAAAAGATGTGACAATATTATGAATCCTGACAATATCTACTGTTCTGAGATATCAACATTAATAAAGGTTTTTAAATGCCAAGAAAGTACAAACTAACTCAAAAAACCCAAATCCAATTATTCAACTTTACCTGTTAGGTGCACACAATTTTGGTTTTGAGCATGGATGCAACCTTACCTCTCATGACTAGAAAGGCAGTCAAAAAAACCCAAACAGTACATCAGAACCTCAATATATCGTGCAATTAGGCAAAAGATTTGTGTCTTAAAATAAGCATTTATTATTTTCACCTACATAACAAAATTCTTCCATTAAATAAACATAGAAATACAACAGCCTACCTCACACACGCATATATATAATTCATGACAACATTCAGCACCACAAAAGTAGCAAACATTCAATTTCAACTATTCCAAATTTTCACAGTGTAACGTTCTCTTAAGTCCTAAAAGATAAACTGCATGAGAACAAAAGAAATGTGCATAAAGCAAATTTACTTCAACGAATCAAGCCAGTTTAAAGCTAAATCCATGAAAACCTACTGCTTTAAAACACCCACCAAAATATCCCACCATCTTAATTCATGACAACACTCAGCACCACAAAAATAGCAAACATTCAGTTTCAACTATTCCAAATTTTTACAGTGTAACGTTCTCTTAAGTCCTAAAATAAAAACTGCATGAGAACAAAAAAAAATGTGCATAAAGCAAATTTACTTCAACGAATCAAGCCAGTTTAAAGCTAAATCCATGAAAACCTACTGCTTTAAAACACCCACCAAAATATCCCACCATCATTCAGACTGACACACACACACACACACACACACACACACACACAAGTTTTCCTCACAAGGTTTCTGCCAGTCACAGCCACCTGTCTTACCATGATCCACGTGGGCTAATATACAGATATTCCTGATTCCAGAAGTATTCTTCTGGAGGCCAGCCATCTTTCCAACACTTGTGAGGACCATGGTTCGCTAATTCTGTGAACGGAGCACAATCGAATCATAGAATGGTTTAGGTCGGAAAGGACCTTGAAGACCATCGAGTCCCAACCCCCCTGCCATAGGCAGGGACACCTCCCACCAGACCAGGCTGCCCAAGGCCAC
>VUYV01000097.1:391925-410569 GCA_008711295.1 Anarhynchus alexandrinus
AGGGCTGCTCTCCAGCCATTCCCCGCCCAGCCTGGATTTGTGCTTGGGATTGCCCCGACCCAGATGTAGGACCTTGCACCTGGCCTTGTTGAACTGCATGATGTTGGCTTGGGCCAACCTCTCCAGCCTGTCCAGGTCCCTCTGGATGGCATCCCTCCCCTCCAGTGTGTCTACCTCGCCAAACAGCTTAGTGTCATCAGCAAACTTGCCCTCCTCAGTAAATATGAAGTAGTATGTTCAGATCAAGTAGGGGGAAAAAGCAGATCTTAAATGCATTAAAATAGAAAAGAACGGGGACAGCTTTTTAAAGCCACCTAGACTAAAGCTCAGGATCAGGCTTTTCCAGGAAGCGAAACCAGCGCGGCTGTGTGGAGAGAGAGACTACACCAAAGGAACCCTCGGGACAGTTCTGGCTAAATCAGCCTGGGCAGAAACCTGTGCAAGCACAGCTAGGCTGGCGTAACAGAGTACAGCAGGCATTTTTTGTTTAAAATTACTATTACAAGTCTATAAGCAATATTATCAATGCCATCAGTAAAAAAATTCACAAGTCAGGGTTCCCAAAATTATAAGGGATTTAAACCTTGCGAAATTCAGACATATGTTTATAGGTTTGGAGTCAGTACTGTTAATATTTTCAATTTCTTCTCTACTTAAAAAATCCAGAAAAATAATCATCCTGGGAGTCTCATCCTGGGATTCAAAGATTCAGTCTTTGACATTTAAAAAAAAAAAGTCTAATAACTACGTACAAAGAGATACATCGTAAGATCACAAGAGTGTGATCACTACCTATTGGAAATACAGGGCCAACCTTATGCCTGCAAAGCGCTCCGTGAACTACAGGTTTCATGTTGAGGTTTGCGTAGCAGACACACTTCTTTTGTGTTTCTGTATGGAAAATCTGTCTATCTGTTCATCAGCCACTTTTTTTTTTTTTGTTCTGTAGACAGAGATGAGAGACAGGCAGTGTGTGCAGCTTCTCATCTTCTTTTTGGCCAAGACTGTGGGTGTAGTTTGCTCCATA
Organism: Anarhynchus alexandrinus; assembly: GCA_008711295.1. Classification (NCBI taxonomy): domain Eukaryota; kingdom Metazoa; phylum Chordata; class Aves; order Charadriiformes; family Charadriidae; genus Anarhynchus; species Anarhynchus alexandrinus. Next base: position 392,953 of record VUYV01000097.1, read on the forward strand.
AATTTGTTTCAAAAGTCCTAGATTAATGAAGAGTTGGAACACATTGTTTTCATGGTGAGATACCAGATCTGGCCCAGGCTCAAGTATAAACATGGTGAGATAACACAGCTCACAGCAGAAAACAAGGTTCAACTCAACTGAAAATTCTCAATTCAACCCAGTTTAATAATATGAATAATTTATTAAAACATGCACAAAAGTTATGGTTTAAAATAAACATCACTGAAGTTTTTACAGTCAATAAAACCTTAAGCCATTATTGGTTTAGGCAGCACATTGTGTTTGCTTCAGTGTAGCGATAGTGTTTGTTTTTAGGGGAAGACTGGTCTCTTGGCAGTGTTACCTGGATCTCACAACACACACATCTTAGAAGAGATTTCAAAGCAAAAAAAATATCTAATATTTTGTAGAACTTATCATTTAGCTATTTGCAGGAAGATATATATATAGATATATATATTTGTGGAGATATAATTACTGTTTAAATAATAAAATAGAAGGAAACAATCTTTCTTTACTACTCACAGAAGAAAAAACACTGGGAAAAAAATTTACAAATACAGGGGAGGAAGGTCAGTAAGACAGAACTTTATTCTGCTTTCTCTTTACAGGGAAGTGAGAAGAGCCTCCAAAATTCCAGAATGACCTTTTTTACATTGTGATATACACAATCCACTCGTTAAAGGCTCACATCTGAGTGCTAGTGTTCACACTTGGGGGTTGCAGTCCTGGGCTCTTAATCAAATAATTTTTACAAGATTTTTAAGAGTATTTTGAATATATATTGTAATGCCAAAAATGACTGGAAGTGTACCCAGTGCTGACCATGCTCAAAGATCAATTTGCAAAATAGGTCCAATGCTGGGGACTTCTCCATTTTTAATAACTGACATAATTTCTAGCCTTTTGAGCTTAAGACTTTAAGACGTTTGCAGTAGCGTAAGATGCTACCAAGGCAGTATGATGATCATATTCAAGCTGCCATGGTAGAGATGTAAGTTTGGTTCGAGTGTTGGCTGTTTTTTTTAATAAACCGTAAAAATGTTCTCAAAACTGCATTGTGCAGAGTAACAGCTGGATTCTGTATTGTTTGCTAAGATATTCCAGAGCCATTTCTTATTTTAGAAGTGGTATATTTTTAATGTGGAGAAACTATGAGTTAGTATTACTTGGGATTGATCCATAACAAGAAGAAAATATTTTCATTCTCTTATTTCTCATTGGTTCCAAATGTGCTAACTTAATACAAGAAAAAATTACCCCCTGCTAGCAAGTGCAGTCAGGCTTCAGATCACTGGCTCAATAGAAATGTCTAAGAGCAAATACAGGATGTTAAATCTGACATCCAAAGGGAGAATAAAGCCTCTGAGGTCGATGAACTCTCTTCATTCAGGAATAGTATTTCTCTAACATAAAAGATAGTCACCACATGCAAAAGCATAGAAGTTTAGTTTCAAGATATAAACTACCACTTTATTTTTTTCTCAATCTGTCAACTGTTCCCTATTTATTGCACTTCTGTTATCATTATCATAAAAATATAGATTCCTGAATAAATTTAAGAGGAAAGAGGAAGGTTTCTCTAAATATAGGATATTTAAGCCTTTCATACTTACCACATTTAAATACATGCAACCCCCAAAAAAACTACCAGGTCTCCTGTCAACACTAGGAAAGCAGATGACTCTCAAAAATACAGTGCCTGTATATAATTTCTGTCTTTCAGACCATGGCGTGTGCACTGGCAGTTAAAAGACCCAACAACTCTGAGGATTTTTTGTTTTGTTTTTAAAATAAGTACTTTATGATGATAAGCATTAAACTTTTCTCATTATTAGTCTAATTCTCTAAGAGGAAAATACTTTGTGGGAAAATTTCAAGGGTCTTGCTAGCACTTCGTGAAAAACCAGTGTATGTATGCCACATCCTAAATAAGTGAAAATCAGTGTCATTTTGTTAAAATAATCAGACCAACAGCGTTTGGCACTAGAGAGCCCATACACTGTCAATTTTATTTGGCTGAGATTCTGTTCAGACCTTATGCAAGCCACAAGATAGTCTCCCTCAAAGAAGGGAAAGAATAATAATCCATCAAAGCAGACATCAGTCAGTCATGGGGGAAGACATACTCTCACCAAATTCATTTGGATTTTCAGTAACTCTGGGGTTGAAGTTAAAATAACCAGAAGTAACAAGTTTAAAATAATCAGTGACTCAAGGAGTTCTCGCCAAATTGTAAGCAACACATTTCATTTATCAGACCTGGAATTCTGTCTTCTCTGATGATTCTTAGCATCATCTCCCTAAAGAGCTGCGATGCCCTATGTAATCAGTTTTATAAAGTTATTATCTAAATGAAAACTTTTGGTTTAGCAGTTGAACAACATTCAAAAATAGATTTATTGGTTAACCAAAAAGCCCCTAATCTCTTCTCCAAGTCAAATTCACATTTATTTTAAGGTAATTTTACATTGCCTTTTAGGCCCATTAAAAGTTCTTTCACAGCAGAGTAGGATGTAGGCTCTTCCTGAACAGTCTCATCTGACTCTATGAATTTTGTTCATAGTTCGAGGCTGTTCAGAATTATTTCATATGCTAAAAATGACTGGGATCAAGGACATTTTTGATTCAGCAATGAATTCTAATGCAATTACAAGACCTTCTTTTCCTTGAAGAGATACATTAGATTACTTTCACCTCTGTGTTGAATCTACCGAGAACTACAGGCTCACTCTGCAAGTAATTATTTTTCTAGGATCTCTTTCTGTTTGTAGCGTGACCATTCAGCAATACGGTGATATACTGACAATATTGCTTAGCAAATAGCAAGAGTTAAATCTTTGAAGACTGGTGCTACCAGAACAGAGAAGGTGTTTTATTTGGTGATCAGTGTTCTGGACCAGCTTATGGCAAACTGGAGATTGTCAAAATGAAGGTTTTGTAACTGAATATTATTTCAAACTGCTTTGAATTGTTTGCCTAAAATATGGGAAGAACATTATAATTCGATACCCTATATTTCAACTAGCTTTCAAAACATACTTTCAATGGTTTTAGTTTCTGCTTTGCTGTTACTTTTAGATGCTATGTGACACATCATGTGCTGTTTATATTTACAAAAAAGAACATTAGTAAGGTAACAACTGAATTTGATGAAAAATGTAGTGGCAGGCAAGCACTGTGCTGAGAAATAGCAAACACTCACCTCCTTGTTTTCCGATCACCTTTCCTGTCCCTTCCCACCTCTTCCTTTTTCCTTTCCCTGCTATGTTCTGAATAGGTCTCTCAATTGTTACTTGACTATCCCTTGACTTGACTGAAAAGGAGTAAGCACCTGAGGCTTTGAAAGAATCTGGCTTAGACCTTTCTCATTTATTGAACTACTGAGCTGGCAAAGTCAGGCAGCCCAAACTAATACCAGCTTTAGGGATCTCCAGTTCCAGATAACTTCTTTTAGTGTTTTTTGGGGTTTTTTTATGTTACTTTTGTCAGCAGGAGTCCTTCGTGACTGTTTCTGTGTTCTACTTTACCTTGCTTTAATTTATTTTTTCCTTCTTGGTGGTCAATGCTAGCTAATAGTAATCTAATTTCTCTGCAGACCTTTGAACTATTCCTTGGGTATCTAACTTCCTGAAACTTGAATTTATTTGTACCCAGTAAAAGCTGTACACTTTTACCTTTCTTGTTCTTTAGTTATATTTGCTTTAAATGCACAGAATTTTAGAAGATTTATTTATTTAAAAAAATTATCCTTTATTTCTTGTTATTTCCCTTTGTTTGTATCTGAACCGGTGTTTCAAGTTGTCAGCCACAAGTAGGAGGAACACCTTTCATTATATATTTCCTTAAAGGAGATATTAGATAATAATTGCACGTCAGCCAAAATAAAATTTTACAATTATGCCTGAAACATACTACCAGAGAGGTGTTACGCAAAGTAGAATGAATGTAATATTTTCTGTATTGCTTTGAAAATCTTAACGTGTACATTTTAATTTCACGTATAATTTACACAAAACAACAAGGTATAAGTAATAAATTGTCATGATATACCTCTTAACACCTTTTAAGACAATGGTGTCCTCAAAATAGGCATCCATGACAAGAAGGTGTAACTGAATACAACCTGTTAAGAAAACCAGATGTCAATACTTCTGAACAAACGTAGTTTTGGGATAGAGGATTTAGTCAGTCCTTGGAGAAAAAAAAATAAAAATGTTTGAGAAGTCAGAAACAGCCTGCAGAGCACAGGAAGTGCACGTGAGATTTCATACCACTAAAATTTTAGTCAAAAAGTGTTGAGCTGTGGTGAAAACAGGTGAGCAGATGCACAAAAATAAAAAGACAAGCAATGAGGGAAAACGGTAAAAAAGAGACAATATGAGAGGAGAAATGAAGCATAGTTAGTTATTTCCACAAATAAGACTAGTAATATCATTAAAGATTAAAAAAAGAAAAAAGTGCATCTTGGTGGTAGCATCGTTTAGAGGACTGAGATCAACTCTGCATCCTTTGTATTCTGTACTAAGGACTAACTCACATACTCATACTGCTCATTACTGTATTAGTATACTATGCTCTGGGACCTATGCCATCAGCACAATATTCAGTGCTTTTATCACTCAGAAAAGATTTTAAACATGAGCTACTGACATTGTTCAATCTTCCCTGTTTGTTATTCACTCTCAGTAGATAGGGCATGGGTTTTTCCCTTAAATGAAACTATTCAAAATGATCTCATCTGATGTGTTTTACCCAGGCGCCATCGCTGCCCTCATAAACCCACAAGGATTTATGATAATGGACAACAGCCGTGCCTCACAACAGAGTATGTGGAAAAATATCCCATGTATAGCAACATCTCTCCTCCCCGGAGCCTTAAGCCGAAACAAGAGTACCAAGTGCATCGTGGGAAAATGGAAGGAATTACTACATTTAAGTAAACATTTTGAAGCAATGTGTTTTACAATCACTCTATAAAAGTTTCTCATACTTTCTCATTTAAGGGGGCACTGAACATTGTATTGCAATAATTTTCAAAATGCAATCATTGCATCCTTTACACTTGTAGCATATTTAAAAGTATAAATTTTGAGTGTAGAAATACAGTTACCACAAAAAGGTCATAAAAAATAATGAAGCATGCATGCAAGAAGATTTGCATTCTTCACAGCATCCTTTATCCTGTACATATATAATCTAAAATTTTTGTCCTTGTTTTCAGCCTGTTTTGGAAATCTAGGTCTCATCAAGCCCAAAAAAGCTGGCAAGCTAGGGAACTTTCTGTAATACATGTGTGGAATCTGAGACAGTGGGAAAATGAAACACTTAAAAAAAAGGAATAGGGCTTTATTTTATTTTTTTTTATTCAGACAGTTCTAAGTTACTAGGAGTTTGAAGAAAGCCAACTGTAAAGGGATTCAGTAGGTCTGTCCTGTCAGCGCACAGACTCTGATGTTAAGCTTACAAAATTAAAGAGCATCTTTCAAAGAGTTAGAAAAAGACATCACTCATTCATTATTGGTAATGTGACAGAAGCATAAACCTTTACTTTTTCCATTATTGTTTTTGTTTTAAGCTATAAGGGCAACAGGTGAAACTTCTTTATTTTTTTTATTAAAAAACAGAAGGCGCATACATAGAAAGGCCAAATGCTCTTCTGCAAGATTGACTGTGTACTGCATATACTGTTTAAACATCTACATATGTAATATACACCCTTTTAAGGTCATCTGCCCATATAAAAATGGTGAAATGCTGTTTCTGATTATATACTATTCTCCTCATGCAATTAGTAAATGCTGCCACTTGTAGTAGTTTGATGTCTGCTTTCTGGATCATTTCTTTGTAAAATTACAGCAGCTTTTTCTAGCCTCCTTTCAGACATTTTAAAGAATATTTTTAAACGGGGAATAAGACTCAGAGTGTTGAAAAAGTTGCTTCACCATCTACCTTTGAATAAAGGCTATATCATGCATCAGAGACCCTAGACTTATGTACTATGGTTTTCTTTCTGCCTTGCTATCCCTCTAACATATGGCATCAGATTGATTTTTCAGTGTAAACATTATAAGTTGTTGGTTTTCCATATAATGAAAAAAATTACAAAAGTGACTCCATCAGAAATTATTTTTTTTTAACTGGTGTTTCCTTTTTCCCCAATTCAGATCTGATTATTTACCATATGATATTGTGAAGCGACCTTTTCGAATACAAGAAGAACATAAACCAAAGACGGGAGAGATAGAACTGGGAACCACATACCAGAAAGATTACAATGCTCATAAAATACAACCAGTGACATTAGTAAGACCTCTAGAGAGAAAACACACTACAGGAGGAAAATTGGATACCATACCAACCTATCAAGGTAATAATATATGCCGCCTTTAGAAAGAGAAATAAGCAAGATGAAGGTAGTATTCTGAATTATCTATATTAGAAACTGGATTTCTTAGTTTGGGCCGGAGAGTAAGACATACTGGAAAGCAGGTGATAATGCCTTAAGATGTTCAGCACTCCAGTTGTTTAGAGGTGACACTTACTGTTTCTAAACAAAAAGCCTTCTCTAAGGTTTTCCTTGCTAGAAGGAGAGAAATTCTAACGTACGCTTGGTTAGGCTATCTCAGGAAAAAATTGGTTGTAATTAAAGTGCCAGTATATCTTTCAGATAGTTTTAGCTCATGTAACACGTGTTTTTCCACAGAGTAGGTCAAAAGTTGATTTTAGATTTCTTTCTTTTGTACTGTATAGCTTGCATATCATCCTAGTAATGATGTGTTTTGACACAAATTATCCTATTACAATGGTCAGCACAAAGGCACTAAATCTCCTTTTAAGTTATTTTGGCAAGCGACCTTGATATATTTATACAAGTAGAAAATGTTATACATAAAATGTGTTACTGAATTTGTTACATGTACTGCATTGTATCGCCAGTGAAAAGTAGAAATAAATGATGAGATATCATCTACTAGAATTATGAACATCAATATGTTCCTGATTATGAGGGCCAGTGGTATGGAAAAGATGAAAATCTCGTTGAAATAACGAGAATCAGACACGGCTATTAAAACAGGAAGTTAGAACGCTTGGTGCAAAATGAGCAGAGGAGAGAGCGCAGTGACAGAGAGAGTTGGAAGGATAAAATTGGGGAAAAAATGCTCTGCAAAAAAACCCAGACTTATATTTCTCTAGCTTCTTTAAGCTTAGGCCTATGCTAGACAGAAAGGCATTTATAGAAATACATTCTATTTCTATTCATTGATTGTAAATAATTTATAAGGAAAATTGAATATTCCTATTTAGCCTACATGTAAATAGTAAGCTAGCAAATAATGAATAATTTAGCCTAGTCTCAGTATACAACTAAGACAGCATGCAACTGCTTCACCTAAAATGCATGTTAGCAGTTCAACAGGGAGTGAAAAAACAAGGAAGCTGAAGTCAAGTACAGTGATTGCAAGACAACAAATTTCAACTGCCTGCGAAGAAATTTAGACCGGACAGTAAGTGTTATAACTATAGCAGAAGAGTCTTTTAGTAAAAAACCCAGAAGCAAAGAAAAAAAAAAAAATCCCAACAAGTTTTAAGATGATGTAATATTGATATGGAAATTATGAGAGATAATTCTCCCAATCAGTAGTGAACATGACCCTATGAGCTTCCTTTCAGTCTTGTATATTTGCATAAAATTCTAAGTAAAATGTAAGATATTGCATATGGCTATTTTCTGTATAGAACACACACTAAGCACGTACATGCAACTTTTTCTTTTTCCTTGAGGAAACAGTCTACATAGGGCATCATGTCCAATTTTTTTGTCTGTTTTTATCACATAATAGAAGACAGTTTTGTAAGATCACAAACATGCAAATAACATTATCATTCTCACTTACGTCCATTTTCTTTGTTTTGCGAGATTTAATACCAGAAGAATTTGGCTTAATTTTAAAGGAATGGTCTTAAGTAATAACACTTGTATGATGAAGTTTTGTTTTTGCCTTAAAGATGACTATAGGTCATGGGAAGTTCAAAGAAGGGAAACTAATAAGGTGGAGCACATATACCACCCACCTACAGCAAAGTTTGGAAATTCTACTACGTTTCAAGACGACTTTGTTCCTAGGGAACTGAATCCCAGACAAAGTTTTAAACCTCCTTGTGTAGCCAAGCTTTCAGATGTGCCTTTCGATGGTACTACTAGCCATCGCACTTCTTATGTTGCTCATCAACCGGAACCAAAATTCGTAAGATCAAAAGAAGAGTACAAGCCAAGCAACCAACCCTTTGAAGATCTCACAACCCACCGGAATGATTTTAAAGGGCTACCTGGGCAACTTGCAAAAAGCTGCAAGCCTGAAAATGCAAAAGTCAGATCCAACGTTCATTTTAATGGAGTCACTGAATTCCAGGATCGTTTTCAGCCATGGTTGGTCTCCTTGCGTGAAGTCCGCAAAACAAGAGAGTACATTCCACCCCCAGGCAACATGGATTTTAACTCCACAAGCCATCTTGATTATGTGAAGCATGAGATTTCTCCTGCTGTCCCCATAAGACCAGTTTCTAACAGAATAAGAACCAATGCCCCTTTTCAAGGGAATACTACTACAAAGGAAGACTTTAAAGCTTGGGGCACCTGTCGGCAAGAGATTACAAAGAAACAACAAGAAATTCCAAAACCCACAGGAAAATTTTATGATTTAACTACATTCAGATCTCATTACATACCACATCAGATCATTCCAGCTCAAAGTTTCAAACCTGTACCTGCTATAGTTCTTAATTCGGCTCCTTTTCAAGAGGAAACTATGTATCGCACAGAATATACTCCAAAGAAACCAGAGATCTGTCCAGCAAATTATCCATCTCCTCCAGGTTATGTCTATGTAAACACAGATTCTCATGGTCACAAATTCTTCCGCCAGCTTACTCCAGAATTTTCCGAGTCAAATAGTAATCTTATTCCAAAGGAAGTAGCTGTTGTGTCATAATACTTAAATGCAATATTTCAAGCGCCCTGGTGAAGTAATTCGTATCTTACTTGTTCATTTTTTCTTTAAATAACACTGAAAGCAAATTAAATAATGCAAATTCTGATTTTAAAAACATTTAAACTAATAGCCTGAAGCCAATCAAAGCAAAACCAGAAGTTTATTACAAGAGTAATAAAGATTTGCTGATTTTTGTAGGAATAATCCAATTTACATGGCATCTATTCTTTTTTTGATCATGCATTCTAATTTCCTTGACTTCCCAGATTTCATTATGCTCCATCTAAAGCATATGTATTGTACATTTAATTCTTAGATTTTCTGCAAATCAAATGATTGTATTTGCAAAATAGCAAGTCTCTTTTGATCATAACTTTTTTCATAGGAAGCAAATAATTGTATAATAATCTAAATAATTAGCGCATCAGTCCAGTTTTTAATCTCATCAATACTTTGAGTAATCTGATATGAAGATTTTTTTCTTTACATTTTGCTCCCCAAATCATAAGATAGCATCCCATGACACCTGGGCATTTCTAAAAACCTGGTTTTAGCTTTAGTCATCATTACTTTTCTTTCATTAGGTTCTGACGAGAGTATAAAGGTCACACTGTAATTTCTGATAGCAATTAACAAGAAGGAACCTTGCTTTTTTTCTGTACACATACTTGAAATCACTCAGGTATAAAAACCAGGTCATTAGACGCTTTCTTAATTTCCCTGATAGTGCTTTTTCAGCCTTACTTCCAAAGGAAACAAAGCTGATGGAAAGCCGTTTCCTCCAAAGGAAACAAATTTTGGACACACTGACACACTAAATGTCCTCCCCACCCGAGTAATTTGTAAACCCAGTGTGCAAATTCAATCAAAATTCACAAAGAGGTTTCACATACAATTGTTTTTCGGGTTTCTAAGGTAGATGGTGAGGAAGCAGAGAGAATCAGGCTCAAAAAGCTGGTTTTGATCCTGCTATCTGATTTTTAAAGCTAAGCAGCCTGGTAGCACTGCCAAAGTTCACTGCAGAGGCAGTCTGAAGGGGAAAATGGCAGAAAACTGTAAAAGTGTATGTAGAGATAACAGAAAATAGTGCAAACTCAGTTAAAAAAAGAAATATCAGCCAAGGTGCAGAAATCCCTAGACAGCCTGGCTTCAGTCTGTCTGCTCTTCAAAGAATTCCTTGTTACAAATACACAGAAAACAAAATTTTTATAGAAATTGTACATGCAATGATTATGCTTTCTGTATTGAGATATTTAGTATTCTCTTTATGTATTTTTGCCTGATTTGGAGAAATCTAGATGAACTGATTTCCATCCTATTATGTTCATGATTTAAGCAAGTCCCAATAAACAGTTTTATGATTAACAGTATTATCATGTTCTATCACAGTACCGTACTATGATTTTTTTCACTATTGCATATCTTGTACACATTGGTATAGGGCAGTCATTTGGGTTCTGAAGAATTATGTGCTTGTACTTCATAAATCAAATCACCAATAAAAGGACTAAGATCAATGATGGAAACCTGTTGAAAGCTGGAACTGGATCATATGCATGGAAGAAAGCTGAACCAAGTGTATTAGTTGGGCATAAAAGCATTTCATGAGAGCTCCAGATGTTATTACAGCATTGGTTACTTTTAGGTAATTTTTGTCTTTGTATTTATTTTTTTTTTTGCAATATGACTTACTCTGTTAATGAAACAACAATTAAACTTTTCTCTCTGGAGATTATTCACGTCCCCAGCTGGTAAAGACATGTTTTGGATTGGGCATGAGCAAGGGCAGGAGCAAAGCTGTGATACCCTAAGAGTACGACAGGAAAAAGTCCAATTCATTGTCATCCTTCTGTGCCACAGAAGAAAACAAACTGTAAACACCCTTTTCTTTATGAAACTTGAGTCAATCTCTGACCACAGCTGAGGAAACAAAGTCAAAATTTTGCACAGTTACACCTACCCAAGTCCATGGCCTGTACACAATCTTGGTACCTCGTGAGAAGTTTACAGAAGCTCCTAATAATCCTCCAGCTCTCTTTTCTAGGGAGGAAGAAAACTCATTGAGAAATGCAATCTGAATCCAGTAAGTTATGTGTGCCTGCATGTTCTGCTGAAAGTGGCTGCTCCTCTGGCTCTGTGAGTGAGCACAGATGCTTTTTGTCGTTTTCACAGCTGTTTTTTTAAGTTCTTAAGTAACTTTCTTCCCCTCTGTTAAGTTATGGAAAGTCATTTGCTGCCACCTACCAGCAGAGCACAAAAATTTTTGAGAGGAAGTGGAGGGCATATTCAGATACACTTAACAGTTCCTCTGCAGATGTGTTTGAAGACTTTTTTTTAGTGTGGAGGGGGCGTATTTCCTTTCATTTTGCCCTTAATGTTTTCCCCTAAGTTTAATGGTGAAAGAGAGAAGCCTTTATTACATTACGGTTGGAAGAGCCACACCCTACTGATTGTGCTTCCAGGAAAAACATCAAATGATATTATAAACCTTCAGACAGCATTCAAGACTTGAGGTCAACTTTTTCATAAGCAACATATTATTGAAAAGCTGACGAAATGAACAGCAGGCTGGAAAGCTAATATTTCTCAAAATAACAGCATTTTATGAAGTCATGCTAAACCAAGATGTCAGAGCGGAAAAGTTACTTATGGATTCAATTGCTATTCTGAAGTGCTTTTCATGCGCTGTGCTGTACAGCATGCTCCACAGAACTGCTGTACAAAATCTTTTTTTTTAAGAACAAGAAAGAATGCATTGGTGACACAAAAGGAAAATTAAATAGACCCATGCACCTTTGCCAATGTTGCCATCCAGGGTAAATCTGAAACACCACCATTTCATTGCTAGACATTTATTTTCAATTTAATAAAAATTTTAAGGCTTTTCTTGCTCACATTTTTATGAGACTCTTCTTTCTAAAGACTATTACACATATTGGATATTCTGAAACAATTTTTTTTCACATAGCTATTGCCATCACCCACTAAAAATAAAACATAGATCTGTTCTCTTGGGTCTAAATGAACTCTGCTTGGTGCAGTACATGAAGGCCTGGCAAAGAAATGTAACTTTATTCCACCTTTTTACAGAATCCTGATTTTAGATTTCAATGAGTCAGACGACTTATTTAGATTTTGGCAAATTCTCTTACCCACTTTTTCAGCTGGGTTACATCTATGTTGCCTCTTTATAGCAGCACAAAGCAGACTACAACAAAGCTGAGAATCTGTCTCATAAGCTGTCAAAAAGAAGGACTAAACTTAGCTTTGAAAAAATCCCAGAATTATGGACATAGTAGGTTGATAAAATAACACTTGGAATGAAAGCATAGCTACCATGAAAATCACGGTAATAAATAATCTCTGGGTAATCACAGTGTTGAATAATCAAACTAGACTTTATTTCAGAAATATCAAAACTACGTTCAAGAAAGCTAAATATTAGACATCTTCAGTTACTGGAGAAGCAATAAAATAATCTACAGAGGAATGTCATGCCAATTGCAATAACAAACATTTACAGCACTGCTTCTGTATAGCATGCATACTTAACCAAAGACAAAATTAAAGCAAAAAATGCTATGTGTTAACATTTGAAAACTTTAAATATAAAGGAAAAACGTGAATAGGAAATTTTGGTAATAAGAAAAAATATATGTCCAAAAATCTTTATTAAACACTGTACAAAACAAAATATTGCACTTTTAAATCAGACAATAAATATCTACAAAAGTATCTTACAAATGTTTTCTTTTAATTTAAAAAACTGCTTAAACAATCAAGACCCATTGCTGATTAAAAAGGTAATGATCAGGAATATCCTCTCCTTGCAGTCAGCCTTGGACACAATAGTCCGCATTAAACATTTTCTATACAGTAGTGCTAATCTAATTTTCAGTGATGCAAACCCATTGCGCAGGAATGCTGTTTCTAAAACTGTTCTTACAGCATACCCACTAATTAGCATGTAACGTAGTTCAGTAACGTAACACAAGATCCAAGTCAGTAAAAGCATTCAGGCCTCCAACGTGTGCAGTAGTTTAGAAACTACAAAAGAAAAAAACCAAACCTGTCTGCTGCCTCCCGTGGGTTCCCCCTGTTTACAGCCCTAATGAGTCATAATCTGCAGTTTGGAAAATAATTTACTTGGGAATATTGTAATCAGAATTTATCAGTTTGCAAAAGACTCAAATGGTTAATGGTCATGACGAAAAGTCATACCGATGGAAAACTGCTCAAAATAGATTTCTTGCACTTGTCTACCTTCATAATTAATAATTCTTCCTGGGACATTTTTCCCCATTAACGAGGGGAGAAAAAATATTTATTCAAGACAGCAAATGTGGCAGCCATGTTTGGCCAGTTATTGGCTCCCCATGTGACTTGGTGTGCAAGAGAACAGTGCTCACAAATGTTTCATTCACAGCTCTGACAAGGAAGGCTTGTGTCTAATTTAAAATCAGTAGAAAAGTCTAATCATGCCAGAATTTCGATTGTACTTCAGTGACTGGAGCAGAACAGAAACCATGGAAAATGACACCTCATTTATTCAAAACAGATCTATTGCTGTTTTGAAAATTGTACTAGCATCTACAATGTCTCTTACTGAATACACAAATACAAGCACGAAAAATGAAACGTGCTTCTGTGTATCCATCTGACAGCTAATATCAGTAAAACACATCCTGTGAGATCGACCCTTATGCTCAAGGTGTTTATGAAAATGAAGCTGCTGCCAGAAGTTTTACAGCTACAAGCCACAGCTTCTGTAAATTTAAAAAGTGTGTTAAATTTGATAAAACAATAAAACTAAAACCTAGGGGTCAATAGTTGCTGCGTTCCAAAATTCTTCAAAGGATTTTGTGACTTTGTTTTTCTCATAAGTTAAAGACAGTAAGCACTACCTAGTGCTTTTAGACAATGCGTTTCCCCCCCGATAAAATTATAATGCGATATCCTGTAAAATTCTACAGATGATATGCCATGATATTATCTTCCTAACCCAGACACGAAAATGTTTAAAACATTAAAAGTTCAATTGCAAAGAGTGGATAATAAAAGTTCCCAGAAAAAAAATACCCTGTCCGGCGTATCAGTCTGCAATACTGTTTTTCGTTAGCCCCATGTTTCCATTTAACTGTTATGACTAATGTCTTATTTACAAGTATTTAATTTGAGCAGGCTAGTTTAATGAACCTCTCTTCTCATCTCTTCACTGCAGCATCATGAACTTCCCATAGAAGAGTTACATTTCTCGACATGATTGACAACATCTTTGTTTGTAGATGTCTATCAAGCATAACTTTAGTTGCTTTACAAATGTACAGTAGTGAGTTGTATCCTTGCATTCGCCTTCTGAAAAATATATTTAAACATTAAAAGGCTTTATAACGGACAAAAGATAAATAGTAGAACTTATCATCGTAATTGTAAACAACTGATGGATTGCTGGTAGCTTTGTAATTATTTTGCTTTGCATTTCTGGCAACAGTGGATTCCAAGCTAAACTAGGTCACAAATAAGAGGTGTGATCTCACTACATTCATTATCTATTGTCTCTTTCAGAAAACTACCCCATTTTTTAGAAATTAACAGCTTGCTCAGAGACTTATGAGTCACAACTGGCACAGTCACATCGGGAAGTTTGCATAAAACAACTTCCTAAATATCCTGTTTCTAAAAGTGCTTTTGAGGCTTTAATATCAAACTGGCCTACTCATAGAGAAAAATAACCCAGGATTATGAAGTGCTCCTTGGAGAGGATAGTTTTACCTTTGATATACAATCAAATGCTTGTAGACTCATTAGTGTACAACCGTGAGTCACTTTCTAATATAACTGCTACAAACTATTACTATGCTCATATATAAATAAACATTTACATACTGCCACAGGACGTGACATTGCAGTGTTGCCAGGTCACTGGTCTCTTCCTCCATCCGCAATACTGATCAGCCACCGCTTTGTTATTCTTTCCGTGTACACAGTACACTCGTCTTGACTGAAATCCGCTCCCGCAGTCCGCACTGCAAGGCCTCCAAGGGCCCGTCCGCCAATAGACATCACACGCCTCTGAAGAACAGTTTCTTCTGACAGGAGACCTGTGGAAGAAAATAAATGGCAGTTAAGCGTTTACTTTTGTGCGAAACCCTTATTCACAGAAGGATAGAACCGGTGTTGGAAGGGACTTCTGGAGACGGATTAGTGCACAGCCCCTGCTCATAGCACAGTAAACTAGACCAGGTTGCTCAAGACCATCTTCGTTTGTGTTTTGAGTATCTCCAAGAATGGAGACTCCGCAACCTTTCTGGGTAACCTGTTCCAATGTGTGAGAATCTTCACAGTAAAAAAGAAGGTTTTTATATTTAAGTTGAATTTCCTATATTTTATTTGGTGCTCTTTCATCACGCCTCACTCATGAGGACACGAAGACAACAAGACCCTGTTTCTTTAAAACAATTCCTTAATCTTGAAACAGAAAAAAATGTTTTACCTTTAGGAAGACTTAACTGACCCTGAAATGTTGCATACAGGATGCTGCAAGTGCTTTGTGCATAACCTCTCTCCTGAATGCAAGTAATATTTCTGTGCTGACACTGAACCTCCTCGGACATTTGAAGCTGCCAAAGTGAAATCCTGGCTCTTAGTAGTAAATGGAAGTTTTGCCATGAACCTCAGTGGAGCCAAAATTTCATTGTGTGTGCAGCAAAAATGCTTTAAATTGTTCATAGTTCAGATGCACTTCTAGAGCAAGAAATATGAAGAGCTGGGTTCAGTAATCGAGAAACACGGTAACAATTCCCATGTACGTCCTTGTTACCCATTTATTCCCTGCTCTTCGTTGCCCTACCTACGCATTTGGTATGGGACAAAGTTTTGTGCTCCCAGAGCCTCGCATTCAGTTTTAATTTGTCTTTAATTCAGCCTTTTTGACATTATGGTGTTTTGTAGAGACTGCCATCCACCCATGTGCTATAGCATAGTCCCAAGCAAACCTGCTGATTAAGATTCTGTGGAGGTGTATGGCCTATACCTGTCATATTGAAAGGAGTTGTTAAAAGACAGTAAAACACGTTAACAGAGTTCTTGCAAAGAAGGCATACCTTGAAGTAAAAAGTGACGACTTCTCAACCATCCACTTTTTACATACCTCATACGTACCTCAACAGTACATACTAAGAGGCAGAACGAGATCTATTTATGCAGAGAAGTACACCTTATTTCAATAATCATATACTGGTAACTCAATTTACACGGTCCACAAAATAAGGCCCAGGAAAACTCTTATTTTATAAAATTTGGGCAGCAGTAGGGCAGAATAAAATGTAATACCAGAATAAACTCAGTTCAGCAGTAATAAAAAAAGTTATGGCAGATCACTCCAATTTCTACTTTCCTTTTGGGAATCAAGATTCCCTCGCTCTATTTCTAACTTTGCTATTAGCACAGCGGATGACTGATCAAATCCATTTCCCTCCCTGGGTTCCTGATTCATCCAGCGTATACAAAGGGATGACTGTCACTACCTCCGTTCCTTGTGCCCGATAAATAAGAATTTGCGTATTTATACTGCATTGACAAGCCTGTATCTTTAATTTGATCATCTAAAGAATCCAACTTGTACTTCTTCAAACTGCATACCTCCTTCTTTCATCACAAGAAGAATTTGGCACCAAAGATCCATTACGAAGTTGACATATAAAGTGACGATGCTGTAAACCTACAGGGTGGCCTACACAGCGACCAGAACACTAAAAAGTGAGAGAAAAAGGTGAGGGGAAAGAAAAAGAAACAACCAAGTTAGTAACAACAGAATCACCCTTTGAGGCAGTTACTCAGTTACGCGACCCAGTCATAATTCTTGATCTGTCCTTCTTCAGCCCTATCACACCTCCCTTCAGATAAAACCTAGATATTTTGAATTCTCCGTCTGCAGTTTTGCCAAGATACTGACTTTCCAACCTGTTCATAAAGCTAAATCCATTGTCTATGGTCTCATCATTTCACATCTCTAGTGCTAGAACATTCTTTCTGTAGCTCTGTCACAACCTCGCCTTGCTAATACCTGTATAAGGAATGTGGAGACAGTAATTCTCTTAATTCATTACTTAGTTCATTGAATAGTAAACACTGTGTTAATAATTATCGTAAATACTGTGTTAATAATTATCAAAATCATATCAAAGTGAACACAAGTTTACTGCACAAACGAAGAAACATAGAAAACATAAGAAAGCCGAGTTCTGTGTATTAAATATGTGGCAACTGCTTTTGAAGCACATTCATATATCTGTCTTTGGGGACTTCACAAGTACAGCTATGCACACTGTGATCTTATAAGACTGCAATAACAGCAATATACTATATTAAAAAAATGAACGGATAGTAATGGATTAGCTTATAAAATATACTGAAACTAATACTCAGTTTCAGATCACGTCTTCAACAAATATAAGTGGCTCAGACATCACAAAATGAAAAAAAACCCCAGGATTTGTAACTCACTGGTCTGAAAGGTAATTACAACTAGTGCCACCAAGCTCTTGCTTTGTGCAAGAGAGTAGCTGTTCAGCCAATGCTATCGTGACACTGATACGCTTTTATAAATAGCGTAAATCGGAAGA